>KB301364.1:332236-400909 GCA_000328365.1 Capitella teleta
TGGCATATTGTGCTATAGAATGGGGGCTCAATTCTTCATCAACTCCCTTGCGTTGAATGCAAAACGTATGTAGATACATGTATCGCCTGCATGCATATACATGTACTTGCATGTATTCCAAATTCATTTTGCGTTTGTATTGTGCAGCAGTCCTTGTCTTTCATGGTTATATATTATGATAACGGACCGTCAACATAAAGATGCCACTGTCAAAAGAAGAAGATAATCTGGCTGTGTAGCGGTACACTTCACTCCAGATATGCCTTGTATATATGTTAGAATGAGAATATCTTGGGCGACAGAAAAAGCAAACAGAAGATTAGAGGCCTGATTGTATTAGAGAGGAAGTTTGGTGTACATGTACTTCAATGCACGCTGATGATGATTCAGACTAAGTGCTAATAACGATTGCAATTGCCAATGAAAAGCACGTCAGCCTGATAGCTAGGGAAGGATGCAAATCTGTTCATTATACTTTGTCCTTAATAAGAATACGCCAATCAGATACATGTATTTGGCAACCCAAGAAAGGCCAAAGAGTAAAGGGACATACACGTAATAATACAAATCTTGCGTACCACCAAATGTTATTATATTGGTGTGATACAAATTCTTCCTTTAGAGGATAATGGCAGTAACCTCCAGAAATCACTCGCACCAGCTATGATATGAGACATTTTGCCAAAATGTGGCATCCAGCTCCGCCCTTGTTCACCCGCATAGCTAGCATCCAAACTCATATTCACTCAAGTGTATCATAAGCAGCGAGTACATTGTCAGGTGCAGGATTGGATTTGCAATCATCTACATGTAGATTACTAAGAACTGGGTTGAAAAAGGGAAGATGGGATGTTGGCCTCTAAGATGATGGACATGAACCCTGCTCCTCCATTCCTACTGAACTACTAAGTACAGAGGCGATTTCAACTCAGGTCACTGTATATTTGTACCTACAACAAGCATAGTGTCTTGTGCACCCATGGCATGTGGAGATTGCAACAAAAGAGGCTGCAGTAATGGACCAATCAGATTTGATGGCGAAAGATGCTGAAGTAATGAAATCTTTATTGAGCTTTTATGTTACATGTACATATATACTATTTGGAGGGTTATTGGATGATAATACAGTATTATATACAAGTAATTATTGCTATTAATCATACAGGTACGTGTGTCGCACAACTCCTCAGAGACATACATTTATATAGGGATATATGAGAGTTGTTCGAAAAGTTATCCGCCTAGACCTTGTAAAGGATAATTGCACAGCTTTTGTCAATGTATTAACTACAGCGGTTGAAAAACTCACTTCAAAGCGTGAGTGTAAATTCAACAAGCACAAGCATAAAATGAATCCCTGGATCACTTATGGAATCATACGCTCAATTCGTTCGCGAGATAAGTTATTTAAAAGAGTAAGAAAAGCAACTCTTGGTTCTAATGAACACACTACCCTAGACATAAACCTTAAAACCTCTAACATACTATTAAAGAGAACAATAAGAGAAGCAAAACGTAAATATTATTATGGTATATTCCTAGAAAGTGCAAACGACGTAAAGAAAACATGGAAAACATTAACTCAGTTCTGGAGAAAAGACACGATGATGAAGGTTTGCCTAGGTATGCAGTTAACAGTGCAGGGGCTCACATGAAAGACCCCCAGGAGATAACTTACGTTCTAAATCAACATTTCTTCTCAATTGGTACAAAACTCGCAAGATCAATTGAGTCTCCCAGCATATCTTTTGAAGATTATCTGCAAAAATTAACCTATTGTGTGTGTGTGTGTGTTGTTTATTTTTATTTATTGATTATTTTTTTTTTTTTATTATTAAGCTTCATGCATGCAAAAATAATATGTACAATAAAAACAATGCATGCAACAGCATGGCAGAACAGGAAAACCTATAAGAACTGCCAGCTTAACAACAACAAAAAATACAATGGCAACAAAGAATGTGTCAAGGAAATTGGGGTAAAATAAAGTATGGTAAAAGCCATTGCATCTACAGGTAGAGAGGTTCACGTGCATGAGTTATTGACATCATAAAAACACACTTTGTTCGAATAAAAAAATAATAGTTTTGATTTAAAAGTGGACACAGATAAACACGAGCGAATTTCAAGCGGTAAAATATTCCACATGTGAGCAACTCTATTAAAATAAAAATTTATAAAGGAATCAGTCCTTGGGGTTGCCGTCACAGTCGGGTATTAAAACAGCGTTTTGCAACTATAGAAGTAAAATCAACATTCATGGCACCGTTAAAGAGTTTGAATAAAAATTAAAGATCAGTAGTTTCTCGTCTGAACAAAACAGGTTGAATTTCAAGAAATTGACATCGCTCAATGTAAGATAAGTCAGCATTATTTAAAATAAAACGTGTCATCGATCGTTGGACGGATTCAATTTGTTTGACTTTACTTTTAAGATGAGGAGACCAAACAGGAGAGGTAAAATCTAAATGGCTACGGCATAGGGACATAAAAAGAAAAGATTTAACATTGACTGGTGCATTAAAACCAACAGTACGTTTGACTATGCCGCACATCTTATTGCATTTCAAAATGGTAGACTCGATGTGAGTTGAAAATGACAAAGTTTGCATGATCAATGAAAACTCCAAGATCTTTAAAAACATTGACATGGTCTAGAATAACACCATTCATCGCATAATTAAAATGGTTGGGCGCATGTGATCGAGTAATCGATAAAACCTTGCATTTTGTAATCAATCCCTAGATATAATGAGAAGTTACCTAGACAACCGTAAACAATATATATAGAATCAAAGGAATATCGCTCAAATCGTGAAGATATTTTAACTGAAGTGCCTCAACTGGAGGAGAATACTGGGAAATCGAGAAGATACTGTGCCCACTACTATATTTATTGTTTACATGAACGATTTTGCTAAAGCAAGTACTCAATGTGCAATGATTAACTATGCTGACGATGCAGCGCTAACCTCCACACTGCGTTCACTCTCGAGTCAACAAATTTCCCACGTGGAATCCGAATTGACAACCATTTCAACTTGGCTGATGGCCAATAAACTAGTAATCAATGTTAGCAAAACCAAAGCTATGATTTTTTACACTCGTAAAAAGAAAATTAAGGCGCCAAAAATTAGCCTAACGGGAAGGATGTCGAGATTGTTTCGACATTTACTTACCTTGGTCTTGTTCTGGACCACAATCTCTCCTGGAATGATCATATCACGTACGTTGCTGCAAAAATCTCGAAAACAATCGGGGTAATGAGTAGACTACGAAACTTTGTACCCCAATACATCCCAAAATCATTTATAACTCACTGATAAATTAAAAAAATCAAATATGGACTCTCAACTTGGGGTTCGACCCCGGAAAGGGTTCTAAAATTTCAGAAAAAGGCAGCCAGAATTATAACCAACGCAAAATACAATGCACACTGTGATCCAATATCTCAAGAGGTAAAACCGGCCCTGGGTAAATGTACACGTATATGAATGTGGAAAATATTCTGTTAGTCATGTGTGAAAAGGGGGAGGCTCCCTCCACATCCTGCGCCAGTAAATGACCTCATGGATAGGTAGTGGAAGGGCAGCTATGATTCTGTGAATTGAGTATATGCATAGTGCCTCCACACAACTTCTCAAAAAGCCGTGTCTTTCATTGGAAATGGAAGATACAAGCCATGAACGCCATGGAATCAAATCATAACGCACCCGACGACACCTATTCGGATCGATTTTTTGAGCCACTCATGAATCCATTCAGATCCTATCCATTACATGCACTTGGAGGAAGAATATTCAGAGAAAATCGTTAGCGAGGTGATTGAGAGGAGGTCATAGACTCGACACACACATGCAACTTAATGCATTATGCAAGAGAATAACGAGCCAGAAAAATTGGCTTCACCAAGCATGGTGAACTAATCGAGGATTTAAAGAAAAAAAAAAAAAAAAAAAGAGAGAGAAGAAAAAGAAGAAAAAAACATCTAACACGTGCATTTTATTCGCGGTTTAAAAACCAAATTCCCACATTTTAATATTTGTTTTATTATGAAATTGTGCTTTATATGTGTTATGTATAAGATATGAATTAGTAACATAAATGCAACAGCAAGAGAAAGAGAAAAAAAAATAACACAGAAAAAAAAAAAATTAACAAAAAAACAATCACATCCATTTACAAAACAGGAAATCAGAACCAAATAAATGAGAATTATTTCAAAGGTGTGAGAAGTTCATTGAGATTTCTGCTAGTTTGAGAAAGAAATAAAAAAAATAATAATACAAAAATAATAAATGGAGAGAGAAATAGAAGATTATTATTTTATAGAACTTATTTTAAGCATTTTTTTGATTTCCAAATAAGATGTTAAAACAATCTTGAATATTAGGTATTAAAAAAAGGGAATAAGATCTGAGTATATCTATTTTAATTTTTTTTTTTTTGTTGTAACATTTCAACAAAATGAAATTGGTGACCATACTAGATTTATAACCCCAAAAAATCACATCAATTTACAAAACAGGAAATCGCAACCAAATGAATGAGAATTTTTTCCATGGAGAGAAGTTCATTGAGATTTCTGCTAGTTGGAGGAAAAAAAAAATAATAATAAAATGAGATTACTGGATGAAAAAGTACTTTTCAACAAAATGAAATTGGTGACCATACTAGATTTATAACCCCAAAAAATCACATCAATTTACAAAACAGGAAATCGCAACCAAATGAATGAGAATTTTTTCCATGGAGAGAAGTTCATTGAGATTTCTGCTAGTTGGAGGAAAAAAAAAATAATAATAAAATGAGATTACTGGATGAAAAAGTACTTTTTAAAGACCTCAGTACACAGTAAGCGAGGGAGAGAGAAAACTTATTTTGAGCACTTTTTTGATTTCCTAATAAGATCTTAAAACAATCTTGAATATTAAGTATTTAAAACATGAGATTAAGATCTGAGTATATCTATTTTGAATTTTTTTTTTTGCAACATTTCAACAAAATGAAATTTGTGACAATACTAGATTTATATTGTACAACAATAACAATAATTGTAAACAAATATTCCTTACATTCAACTGGAATGTTTCATGAGTTCATGGAGTGCAAATAATATCACAATTATTTTGATGTTTGGTTGGATTGTAAGGGACTCGTCAGAGAAGAAAAAAAATATCTAAAAATGAATCGGTAAATATGAAGGAAAAATAATTAAAATAATGGACTGGATGGAATGTTTACAGATCATAGTCATGGTGGGTAATTCAAAAGATTGTAGCAAGTTTTTAAAAAATATTACTTTAGTAAAAAATGGTCCATCACATTAGATTGCAAGAGGTTGCCAGGCAATCTCTTCCTGGTTGCTAAGCAACGCTTTCATTGCCGTCTGGTGTCACTGACACTTCATACTTTTCGCCACTTTCTTCACGTTTCCAGAAACGCACTTCACTCAAACGATTCTTCAAGTTGGATGGGCGATGCTGCAAAAATAAATAAAGATACAATCCCAGAATGCACCCAGATCTAGGTCAGATTTAAATCCGATTTATAAGTCAGATAACCATTATTATTTACATTTTAACAAAAAAAATGCCTTAAGAGGTGCACAGTATTAACACAAACCTCAATGAGCCATTGTCCGGATTTCGTTTGTGGATTCATATAAGCATAAGCGACCCACGCAATGCCAGAACCCAGCAGCACAAACAGAGGAATGAGAGCAAGGAGCGCCAGTTTAGATGAGGCGCCCTCCTGCTTCTGGCCGTCCTTAATCAGAGGACACTGCTCAACGTGTGCCGTGTTCTGACTCTGATAGAAAGGAACAAAAAAAAGACAACAAAGACTCAATAATATTAATAAATTTCTCTGGCGACGAACCTTCTGATCGCAACCATATCGCAGCCATTCCTGTCGCATGCGGTCCTTTCCGTCACTGCACCTCTCGATCTTTGGACACCATCCACAGTTGAAACCAATATGAGCCAACAAACAGGACGCACAGGATTTCATCAGGATGCAAGCTGAGGGGAAATTGTTGAATATATTTCATACAGTTTTCACAGTGCAAATGTACTTACTTGGCAGTGGAGTTATGATAACTGCACTGTTTGCCTTTAGAACATTTTGTTGAATTTCTACCCGATGATATTCGTATATTGTACGTTTCAAAACTCCACCTAAAAGAACAACAAGTGTTATGAATTCCAACAAGGCAGCAAAGTAGATATATAGATAGTAGAAGATATTTCTGTGGCTAGATGATAATGAGTTGTGTGATATACCCCTTTATTTCCAGATTTCAATTATCAGACTACCGTATCGTCTTGGTTATAAGCACCCTCCTAATTAAACGCGCATCGGACCTTTTTCAAACCAGAAATTGATTAATCTATGTACATGCCCTCTAGCGCCAGGGTATTTATAGCAGCAAGCTCTGTGCTGACATCTCATCTGTTACAGGCAGTGTCAGCAATCTCAGTTTTGAACAAGTTGTTTTGGCTGATTCAAGAAAAATTACAAGAGGCATGTTATACAGACAGCTTGCTGCTTGTCAATTTCAAGAGTCAAAACTCCTTATCAGCGCAAAAAATTTTCCCCAAATGCATGAGTGAAGATTATAAGCCCATAAGATGCAATGAACTACATTGTATACCATCAGCAACCATGCTTTGGAAATATACAAACTAAGACTTAGACTTTATGAGGCTGCTTCAAATGATCTCTATAGATGAACATTAAATCAAGTAGCAGTGTAAGAGAACGTAATCCATGCACAACCTTAAATCAGAGCATGCACAACTACGCACAACTACTCACAACCGTGCTCAGCCAAGCAAACCATATAATGTAGGTCGCTTCTTGTGAGCTATGGTATTAATGGCTGGTGTCACTCAATCCCTAATGCTGTAAACAGAATAAATGTACTAAGCATAGAGTAGGCCTATCTTTAATTGAACTGATGCCATGCAGGTTCTTCTGGCTACGCAGCCTGTTGTCTTAAGCTTTACTTAAATATTGGCCATACACTTACTTCCGCGGGTTTACAATGCGCGTCTATGTAGACTCTAGGGTGAAACTGACACGCTCTTAGCCTCTGCCTTAGCGCACTGCGCATATAACCAAGACAATACAGTAATCAAAGATTGTAGAGAATATATCTACTATCTCTGACTAGTCGGATAATGGACACAATTAGATATAGGTAACCACTTGGCATCAAACTCAGTTTTATACCAAATAGCAAACTTGGCATCAAACTCAATTTCAACCAATCAGAGAGCAGGATTATTTGAGCTGCGGAGCTATATTTCAGCTCAGTTCAGTTGATTAAAGTTGTATTAGCATTGAATCACTGACACACATAATAGAAAAAAAAAATGATTAGATAATAAATATAATAAAATGATTAAAATCTAATCTAATCTCGGTAAGTATTTGGCCTGAGTTTGACACCAAGCTTCCCAACTGAATTTGATGCCAAGTTACTTCCTTAGATATACCATATGACACGGACATAATTAAATATAGCACATATATCCCCATTCACCACGATGATACGAATATTAACATTCATCACTCACTTCGTGAAATCTCTTGGTCGAAGTAATATGCGTCAGAGAGGCCAACCTTCACGGGGTGTTCCTTGGTCATCAGATTATCCACAGAAACAGGAAGCTAAGGAAGAGGATTGTAACCATGACAACAGAGAGCAGAGACTAACATCTTTGTAGCTGAACACAATCGTCCCATCTTGACTCAAAAGTGCTTGGAAACTGAACGATCCAGCTGGAAATTTTTTTTTTTAAATTTGTG
This sequence comes from Capitella teleta, assembly GCA_000328365.1. Classification (NCBI taxonomy): domain Eukaryota; kingdom Metazoa; phylum Annelida; class Polychaeta; family Capitellidae; genus Capitella; species Capitella teleta. The sequence goes on from KB301364.1 coordinate 340,052, forward strand.
TTCTCATGAAGAGAGTTATAAAAGCATCACATACCTTCGTGCTGATCTTGTAAATAAATGTCCTCCCACCAAACAACGAACGTGGTTCCGTTGTCATAGTATCGGACGTTGGAATTGTTTCCCAGTTGAGTGTCGAAGTTTGCCATCAGAGGAGCAATGTATTGCGTGGTTGTGAGCCACTGGTGCAGAAATGGACTCATGTACACAAATCCTGAAAGTTATTGAAAGTTATTTATTTATATAAAACAGACATTTTCATAAACTTGATGCGGAGGGCTGGACCGCCAAAGGAGTATATGCCCTCAATTACATTAGAGATCATAATACAGTAAAACCCCGCTAACTCGAAAACGGATAACTCGAAGACCCCTCTTCGTCGAAGTGTTTTCAAAGTCCCGACGACTCCCCTATACTTTAACATTACAGATTGCTCGGATTCCTCGAACCCCGCTTCGTCGAAAAACCCTGTTCCTCGAACATATTTTTCGGTCCCTTGAGCAAAATCGAATCGTATTCGTCGAAGTTTTTTTTTTTTCAGATCAAAGAACCCTTTCGCTAATTGCAATTAACGCCACTCTGTTTACTGTTTTGGATAATCGTTTACAGAGTTCGACTCGCGTGTCACCTCTCGCATTCACGATGCTTGGTTAACAATAGAAGAGAGAGCATGTAGTGGATTTTCGATCGGAGTAAAACATATGAAGGCGTCTTTGATGAAGACGATTACAGAAAGCGGTATAGCCTCTGATGTTGAATAGGCGGGAAACATCAATAATAAATAAACTCTGCCCATCAGTATACTAGTAAAACCCGATCATTCGTCACAACAAATTAATCAGTCTGTGACTGTCTGTCGACGAATATCTGCGAGGCATATCTGCAATAATGGCGACTAAACGAAAGATCACATGTGTAACCCTGGAGACCAAGTTCCTGGCGATCAGCGAAAAGGCCATCGCCGATAAGTTTGGAATCCCACCAAGCACCCTGTCAACTTGGTTAAAAAATTCTGAGAAGATTCAAGCGCATTATAGAGAGAGTGGAGGTGACAGGATGCTGAGGTCGAAGGCGGCAAGAACAAAGAATAACCCCCTCTCTGGGCCGATTTTGTATATTTTGTAGTAAACAACGTAAACAAATGTTTTGTTTTTTGGTTGTTTTTTTTTGTTTTTGTTTTTTTTTCATTTTTTTTTTTTTCATGTGTTGGCAGCTTTAAAGTGGTCAAGGGTAGGTCATTACGCTATCATAACGTAATTTGAGATCAAATGCTATCATAACGTCATCTCATAGATCATAACGTTACCAAAATTCAAAAACCCCGATTCGTCGAAAACCCGCTTCGTCGAAGTGTTTTCGCTGGTCCCTTCAAATTCGAGTTAGCGGGGTTTTACTGTAATATACAAAAAGTTAAGAAAAAAATAAAAATAAAAAATAAATAAAAATGATGATAGTAATAACAAAATAATAAACGAAATAAAGGTGAGAGAAGGGTGGAGGGCAAGAGTGTAAGATAAACAGGGAGCGGGAGAGAGGAACTGTAATTATAATGTAAAAAAAAAAAAGATGCGGTCGGGATATAATGTCGAGCAAGTCTTCGAATATTACCTACATGATAAATAGTACTTAGTGCATTACGAATGAATAATGATAGTACATAGGTCTGAATAATCTCAGTGCATGATATCAGTCTCATCATTTCACAACAAGAGAATAAAGCACTAATCATTGAGTACAGTCAATAAGATTCCCACTCAGAGCTGAGGCAATAGTATACAGTGCCCAAAAGAAGAGAGACACTTGCTGGCCCAAGGTTCTATGTGGTTTGGATTTATGGTCCACATAAGGGAAAACCTCAGCTTGAAAGCCGACATTTGACAACTTGAGCCGAGAGTGGAGAGAGATTGAAGAGAGCTCTTCTGAGCTGACGAAAGGAAGCCGGAAAATACGACATCTATTATAAAACTAATGCTGCCTGATGAAGGCAAGGCACCTCGCTAATAAGCTGAGATATTCATAAATCATAAATTCATAATGCATTTGCATGTAACTAGGGTAAATACTCTGGCGCTAGTGGGTGTGTACCTAAATTAATCAATATCTGGTCTGAAAAAGGTCCGATGCGCGTTTAATTAGGAGAGTGCTTATAACCAAGACAATACAATAGTCTGATAATTGAAATCTGGAAATACCACTCACCTCCTGTAGCGATGGTAATCGCGGACACTTCATGACCATAGAAGAGGAATTTAAATGACAGATCTATCGTCTGAAAGTAGAGAAAATAAACATATGATAAACCTCCATTAGAGCAGTATATCTGCCCAACTGAGTTATGTAGACATGAAACTTGCCTAAGTCCCACAGTAGAGGTCGGGCAGTTTCTCTTTCTCTCAAATGGTCTTTTCCTCGAAAAATTACCATTCGCATGAATTTCAACACTCCATTGGAATTTGGAATGGAGATTCACAAAGAGAAAGTTCTGTCCTTATTAGTGATTAACCATTTTATTACTTCTTCCAATTTTTGCATAAATTAAAATCGTTCTTTGATCATTCATCATTCTTTGACTACACAATGATAAAATTTGGCTTCGGGAAATGTAGCCAATTTGTGTAAATGCCATTGATATTTTTAAAACCAGAACTAGCTTTGCAATCAATTCATTTGAACATGGGAGCTTCCTATTAGCCTGAGCCTCAGATCGAGAGCACTTACAGATGCAGTACGGTGACTGTGTGACAGTGTGCCGTGCACTCGTCCGAGCGCCCATTTATCTTCAGTCAGCCAGAATTCCTCAACTTTCTTCTCCAGCACAATCGAAGACACATAGTAAGCATGATCGTTGACCAACTCGACCAGCTCTGGGGTGCCTGTGGTTTGCCTGAATGGGGGGGGTGAGGGGGTCGCTGTCACCACAGATGTGGTGGCGTCATCCGGCCGCCTGGTTGACGCCAAAGTTGAAGTAAGCTCTGATGTCACTGCATCATTGGTCGTTATGGTTACATTGTCCTCTGCTGCCCGACGGGATCGTGAGAGAGGGACAAAGTCAACGTAGTAAGATTCATCAAGGTCCGTGACAGAATATCGCACATCTGATGAAGAGAAGAAAAAAATAAAGAGATGTTACAACTAACAACCTACAAGAGGATAGTAACATAGCAAATCGGGGTCCATGAGAGGCTGTGAGCACCAAATGGCGATTCTGGAAGGTCAGAAACCATCCGCAATTCAGATGCGTCACATCAATTAATCCAAGTATAAGATGCATCATTGAAACAGATAACAAATAAAAAACCACCAGTACAAATCATCCTAAAACACACAGGTTCACAGAGCAAGTTGGAACCAGGGTACAAATCAATGCTGAAAGCCAGTGGGAATAGCAAGTTGCAACAGAAGATCTCATGACATTGCGATGCAATTCTCTTCGCTCCTTCGAAGCACGCACCACAATGAAACCTCACGAGACACCAATAGCACACGCAATCTGCAGAAGCCCATCACCCGAACACAAAGGGGAAAAAGAGAGGAAGAGAATGAAAGAGATTGCAAAAGATATGAAGAAAAAAGGGACAGGATACAAGAGCAATGGTTTTTGAGGGCACAATGAAGCGAGGTCGCAATTACAACTCCTTGATTGATTGCTGCGAATCTAATTACTGTGGCCGCAATTTCCCTCAAAGGCCATCAAACCATGTGGCCGCCCCTCTGTCGAGATCAGCATTGGAATGGCAGCAGTAAGAACACGAGAAATCCAGCCAACATATTGCACAGCTCCTCGCCATGCAGCTGATTATGGATGGACTGTCAGCATTCCAGTCTGGACAATCAATTAATTTAATTTTTGCATAAGTATTTGGAGAAATGCCACCAAATAATTGGATGATTCAATGGCGTCCTGCACAGAACACATGGCAACATGGAAGGATGTACAAGATTTGAGAGAGGAATTCCAGAAGATTATAGTCATTAGATGAGAAGGATGAGAAATGAAATTGGAATTATTCCTGTGACGAGGGTCATTGAGAGATGAGCCAGACAACCAGAACATCATACTATATGCCATAAAGCAATCAAGATTATGAAAACTGAAACAGATCAATGCATCATTACTACGCTCATAAGAATTAATATCACATGAACCCAGCGAGGGAGGGAGGAGGGGAGTGGCTTTGGGGAGGAGGAAGGGAAAATCAATGAAATCCTTCAAGACGCGTCACAACAATGTTAGCAATGCGCTGAGGCCAATTGGCACAGAGGATACCACTCAATGCAAACATCCGAACAGGCACATTCCGATTGTTCTTTAACTGCGAAAGTTGGACCCAGAAAAAACAAAAACAAAAACAACAACAAAACAAAAAAACAAAATTACAAAAAACAATTTTATCCGAAATTTACATACCGGTACATTTACTGTGAGGGTTTCATGAGAATTATTTCTATGACTCTGATTTATTAAAAATCCGATTGTTCATGGTTTCTAACTTCTAGAAATCACTAATAGCATATGATTTAGTGATTACAGGTGAGGAATATCAAATATCGTATTGATGTTATGAAAGAATCACTGAAGGCCATTCAGCTTAAAAATGCGGAGAAAGGGGAAGTTTATGAGATTCAATCCGCTGGGTGATATTTTTCATGAACATACACATTCCACAACACAGCCAAAAACACCCAAGGACATGGTTTCTATCATATAACACGAACATACAGCTCAGCGATTTCCTCGTTAAGTGCCAACTGCCAATTAAAAGCAACAGACCAATTAGTATTTTCATAGAAAGCAAAAATATGACATTAAGCTGACAGCAATTTCCTTCAATGGCTAAATACACGTTAAGTGTAAAGTCCTATACATTATAATGCCTACTTCAGGGGATCCCCATTGAGTCAGACTGATAGAGCTCATCATCATTATCGCATACACAGGAGCAGACATTCATAGCTGGGAGCTGTGAGCCCAAAGTCAGATATACATCACTGGAGATCGCCAGCAGCCAAAAATCATCTCATATCATGCAATATGCAGCCGAGCTGAGAGATAAATAACGACATTGCCTAAAGACCACTGAAGCATTGAGGCTTATGGGCGGACACAGAGCATGAGAGATGGATCTCGGACTCCGGTGAGGATTCAAGCCAAGGTCTTCCGGTGCATGGAGCACATGCCACTAAGTCACACAAAGGGGCATCTGCAGTCTCCTCTTCTGGGCGACAAGCAATTCGCATGGAATGCTGATTATTGGTTTTATTGCGGCTGTGGGACCTTCTGGCATTGTATGAAAAATAGCAAGACAGCAGAAATTCTGACTACGCCCTGAGTGTTATAATTGCATAAGGAGAGCATGTGTCGGATTAAGTACCATTAGGATGAAAGTGCACTAGTCTGCAACGGGACACAATCTGCCGTTTTATGACCTCAACATTAAAGTATAAAAGCACATTTGATTAAATTAATCTACCATGAAGCCATATAAGGCTTAACAATTCAAACTAGGAAGAAAAAAAAAAGAAGAATCTTCATTGGAAGCAATGAACAGACAAGAATAGGGGAAAAAAAGTACCTCAACTCAAATTGATTGATTGATTGATTGATTGATTGAATCTGGACGCACAGACAGAAATCATACAATGCCCACATGTTAATAGTAAACCGGTGGCACGCAGCAAGCAGAGCGAGAGAGAGAGAGCAAAAGAGTGGCATTGATCAGAAGGGCATGTGGTACGGTACTGGTACGGAGCGACACAGCATAAGTGCTGTTACGCACTACAGGTGGATGAGAGTTTTATGGAGAGTTTCAGGTGAAAGATCACAGGCATTGTAACTACATGGCAATGCTTAAAAAGGGGTGGTCATAGAAACTATATAAAAATATATATATTACTCAACGGGTGTATTTTCAATGAATGACACAAAGGAAGATTTTGGCACGTGTTTATACATCCCTGTTGGCTGAGTGTTGTAATTACTGACGTCAGGATTCAAAGCAGCTTTTGAACGCAATGCTTCACTGAACACGAACAATCTGCTCTCTACCCTAATCACACTTTTAGAATAAAAATACTTGCGGGAAAATAACTGAGAGCAGCACTCTATGTAACACAAGACGCCCTATTAGTGAGGACTATGTGAGTAACATCATAATCAGATAGCGAAGATGAACTTACTCCATTCAATACAGTTCCTAAGGCCAGGGCAAATGGGTTTATAGGCGACTCCCAAGTCTAGGGCCATTGGTTGGCAAGCAGATGGTACAATCATCACCTGAATCAGGGTTTCCCCTCTTATCTAAATAATTATCTATCAATAGACACCTTGATATATACTCATAATCCAGATAACAACAACCATATACAGTATCACACAGCCCCCTGCCTTGTTATGCTGTGTAATCCTCGAGGCGGCTATTTGAAAATTGCAACGCAAAAGATCGTCACATACCATCAGATAAAATGCCTGAGTGAAGATGAAGTAATGCATAGTATTGCAAACATGTAGAAATATTTGCTTCCTAAGTAAGCAAAGCTAAGCAGGAAGAGAAACTAATAATCCAATATCTGGCCAGTAGTCTGAGTACACTCTTCAGAGAACAATATACTTAATTCCAGAATGAACTGGAAGTTTCCCGATGAAAAAGTACGCCACGGTATCCTTATGGTATACTGGTACATGCACTTTAATAGTAGCTTTTATTCATGAATTGGATCGAACACATTTAAATTGAAAACTTAAAACTTCAGATTTTATTCATGAATTGGATCGAACACATTTCTTAGCAAGGTGTGCTCAGCGTTTTCACATTTTAGAGTAAACAGAAACCGTATTGATTCGTGACCAATATTGACTTTAGTATGAGAAATGCACCTATTTATTTTGTGCATACAGGTCTGCAGGATAATGAATTTTCAAACAATCAATAGAATGATTGAATGGATTTTAAATTTTTTAATTCACTGAGAGTAATCATGATCTAAATCTAATTGACACTTGATTTAAGTGAATTAACTCATGTCAAGAGTATCCCTCTTCAACTGGAAATTGTACCAGTTAGTACTTGGCACTTGATGTTGACATTTAAAAAAAATCAACTTCAGAACTATGCTTCTTCTATTGCGTGGCACATAAAATTTTTATGTGCCACGCATGCAAGACTTGCATGCATAACATGCAAGACTTGCAAGTTTTTATGATAAAAACTTGCAAGTCTTGCATGTTCACTCAATTTCACGGAGGCCCTATCACAAATTAGAATGATGTGCCTTCTAGGATATACCGGTACCATAAATTTTGTATAAACTATAAACCTAAGTTTATTATTTAAGCATTAAGTCGCATTGGCACATTTTAAGGTTTTAATGCCTCCTAATAGCTAATACAAATCCATTCAGTTTAATGCAAGAATTTTCTATATTGGAGTGGTAGTTCAAAAGTTACATCCTGTTTACTGGTGAAACCCCACACGTAATCAAAGATGAAAAATGCACGTTAAAAGGCTGGCCAAAATTCAAAATGAAGCAATTGTCAATGCAATAGGCTTAATTATACACGAAATACAAGAACTTATTGGTCACAGACTGACATGATTCTTGTATATGAGGAAAGAGGAGATATTTTTATTTCTTTTGCAATCAAAAGATGAAAAATCAACGTTTTGAACCCATCTGACCTCTCAAAGATTTGTTTCTCAGGAATATGCTCAGCGACTTAGTGCGGTACCTCTGTGACGGGTAACATATATTGTAATTTGTAAAAGCATTTAATTCTTATTAATTTCTTAAATTTTTGTGTGACTTTGCAATCCACCTCAACATGGAATGATTATGGCACTGCAGCAGCCCTACTCTATGTCAGACCCCTATTGCCCGTGCATCAGCTCTACTGCTAGCGTGTGACGCCCACAACGAGTCCTCATTTTATTCATATATAAAAATTAATACATAATATTATATCAATATATTAATATGTTAAATATTAAATTAAGTTTAGGCCCCAAGTTCACCTAACAAAGTTCAATCAAATAATCTGTCAAAAATAACAGCTCATCTATTCGGCTTCTGGTTAGTAGTTGCATGGGTCACAACAACCAATACAGTTTGAGATTTACTACTTAACTATTTTCAGATCACCAAAGTCCAACTATTACTATGGAAAATGCTGGCAGCCGCAAACTACACGGAATGTAAAAATCCATGATACTCTAATTGAAATTTCGCACCTTTCATGGAATCAGGCCGGCATAATATAAAAGTTGAAAACTGATGATTTGTAGTTCGAGTCAACAAATATTGAACTATAGAGATTTGATTGATATGGATGTTTTGTGATGAATTCATGTGAAAATTAGAAGGCTGTTGTAATGTTATTATCGGTGAAAAGTGATTTTTTTCATAAAGATAGGCGAGCTGCATATGGAAAACGATATGCCGCATTTGATAGGCCTAGCAATGTAGCAGTCTAGTAAGTAAGCACACTCGTCTCATGCAATCAATGTATTGGAAGCTGCACTTTGACATTCAGTTGTTCAGTGAGTGAGGGAGCTAGGTCTCTTCAACAGTTCAACTGTTACGAGTCTGAAATTATATTATAAAATTGGACTTCCTCAAGTTCCAACTCCCTGGAAGGCTGGCCTGGATTCCATTGGTATGATCAAAATCAAATGATCACAGATCAGTCTCAGAATGATGAGAATCATCATAATATTATGAGCCCAAAGACTAAAACTTGAAAGAGTAGGTGTGGCAGTGATAGCTGCATTCTGTAGCCATAATATGTGGGGATGATGACCAATATAGAGGCTTGGAACGAGATTATGCCAGTGATTAATGAGCAGGTGAGAGCCAAGAGTTAAGGCAAGTGGGTAAAATTTTAGGAAAAACGACAATTCATCAGGAATGCGATTCGCTGTGTCACTGAGAAAGTGGGCTTTCTGGTTATGAGTCAGTGACACGTCAGTGACCACTGATATATCGACAAATCGGAATCCGAAATCGAGTTTTAAGCTGTCGTCACCAGTCACGATTCACATGACTGCTGCTTATGAATTGTGAAAGATATAAAAATTACTACAGGCACCAGAAAACGACAAATCGAGGTTTTAAAGTATTCAAAAACATAAAAACGAGATCGAAATAGCTCAATTTACCTTCTACTCCATTTGTAGCCAGCAAGAAGATCGCAAAAAGTGCGATTTTGAGCCAAGAGTGAGAGTAAATTGACACACCAGCCGCCATCTTGAAACAACAAACAGTGCTGCAGTACGGCGAGTGAGTGAGGAACTAATGCAGCGAAGAGATACCCCGTGGTTTCAACTTTCTCTGGTGTTGACGGAATTTAGGCAGTAACGTTATGATTCAAGGCTACCTCTCATTGGCCTACTCATAGTATATAAGTTTCGGTTAACTTTGCATTCACCATAAGTTTTCTTTCTTGTAATAATATGAGTATAAAAAAAAGATAACAAGTCAATAAATTCAAAATTCATGCCTTGGCAAATATGCCAGCGCTAGGCCTACCCAGTACGAATTCAAGTTGTGGATGATTCGCATTTTCTAGCATCGCGTTTTGGTTAACTTTTTAGCCATTTACTTGGTTAATAATAATAATTAAGTTCGTCTCTGTGTTTCTTTGCAATAATATTATTTGCATGTCATTTACGTAAAAAAAAAATCATAAAGTTTAATTATTGGGCAATATCTGAATAAATCGAAAATTATTACTATTGTGGATACTTGTATAAGTATAGATTATAAGTGATTAATGATGTAAAAAGGTTCTTGTGGGTGCAATAATTAGTGCAGTATTCATATACGCAAAATTAACTAATTTTTCGACTTATTGGAATGAGCATCAATGCATGTGTTTTGGAACTCAATAACAAGCACAAAATAATCATAACGTTTTTGTTTTGGGCTTTTTCGTCTTTTTCTTTCTATGAGATCATATGAGTTTACAGAATTAGTCATCTGTCATGGGATAAAAGTTGCAATCGATAAGCCCTTGATATTTTAATTGTCCGAATAATCGTGATGTTTGTATGAGTATATAGGCGTTGTGTGAATAAGGAGAATATTAAAAATGCTGCATCACAATTAAGTCATCATTTTTAACACGCATCTGGCAATTTCCTTTCATATATATAGATTGAACTTTCAAGAGTAATCTTCCACCAAAACCAAGTATAATTGCTTCCGATGGAATATATTTATAAACAATATACAGATCGACACTTACGTAAATCAAATTAATCAATCTTATTGAAAGAAAACAAGGAACATTCAAACGTATAAACTATTTATACATGTATCAGAATTGAGAAAGAACAAACAAAACATATAATTATATTTCGATGAAATGACTTGAAATACTTGGTTAATAACTGAGCACAGTAAATGTTTGTGTCCTGCTAGAAGTCTCGTCGCACTTGGTCAGCATCGCATAATGATGAAGAGCATTGGAGTCATCTCTCTCCGCCACCTGAGTGACGCATTTACCTTTGTGCGACTGGTTCTCCAGTTTGCCGTCGACCGTCAGGGTCCAGCGTACGTCGTTGCTGTTCTTCTGAAGGTCACAATTATCCAGCACCAGATGCATCACGTTGTTGACTGCTAGGCACTGCCCAGCAATCTTGATCTGACCATTGACGGTCATTTCAAAGAGAAATTTGGTGTCGTATATGTGAGGACGACAGAGCTCAAGCTCAATGATTTTGGAAGTGCTGGAATCAATTTTCAGGCAGAGATTCGTAGCAGCTTTTAGTTTTCCGAAGAAAATGCTGCCGTGCGATGGGACGAGGATGTCAGATGCTATATTGGCAAGATACCAGTCAAAGTTTTGACATTTCTTCAAGGTATTTTTGAGGAACGACTTCCTTTCGTTCACTTTGGTAGTGATTGCTTTCGGGGTTAAATCTGGCAGTTCGTTCTGACGAAAGGTTATAAACTTGTAGTTACTCATCCACATCTCTGCTATGTACTGAATGCTTTCCTTGTCGTGGATCTCTATGGGTCGCAGAGCACTGAGGACTGCCACCCGGGAGCAGAGGACGATCTGGACACGCCCACCACACATCCAAGTTCTAAACGAAAACTCAATATTATGTCCAGTTTGAATATGCTCATCAAAATCCCCGATTTTCATCAATAATGTGCGTTTCATTGCAAAAATATCACCACGCATAACTGGCGTGTCAATGAAGTCGCTCTCATGGAGGTTTGTCTCCTTGTGAACTGTAGCCAGGGACCACGTGGGCAGGTTAATCAATCCGTTATCGAGAGGGTAGAAGCGGTGACCATCGAGGAAGTTATCGTGGTGTGGGACAGCAACTATGTTTGGCTTCTCTTGGATTTTTCTAAGCAGAGGATACAACCACCCTTGGTTGACGACCACGTTGCTAGAAACATACACCAAGTATTCTCCTTTGGCCATTTTAGATGCTTTGAGTCTGGATGCAGATTGTCCTTCGGAGTTTTCTGATCGGAAGATTTTGACGTTGGAGAATTTTGGATCTTTAAAGAACTGTGCTGCATGGGTCTTGATGTCCCGAACTTTTGTTCCGTCGTCTATGATGATGATTTCATTGAATTGGTGACTTGGTGTGAAGGTCACCAAAGCATTTAAGGCTAGCTTGAAATCGTAGAACTCTTTATCTTTGTAGTCCATAATAATGCTCACTTTATCATATTCAATATTCAACTTTTGGCTCTCAGCAAGAGATGGACAATATGATGGTCTGGTGTCATCCATCATGCCGATATGACGATTGATATCACGGGCTGTCATCGGATGGTCATCATATATGCGGCCTCGGTGTCGTACCACCCCCGGAGTCAGTCCAGCTTCAAACACCAATCGATATGTGCAGTAGATGATGGCTAATAGTATGGCTGCCGGTGCCAGAGTGGAGAACTTCGCTTTGCGTAGAGGCAAGGTCTTGACTTGCACCCACAGAGACGGCATTTTGAAGGTCTTGTGATTTTAATACCTGTAAGTGAAAGCAGTTTGCATTAGACAGGTATATATTATTGAAAAATATGTTCCAGGTGCATGGGTTGGAGCGATAAACCAATTAGTTTGATTGTCCATATAATTGATACAAGTTAATATGCCATATAACTTGATTATACCCGTTCAGCGAACCTTGACAGATTAAGTCAATTGTACTCGATACTATCAATAGCAATGGCATTTTGAATAGAGGACGGGGCAGAATTCTACACCACAAAATAATTATAGTTGTACGTCCACAACCGTTTCTAACTAGATGGGTTCACATAATTTATAATTAACATACCTTGTTATTTGGTACATGCATCCACAAATTAAACATAACTCTCTCAAAAAGAGAGCATGACTTGTGCCTCGCATACACGAGTCGCTAAGTGAATGGTTGTAGCAACCAAGTTACGTACAAAGAGCAACTCGATAAATGTGCATGTAGGTAGAGCGCAGGTATAAATGCAAAATGCATGAAGGTGCGATGTGGGCGTATTGATTGAGCATAATTTTAGAAGTCGAATCTCAAAATCATGCTCACTCTGCAAGCTAATTAGCGCGCAAGAGATAAGTCATGCCCAATTAATAATTGATTAACCAGTGCAATTCATTTTAATTACACATAAACTATAACCATGAACATGTCTACCGTCTGCTAATCTTCTTAAAGCGGTACAGCAAATGCAAGAGGATTAAAAGTCTGCATGGTACACATTCAGAATTTCACAGAAACGACGAGGGGGGAGGGGGGTGCTAAAACACGATGAAATGCACGAAAAAAAATATTGATTAATACGGAATAATATTAACAATAAGCAAAATGAACTGTAATCATAAAAAAGATAGAGGATAAAAAATTTCAACAAATTAAATGAACTACTTATATAATGATTGATGAAAGCATTCGCTTTACCGGTATTGGCCGGCAAGGAAAAGGGGTCACTGTGTACAGTACAGCAGCTCTTACAACACCAACATATCAGACGTCACGATTTCGAGACCAAACATGGGCATTATACGTGGCAATCGTTACGTAATTCTGACTCATGTCTATTGTGTGCGCACCAGATCACACGTGTTTTATATACAGTGTAGGAGTGGAATGGTCTAGAGCATCAAAATACTCTCTTTAAAGCTGCATTTAATTGTACCTGTAATTGCTTATTTCACTAAATCCCGAAGAGCTAGATCCCTCGTTCCATATCCTTCGTGTGGAGTTGGCTCTCAGAATAAAACTTTTAGGCGGACATAAATATACAGACGGCCAAATCACAGACGGAAACCACAAACACCAAACGTGCGTGATGAGGTCAAGGCAGACAGTTCAGTGTAGGGCTCGAAAATACGATTATACCTTCAACAGGTGAATCAACAGGTGACAGGTGAATCATGGGTTGGCTTCTGCTGTACGAGAATGTGTATGCGTGCACTATGCTCATCAATGTTTGGATTATGCATGTGTTTTGATTTGCATGTTTATGTTTTGCTTATGCATGTTGCATGCTTTAATGTAATATATAATAACTTTTTTTGCGTAATATTAATATAATTTTATTATTGTTTTGTCGCACATACACCAGAGGTGCACACTGAGTTCTAATTACTATACTGAAGTGTATTAAATCATTGTAAGAAATAATTTGTTAAAGAATCACGCATATGAATCTGATCGAGTTGTTATTCTACGTACCATCGATGCTTCATGTCCCAATCATCCAGTAATTCACCTCCCAAATCATTCACTGGTTTCAACTAACAATGCGGACTGTAGATATTGAGAAGTTACAGATTTGCCAGGATCTTCCTCGAGCAGGATTTTATTCGCACCATTTCTTTACAAGTTCCTCTGAGGGTTATCCGAAGGTGTCGGGTTTTCATGAACCTAAGTTTCCCGTGGCGTTCATCAAAAGTTTGCTCTACCAGATATCGATATTTACGCAGTCAATTCATTTTTCGGAATACCCTTAATTCATATTCAAGACAGAGAGTTATATCCTTCCACCTCACAGTTGTCATCGTCCCACAACCGCCTGTAGTCTACTAGTCTTGTAGTTCCTGCGCAGGAGATGTTATGTACATTATAGAGTCACGATAGAGTTTGATGCTATACTAGCATGTTGCATAATCAATATGTGATTTGTGCAATTTTTATATCAATAAAAGCTCAGTTAAATCTACTTTAATCTCTAAATACACTGAACAATAAAAGAAACATAACGGTCGGAAATATCGTAATAACCGGCTTTATAGAAACATCCGAGATTTAATCTAAATACCCTTTCAGATTGGTTTCAAACTCTTCTTTCAGGATGTGTGCCAGAACTTGACGATTTCCAGGCTTGTCCCCCCCCCCAATCGGTTGTAACTCCTCAACTCAACTCATCACGTTCCTCTCGACAGCAGACGAGCGGCAGAACCGACTGTGGTCGGAGAAGACGACGCTATTCCGTCTGCTTAACGGACTCGTCGGAAGAGTGGAGGGGTCAGTATTGGAAGCCGGAATGGGCGGCGAGTAGTGAGTTCAGCATGAGGCGAATCAGGCTGAACTCACGGACAGGACGGCGCCACCTGGATTTGGATGGCTCTGTCCTGGCGCCAATTGGTCACATCTGCACTGCCTGTCCTAGCCCGGTCTCGGACAATACCCGTTCCATACGATCGCGAAAATAGACGGAATATCGTTGAGGTATATGCATGGACACCACAATGATGAAAGCTAGGCCTGATGGCGGTCCATTCCCGCATGCAACACCTCAATTGCCTCCCACGACTGTGTCTCTGTTAGACGTGGTACCACAAAAATCAAGGTGGCGATTAATTCTCTTGCGTGCCACTCGCGCACATTTGTTTTTGAAATAATTTGCACATTTCGACCTGTCAAGATATGACATTTACGTCACTGAATACAAGATTTTAGACGAAGTTATAGTAATTTTTGTTGCGTTGTGTTTCTATTGCTGTTCAGTGTAGTTGTAGGTACATGTTAATGTACTAGTATTAAATTACGATTGAGCCTCAGATTATAGACATAAGCTGGACTTTCATAACAGTGACAGATGTTAACAATAACTAAAAATAGTAAGCACTTCACTATAACGTACCATCAACATGCTCGGACAGATCAAGAGCAGTTTCGAGCCCTGTTATTTTGAGCCTCACTGAGTCAGTGCTCAAAACGAGTAGGTCGAACCAGCCATGCATGACAGGCGTGACAAACTTCCAGAAAGTGCAGAAGTAAAGGGGGCGTCAGGCGTCAGTGAGCATTTCCTGCTCAGAAATAAAACCATTGGAATATAGTGTCCATTGACTCAAGTTAAAGAGTTGCACGCATATAACACTTTCTTCTAAGGAATATATAGATCCATTGAAAAAAGTCGTGAGTGTTTTTGGGATTGGGACCCTACCCCCCCCCCCCTCCCGCCCGGAAGAGCACTCGTCACTTGACACATCGAACCCGGACAACCTGTAGTGCCTGAGGAGCAGTTGGAGCAACTGCAATTAAGTGATACAGAGTCGTCTGGAATTTCATATTTGTGAGTCACTCCTAAATCTCTTTTTTTCGGCTACTACTATAATATTTAATATGGATTATCGTGACTTGTGGATTAAGTAACTATTGTGGAAGTTAAGCAGACATTACAGTGAATTTCAGATAGCCCTAATATTTCATATTCACAGTGTAACACATGCAGCTCAAGACTGTATACATTTAAGAGTTATAAGGTGACTGTCAAATTTAGTACGTTGCTATGCATTTGCACGGATGACTGGATCTGTGTTTCCATTGCATTCATCTACTGAGGACATGCATATACCAAATAGGCCTATATACTACTGTAGCCTCTGTAGGTATATTAAAATTAAAAGTAGGACATAAACCTTTCACATATTAATGCCAGTGTAGTCACGAACGCTTTTCGGCGAATGCACTTTTTCACTTTTTCATAGATTTCGTATGTTCATTTCAGACCACACCGACGATGCTGCGAAGTAAGCTACGCGGAGGCGCCTTCACCGATTTCATGCTCATCGCTGTCCTTGTTATCCTCGTCTACGTGTTCATCACACGTCGTGGAATTGGAGCACCCTCTGACAATGAAGTCATCATGAACCGTGCTGCTCCCCAAGAGCGACACAAATCTCCGATCTCGACAACCTCGGACAGCGAATCCCAACACATGATTGACTCCCGTATCAAGATGTTGCCTGATTTCAGATCATCTCAATGTCGGAGTGCGGTGCGTAAGCAAACAACCCCAGTGTCGATTGTGATCGACTTCTACGATTACCAGTTCTACGATTTAAAGACGACCATCAGCGCTATTCTGCACAACACACCACCAGAACTGATTGCCGAGATGCTTCTGATTAATGATGGATCTTCACTTATCTACATTGAGGAGGAGGCTGAGCGCTACGTCAAGGAACTAGAAGGAGGACGCCTCCTGAAAAACGACGAGCAAATGGGAAGTCCAAAAGCCAGGATGAAGGCCTTCCGAGAGGCCAAGTCCAGCATTGTCGTCTTCATTGACCACAGTGTTATCGTGAACGACGGATGGTTGGAGCCGTTGATCGCAGGCCTGATGGACAAGCCGAAGTCTATCATGGTTCCCCACTACGACCACGTCCACGATCCTGTTAGTTATGAGCTGAAATCAACATCAGATAATCTTGTTTCAACCTTCTCGTGGAGGATGATTACGAGAATGACTGAAAGCAAACTCGGGATGTCCGAGCAGTACTACAAGTCTCCAGTACTGCGAGGAAACATATTCGCTGTCACTCAGCAATACTTCAAGGCTATTGGCGGGTACGAGGAAAATCTATCGGAGTTCGGAGGTGAAAATTTAGAGTTGTCGGTGCGATCCTGGTTATGTGGAGGTCCCATCTACGTGAATCCTTGCTCCAGAGTCGGAATCCTCAACCTGAAAGATCCAGTGAAGATCCAATCCCACAAGAATCTCCGCCTCATCACTGAAGTTTGGTTTGCCAGTTACAAGGACATCGCATACCGTACGTCCAATGTTGACTCCAGCGTATCTAGCGCAGAGAAAGTTATCATAGAAACCATGAAGAAGAAATTGGAGAGATCAACTTGCAAGACGATTGACTGGTACATCAATGACATCGTCAAAGACATCGCGTCTCCCTCTGAAAAAGCCAAATTCTTTGGCCTTCTCCGTTGTAAGACTGGTCGGTGCGGAAAAGTTGGCAAAGATGGTAGAGTGGAGCTTGGCCAATGTTCCCCAGACAAGTACGGGGCTCACAGCTCTGATATGCTCTTCGAATACGATTCCGATCGCAAGGTCAAAGTGAATGGCAAATGCCTCTCCACGAAGAGCACAGCATATATTCAAGCTGAAGAGTGTGTTGATAAAGATGTTCACCAAATGTATGATTATACAGACAAGCTTTATTTCAAGAATGTGTGGTCAGGGTACTGCTGGATGCACGTCACTGACCCAGATAAATCGACGGGAGGCAAACGCCAGATCGCAATGGCGCAGGACTGTGAGACGGATACTTCCGATGGACAATTCATCAGCTTTGAGTTCATACCTTTGTGATCACTGTTTAATCCCCAAATGTTAACAACCTGAACGTGTGTATTATTTGTGTGTTCGAAAATATTTGTTATCAATTTTATGTTTTGTGTTGGGCTGTTATTTTAGCTCTCTTCATATAATCATTAGAAGATTTATGATTTATGTAATTATGTCTGTATGGCCCAATTGTCTCAAAAAACAAATTGATGTAAAACAAATGCACATTGTTCTCCTTGATCCACAATTATTAATGTATATTATTATAAAATAATTTAATTTGGTTATTATTTGATAATCATTCAATTATGTTACTTGAGATTTTCGCAATCCTCGGGTTGATTCCAGGAATTGTTTTGACTTTATTATTAAAATTCATCAAGTTGCTCACAAAATATTTCAAAGAAAATAAAGACCACAGTGAGAGTAAAACTAATTTCTGTTACGTTGGGCCGAAATGAATTATGAAGGTGTTGCCGTGTTTTCATAAAATAATATAATTTATAGTGAGCAAATTATGATCACGTCTAGACACCTTTAAATTATGGTTAATTCTTAGTGGTATTATTATGGAGATATGACAATAGGCCTGCATTGTATAATTCAAGTTCATGAGCTGAGCTGCATAACATAGGAAGCCCCTTTTGAACTGGTCATACGTCAACGAATACACTGAGCAACAAAAGAAACTATGCATGTCTTGAAAAGCTTATAGAGTAGTGCAAACTAAAATTATCGCGGATGTGTGAATAGTGGGTGTGTTGGGTATCCATATAATTAATCCATATCCATATAATAATTTATTCGGAAGTTAGTTTCTGGCGGCCGCGTGGAATCAGGAAGGATGTTGAATGTGGGGTGGGAGTCAAACCGCAAAATCACACTTTAGAGGGAATGATCATTCTATTCACCCCCCCCCAAAAAAAAAAAAATAATAATAATAAAATATGCATACAATTTGTCATCGATAATCAATGTGGCCCCTCATTGCCTCAATACAGGCCATGCACCTTCGGTGCGTTCTGCGGATAAGAATTCGGATTCTCTCCTAAGCTAATATGCAGCCCATTCTTCCAAAGGTCCATCCCAATTAAGTGTTGCGGCACCTACATAAGCGATTACACGGTGTTTCAATTGGGCATAAATGTGGACATCTAAAATGACGTCGGAGGGAGTCATGCATTTCAAAGTGAGGGTGATCAGTGTAGTCCTGGTACAGCTAAAACGCGTACAGGAATGGCAGCCTGAATTATCCCTTTAGCGCACCCTCTTTCAAGCAAGCTCAGAGAGTGCATTGTGAAACGAAAGGTGGCAAACAATTAGCGAACCGTCGAAGAAAGAATTACTAATGTTTGATTAATTTCCATGCATGATTTTTGGAGATATCAGAAATGAACAACTTTTTTTGTTTATCTCTATTGTTGTTCAACCAAGCACAAATGTCTTCTTTTTCCCTTCATTAATTGAGTGACCGTTTACGACACATATAACTTATTAGGAAGAGTTCAAATTCTGTTGAGCCCATGATACAATCAATACAAAACCTTATAGTTTCTTTTGTTGCTCAGTATAGGATATCAGCAGAAATTAGGTTGCGCATTTCCACGCCCATTGTGAATTTTACCAGCAGCCTAATTGTGTTATTGATATTTGATAATACGTGCATTCGGTTGCAATCTTGACACCGTGACGTCACACGTTATTCTGGATGGTTCTTCAGTGAGTGTAAATAATACTACAGCTTATGCCACGCGGTGCACGACACGACCTAAATTCAAGAGCATTGAACCGAGACGAGACATTGACCACGATCCTTTTTTAAAGGCAAGTTACATAGAACGAAACTCAAAGAGAGAGAAGTCACTGAAGCTCAAAATGTTTGCATCGGTTGAATGACACGTCTCATGTTCAACGCTTGAGCTAGCGTGAATGTGGATAAACACACAAACTGCGACCTCAATAATTATATACCCCAGGATCTGATTCACGCCGCAAAATTGAAAACGGTGTGGAATAATCTTACGTGGAGTTCAGCTTAGCCATATGACACGTTTGGGATGGCGCACGCCCGGAACCGGAAGTGCAAACTAAAGAATACTTCCGTCCTCGTGGTGGTGTTGATTGGTGTTGTGTTGAATGTGGTCTATTGTATCTTCAGCCTTTCGAAGCGAAATGAGGACACATTTACAACAGAACGTGCAGTTTTTGATCAAGTGGTTTTCAAACAACAGAATGTAATAGAAATTAATCGCAACGTGACAGGATGCGTGTATTCACAATGTGTGGATCCACAGAGAGATTCGTATGTGGTAATCGACAATCTGAACCAACAGCTAAGCATCGAAATATTCGAACAATTATCGGCAACAAAGCTCAGTGGGCTCTTCAAACGATTCACTCCCGAATCTGACGTTCGCCGGTTTATGCTGAATGTCACTCTAAGCGATAAGCTCCCCTTATATCGCCCGTTCAACTATCCATTCGCCAAAGAGTGTTCTAGGATCAAATTGACTTCAACGCCACAAGTGAGTGTCGTGATACCGTTTCACAACGAAGCATGGTCCATGCTGCTTCGAACGATCAACAGCATCATCAACACATCTCCATTGCATCTCATCAAGGAAATAATCCTTGTTGATGACCAAAGTACGCTGCAAAATCTTCAAGAGCCTTTGACTGATTACTTACAACAAGTACCAAACGTCCTAATGGTAAGAACTCACAAAAGAGAAGGGCTGATCAGGGCAAGAATGGTTGGTGCTAAGAGAGCCAGCGGTGATGTCATAATCTTCCTTGATGCCCACATTGAGCTTGGGGCTAACTGGTTGGAGCCATTGCTTGTACAAGTGGTTCAGGATCCGAAATCAGTAGCAATCCCAACGGTCAATTTCATGGATCCATTTACTCTGGATATATTCCCACCTAACAACTATTTCACCGCAGGTATTTTCACCTGGGAGCTGGATTATGTATGGAAAAATATCAAGCTCGATGGTGACCCTGCTAAATCATATCCTAGTATGTCAACAATAGGGTGCGCAACTGCGGTTGACAGGCAGAACTTTTTAAATAGTGGGGGCTATGACGAGGGGCTCGTTATCTGGGGAGGTGAGAACCTGGAAATGTCCTTCAAGGCGTGGATGTGCGGAGGTTCTGTCCAAATTGTGCCATGCTCCAATGTTGCTCACGTCTTCAGGTCTCACTTACCCTACAGCTTCCCCTCCAATGATGTCATATATCGAAATCTACAACGAGTTGCTCTTGTTTGGATGGACACTTATGCATCCGAATACTTTCTGACCACAGGAAAAATAATTCACATGACACCAGAAGAAATACAAGGCATCAAAGATCTACGTCAGAAGAGACTGGATAACCAGTGTACAGGTTTTGAGCGGTATCTTAGTGCGATGCCCAATGATCTACAAGTCTCTGATCAAAATGATGTGGTATTCGGACAGCTGAAATCAACCGGGTTGGCCAATTTGTGCATCACTATTCCTGACCCCGAACAAACAGCTCTTGCTCTTGATTCTTGTTTTCTGCGTAATAATCAGCAAGTGTTCCACTTCAACGGCAAACAAATCCGAGAGTTGTCTAGCAATAGATGCATTTCACTTGGTGTCGACAGCTACAACATAAAAAGCGCTCTGCTGGAGGACTGCAACATGGTCGATCCATTGCAGAGTTGGTCGTTCGATCCCATAGTTCCAGTCGAATTTGAGCAGCAGCTCGTCGGTGTGGATACCCGTAAGCCAGTTGGACGTTTCAGACTGACACGCAATTCACTCAAAGATTGCTTGACTGTGGCGTCTTACAAGAACCAACATCGACTGACTGTCATGCCATGTGGTGACCATGACGTGCTTCAGTTTTGGGTTGTTACGCACAAAGTCTACAGCCACCTCAGGGAAAAGATCCAGCGCTTTTTAAAACAGTTTGACTGACGGGTGTTATGTTTTCTTCTTTATTTGTTCCGTTCTTGTCATGCATTTTTAGTTCTATTAAAATGTTTTGGATATTGTGCGTTGACGAAAATTTGCGAATCATTGAAGGTTAAAATTTGGAGCCGTGGCATACACGCCGGTAAATCGGTCGAGGTATCCGTTCTGTTGGAGTGCATACATGTTCAAACTAACTCTTCTCGTGCCGAACTTCTATAACTAAAATCGCCTAGATTTCTAAATGCACCACTAAATGAATAGGATACTATCATACCATGTAGTAGTAGACACGAATTTATTTGCTAATGAAACTTATTTGCATGATAATAAAAATAATAATAAAATGATAATAAAGAAGCGTATCATTACAATCGAGCTTTGAAAAATGAACCCGATCAACGGCCAACACTTTGTATTCTATTTTGTTCGCTGCATTAATGTCACTGGTTTATGATGGGCCTACTAGTATTAATTTTGAGAATTTGCATTGAAATCTAGCTGGCAGTGTCAATATTATGTCATACAACTAGTCAACAGTTGAAATACCTGTACCTGAATTTCTATGCATTCTGCATTGCCAAAAAATCGCCACCTCCAGTCAGCCCACGGTTTTACTCATTGGGATGTTTATGGAACACTCAAAAGTGAGGACCACGATTTCCCCCGCGTTTTGTTTTTGTTTTTGTTTTTGTTTTTGTTTTTTTATGTTTGTTTTTAAGTGCGTTATGAATTATATCTCTCAACGTAGGCCTACATATGTTCCGGTGTTAAAGGTTGGATTCGTTAACCACTCAGCTGCCATATGGACGAAAGAGATTTATGCGTGTATACGAAAGTATATTCACCGTCCTGACGACATCTCAGGGTTGGGGTTAGGGCTAGGGCTAGAATTAGCATGCAGTCAATTCAAACCCTAAAATGTCCTCAGGGCGGTAAAAAAACCACTCGTATATAAAATCGTCCAACTGTAGTGATTATATGAGTTCATTCTTGAGTGTCATCACGTTCATAAATTGGCCTGTTCATATGTACCACTGCCAAGAGAATTGAAGACATTCTCTGATGGCATTGGTTGGCGGATCATATACTTAGGTTTAAAAGAAACACAACTATTTATAATTGACTTAATAACTAGTTAATCCATGTTTGGGTCTATAAGAATATTTTATTCGGTGCACAAGTCTTTTCTCTTCCTTTTGAAACCGTTCGCGAACAAATATTGATTTTTCTTTCGCAGCCAATCCGTGAATCCTGGTAAACATTATTCCGAGTACTCTCATGACAAGATGTCCTTGATAGACAATGAAATTGACTAGAATGATACTCCAACGAGTGCTATACTCAAAAGCAATCAGACCTTTGACAAATTTGCACTCTGGGAAGGCTGACGGCTTTCTGAAGGTTAGTTATTAACCAGAAGCCTTCTGGAGCATGGAGTTGATCCAAGGGTCACAAACCGCCAAATCGGATACCGGATACATGCAGTGTATCAACGACTCAACAGATGCGTCATCAAGCAGAAGAAACCAAGTCTAACAATGATTGATTCCGTTCTGGATGCTTGAGAGTGACAGCAAACCGACAGAACTGACAAATCCGGCGAACTCAGGGCTAGGACTGGTTCAAGAAAGCCATATTTTCGGAATATGCGACAGGGGAGGAATGCAACGGACCAATATATGAAGAGAAACTTTTGAAATCGGCTCAGATAGGGAAGATGGAGGCTGGATCCCCATAAAAAAAACCTAATCCGGGTTAAGGATATTCGCTTGTTTCTCCAATTAAACCAGGTTAATTCTATTTGTTTTCATTGAAATTTCAGGAATATGTGCGCAAGTGTAAACTTATTACACACGAAAATTCGTGTCTATGTATTGCATACCCGGAATGTGATATTGGCATAACCAAAGAGTTGCGTTTTTTTGTTGTTTTTTTTGCACCTAAGTATGCGAAAACGACAAAATATTATATACGTCCGAAGATTATAATTCGGAACGAAAATAGAATAAATTCAGAAAGGATATCACTCTTGATAAACTTTATTGAAATAAGCAATGGCGTGATAACGGATGAAATCTTCGCATGTGATCAAATAAACAAATCCGGGTATTTCGCGAACTGGATTTTGGGTATGATTTCTGGGGCACATTTTCTGTAGAAATCCTTAGGTGAAACACATCTCTCTTCCATGGACCAAAACGATTGAGCGTCGAGCACAATTTGTGTTTCATTTCTATGTTGGTGAAGGTATTCACACAGATTACACTCAAACTTCAGATCAAAGAATTTGCAGTCGTAGGCACGGGATTTCTCGATGTACGCATTGTACCTCTCAGGTTCTTTGGTTAAATTGACTAGGAAATTTGCTAAATCTTTAACAGAACCGAAGTCCCTCACGTCGATGTAACTGTCTTTCGGGAGAACATTCGCGTAGTCTCCTGCTCCGAGCACGACGGGAATCACATCGGAGAAACGTATCGTGTTGAAAAACTTCTCCGTCATGTACTGATCACAGAGAGAATTTTCAAAACCCAGATAGAACCAATAGTCACGTTTGACCAATGCGAACATGCATTTCCTCTGTTCGTGGCCAATCATCTCGTGGCGATTGCATATACTCGTGTTCCCACAATCTCCATAGATATCCACATCAATGAATTTTTTAAGCTCCTCAACGAAGATTTCCCGTTTGCTGCTCGTCACACAATGGCTGACGAACCAGGCGGCCATTTTGCTCTTCTTGGCTGCATAGTTGTTTTTGCTTGGTTCGAAGTTGGCTTTTGGCTTGCATTTCATGATAGGGTGAAGTGGGATGTCTGAATCACTTGTGAGAGTTGCTGTGAGATTAAACACTTTCCAGATGTCGTAGTTCTTATCCACGCTATCCCACGTGTTTGGCGCTACCTCCGATTCGTAGAAGATCCACTTTTGCGTGTTGTCCCTGTAGGGTGGCAGTCCTTTGTATTGAGGGCGCTTGGTGTCCATGTGCCGGGCATGAATCAAAACCGCGTGTGCACTTTTTGCAGTTTCCATGTCGAATCCGTCAGATGAATATGAACACTTCATCCAGGGCAGAAGATTTGGACATTTTTCAAACACTTCAGAACCTTCTGGAAACCACTGGTAACCATTGGGGTAGAATTCGGATGCGCTCGTGATGCGAATGGTTGGGTCCGGATCATCTGGGTCTGTGCCGAGTGGGTACAACTTCTTATAAATAGAAACATAAACGTCGGATTTACGTTCAGTAACAGTAGTCTGATTATTGGTGTTACATATTGCTTTGTTGATTGGTTCAAGTGGGGAATATTCGACAAGAATGGGTTTGAGTTTTTCGAGATATGTAATGGAAAAGAAGACGACCAGGACGAACACCAGTAGAAGAGAAATACGTATTCTCATCATCGCGTTAGTCATCTCCTACAAGAGAAAACACAAGGCTGCACTTTGCAATATATTTACAGTTTTGGTTGTTAGATATAAGTATGTCATAGAATTACAGTAGAATATATTTAATAATATTAACAAAATGGGGAAAAATGATGCGCTTTGCAAATTTCTGGGTGCAATCAAAGACCGAGACGAATTGCCTAATAATTAATAGAAGTGGACACTCGGGATCACTATCTCTCCCCAACCAAGCGCGTTATTCCCACACTTGGACCAAAATATTCACATAAATTATCTATTTCACAGAGCTAGTCAAGGCTGCCTGGGATCACTTTAATTAACAGTCATTAACCGTTATAGTTTACTTATCCAAAAAACGCACACACATTGCCCTTGTTTTGATGTAGGATGACTATGCAATGCTGCGCGTGGCCTACTGACTTTGCCTTTGAAGCTATATTGCCAAGCGACGATATCTCCTTCGCATCAGTACGTTTAAGCAAATGGAATTTCCTGTTTTGGTCTTTTGATCCTATTCATCTATATCATTACACCGTTCACCTTGACGCCATTGATTGGGGCCGTCTTCCTGAAAGATTCATCGACTTCAGTCGAAGCCTTCGTCGAACCTTCTACAATAAAATCTAGTATCAAATTTGCGTTATTTGAATGAGCTGCTTCCACAGTCTGAGTCTGAGGCTTCCCCTCAAGTAGGAATTCAACTGAAAAATTAAACATCAGCCTTGGTGTGAATTGTTACACAAATAGCAATATTTGTGAACTGTTAACTAAAGGGTGAGTCCCTTTCATGAACAATATTTCGTCCATTATTAAATCGCTTTTCGACAAAATGGCTGTACGTTGACAGAACTTATATTGGAAACATAGAAGAAATGCTTTAGCTATATTATTTTATATAATGAATCGTGGAAGAATTGTACGATTTTGAAGTCCCCTTTTGTCGCACAAGTGCCATAATATTCAAAATTGCCCTTTCAACACCACAGCAATCTTAACATAATCATTATGCTCTGTATATTTTTACTGCAGCAAAGCCAACAGATGAGCAGTGCACTGAATTTAAATCAGTCATCGGCGAGGCCTACAAATAAAACTTTTGGTATCCGAAATGAGGCTTTGGAAGTGATAACGGTAAAAGTATGCTCAATCAAAAACTAGGATATGTATACAAAGAATACAGCTACTTATGATCTTATGAATAGTTCTTCTACCTAACAACCAAATTTCATGTCTCTGGTATTACGCGTTCTAGGTTAGACCGATAACTTCTCGAACAACCTTCGATAACTATAAAGTGATATCAAAATTACGGCTGATTGAAACGTTCATGCTCGTGCAGAGAGCAATACCTCTAAAATTATGCGTGAGGAGAGGTCTAAAAAGACTTCGAAGAATCAAGGCCAATATGAAGTCAGCCATGAAGCTCAATGGTGTCCTTGCTTTCAGGTAATTTAAATACTAGCATTGACTGTGCACAAGATTTCAGAAATAAAAAAGTAATAATGTAACATACCAGGGATAGAGTCCCGAGTAAGATTTATAATCAAAGAAAGCAAGTCGACCCAAGTGGTTGGTTGTCAGAAGACTTATGAATATAGCAACTTGACTCCAGAATATATGGCCAAAAGCTACGAATGGCTGGTTACCTGGACAAGAAACAGGTGTTCATGAGGCTAATAAATGATAGATCAATTACTTTGCAACCACCTGTTACCCAGATAGCGCCATAATTGTATAACAATGCTCACCACAAAGTCATCACTTTAAACCAAAAAAGTAGATTACGTTTGTGACACAGATGTGGCAAGTAATAGTACAAATGTTGCAGTTTATTTAGGGGATTAACCCAAACAGTCGGCGAAGGCAGAGCAAAATGATACCAATATGGCGCATTTATGGTGCTTTTCCCACTGTGGGAATTGAGAGATTAGGCCTCAACTGTGGCGGACAAGTGGTACCTTCGTTGTACTTACGCGATTATTTACTCAAGAGATAAGACCATGATTGCAGGTATAAATACCAGAAAATGATACATATACTTCACTTATCCGGCAACTTTATAATGTTTGTTTAGCGGATTATCGCACCAGATTAAACATAAAATTATTATAAAATCAAAAATTTTATTTTTCAAAATATTATATTGTTAATAACAATAAACAGGCGAAAGGAAATAAAGTAACATAGGGTAAACAGATGGAAGGAAATAAAATAAAATAGGGGTGCAAAATACTGACAATGAAACCAGTATAAATATGCAAATACATAAATAATATTTTCCAAGTGTACACAACACAGAGCTTGTTGTACGCAAATTAATAAGTAATTAACAGTAAAACTGCAATTAACATAAACACATGATACGTATAATATAGGTGGTTTTGTAATATTTGCATCAAAAAGGCAAAACTATATGACAATAAAATTAATGATAAAGTATGAGTATATAATTAAACAATAATATATGTCAGAAGGTCATCGCTTGTAGAACCTCGTGAGCCTGTGGGCTTCGTAGAATGCCCCTTCTCCGATTGCAATTTCCCACTTCATGAAGACCGGTGGAGGATGAATTGACCTTTTTGCAGGTAACGACTGGAAGAACCATAATAATTACCAGGAAGTACTATGAAATCGGATTGGATTATCCATACACAAATATCCATACAAAAGAATAGGAAACAGCCGTTTTAAACACATTGAAAATAATTCCAAAGAAAAGGAATTGTTTGGTTATGCCAACACCACAATCCGGGTTTGCATTGCAAGGATTTTTTGGCCAAATTTCTCTACGGAGCTCTCAACCCTGCCCTGTGAGATGTTGTTACAGCCTTAATTGAATCAGCCCTTTGCTATTGTAGGAAGACGGGAAGCTGAGGAATTACTGACAGTTTACTTACAGTTTATCCCACAAAAGATCATTCGACGGCAACAAATTTGGGGGTGTGCCAACCATGACCATGCCGTGCGTTCAACTTTCTTCTTCAAGAGGTCTGCAATATGACCATAACAAAATATGGGTGAGTATGGGTGAGCCTTATTTTGCAGAAATTTTGGGATCTCCGGATATTCGTAACCCGAATTTGGGTTGTTGTTTTTTTTTTTTGTTTTTTTTTTTGGGGGGGGGGGTGGATCTAAGCCTATAACTCCCTGACCTGAACCGATGTCAAAAATTTCTCTGCAGATATTGTTCCGTTGCATTCCTCCCCTGTTGCACATCCCATAAACATGGCTGTCTTGATCCATTGCTCGCGCGGAGCTCGTCGGATTTGTCAGTTCTGTCGGTTTGCTGTCACTTTTAGGCATCCAGAACGGGGACAATCCAAGGTAGACCTGGTTTGTTTCTGTTTGAATGTATATCGGATATGGCGGTTTGTGATTCTGGGATCAACTCCACGCTCTAGAAGGCGTCGTCTGGATACTACCCTTAATTTAGGAAGCCGTCAGCCTTCCCAGAGTGTAATTTTTTTCTGAGTTTGCTTTTGAGTAAAGCACACGTTGGAGTGTCGTTCCAGTCAATTTCATCGCCTATAAAAGTCAACTTGTCATGGGTGTACTAAAATTTTTTACCGGGATTGACGGATTGGCTGCGAAAAAAAAAATCAATTTTGGATCGCGAACGGTTTGAAACGAGAGAATTGACTTGTGCACCGTCTAAAATATTCTTGTCGACCCAAACGTGAATTAAGTCAGTATTAAGTCAATTAAAATCGTTGCGTTTCTTTTGCGCCTATATGTATACTTAATTACTATAGACCACATGCGAGCAGTGTGTGCTGTTATTGAACCCCCGAGTGTTGAACCCTGCATGATTGTGCCGACACGCATTGTCTAACGAGCAGACGACGCCACACCACCAGTCGAAGCGGCCAAATGGGTGTTACATAATGGCCGACACGGTCATTAGCTTCAGCGAATATACACGAATTCGGCCCATCCTAATTTCGGCCCATTTACTTCGGCCCACTTTCGGCCCAGGTTGATTTCGCCCCATTAAATTCGACCCATCTTATCGACTTCGGCCCATATTGAATTCGACCCATTTTAGATTTACATTTTATTCAACGATATGACATATGCATGCATATGATGATATGAAATGCATACCACTTAGAAACTGAATCCTGTACGTGACAATAACTGAGGCCGTGGGCCCATGCATGTGCCTAATTTCATGGGGGTAAGTTTGAAATATCGGACGCCAGATTGACGCCAGATCAGACGAGTTAACTGTGGTCACAGTTGAGAAAATGTGAATGCAGTACACAAAGGTGAACAAAAATAACAAAGGTGGTTCACCTTTGTTATTTTTATTCACCTTTGTGTTTATTCACCTTTTGTATTCACCTTTGTTATTACTGCATTCACATTTTTTTTCAACTGAACACTTGTGTAAATAAATTGTGAATCGGCAGATTTATTTTTTCTCGGAAAAAGCGTTCTAAAAGTGTTAAAGGTCGCACTGCATTGAACTTTGACCCACATATGGGCATACTGAAACCTCCGTGAATATATTTATGTAATCTAGGGGATGAAATGTCATAAACACTTTAAGAAAATTGAGAGGCCCTAAAGTGTGAATGGGTTTAATTACCTGTTGGAATGGCTTAAATAACTAGCAGACGGCTATTTTGAAAGTTATACATACATAATCTACAAACCGCACGCTGAGTCGCCTTCTTCCGCGTGTACGCGCGCTTTCATCGTCATGTATGATGTACGCACGTGAGTGTGAAAAGGCATGCACGTACAGCTTGTCGATGCTTCGATGTGCTATCCTTGAAAAAAATAAGTCAGACGTGAACATGAAATTTTTTGGAGTAATTAGAGGAAGAAAGATTAAGGAAACGAACATAACGAGGGAAAACTTAAATATTATAATGCACTCGATCAGAAAGAAAATCATTAAGTTTTACGTATTATAAGCATTGGCAATCTTTAATGTCATATATCATGTAAAAAAATTATCTGACACCAATTATGTCAATATAAAAATGCTGGCCTATGTTATATCTATACATTGATGTAATTTGAAATAAAAACTAACCATTACAAAGCGAGATATATAGGCTAAATTAGGTTATGACCATACTTGGGGCATTCACAGATTGTTACACATCAAAGGGCGCGATGAATGTTATAGATTGACCAGACACTAAGGGCAATCGTTTGTGTTAAATTAACTGAAATGTGTGGATATCAATCCTTATATGGCACAAAAAAAAAAAAAAAAAAAAAAAAAGAACGTCATAACGACCTTGACCTTAAAATGACATAATTATAATTGACAATATTATCAACAATCACCGAAAATTACAGCGTGATATCATGCTTGCCGAAGAAGTTATTTAACAGTGGAACCGCGATATTACGACAGCATTCGTCACAGCAAATTTTGTGTCGTTATACACAGTCGTCGGTTCTCCAAAGCAGGTCTCTGAGGAATCAAAAGGATTACTCATGTAAACGTTATGAATGCGTTATGGACGCAGGACGTTATGAATGCACAAAAATATTTATATTTCAAACGATCTCTTTATTTTGAAATGTACGTACGATGTATTTAATTATTATTTCAGATTTATAATTTTTCTTTTAACTTTGAAATTGAGAAAAATAGTCTGTAAGGGTTGATTGCTTCTTCATTTGTCTTTTCCTATGATCAATTTATCATATCAATTAAATCACGTACATGAAGTACAAGATATCGAGTGTCATAATACTTGGCCCCAAGTGTTGTGTTCTCACAGTATCTAGATAAAATTTGCAGTGCGTTGTCATTGTGTAACACTCAGTTGGCCGCTCCGACTGGTGCTGTGGCGTCGTCTGCTCGTTAGACAATGGTGCGTTGTTGCTTCACTGTCGCAAGGAGGAGGGTGTGGCAACACATCATAGCTTCGTCGTCACTGGCTACTTCCTTTGGCGATTCAGTCACGAAGTTGATAATCTCCTCATCTTAACTTCGCATCAAACACCGGCCAATTTTCAAAGCAGAGCCTTTTTAATTGATTGTCTAACATGTACCACCCATTAAATCTTCAATAGTGCGAGTTTTCAATTGACTCAATGCTAATTAGAGATCACGTCTTTAACAATTTAACACACACGTGTCAGAAAGCTCCGCGCTCAGAGCAAGTGGCTTTAACACGTTCAAATACGGAGATCTCCGTGTTTGCGGGCTCAACGTTTCTCTGCCAAACAGTGAAGCAGTGAAGCGAATAGTTTTCACAGCAACTGAGCAATGAGGGTGCTCAGCTTGAATACTGGTGTGTGGGTTAAACCGCTGACTACAATCCTATGCCGACAGTGGGGGTCGAGGTTCCGGGTTCGAGACCCGATTAGGCCACGGGCGTTATGATTGTGAATTATAATTGTAATCCGTTATAATTGTAATTCTTCGGTGACTCTGCAGTGCTGCCCAACTGCGTAACAAGGCCGGGCGATGTGTACTACTGTCTATGGTGGTATGCAGGATAAAGAACCCTAGGGATTTATCGATAAGAGTAGGGGGAAACCCCGGTCCCGGGCCTTCTGTTCTGGCGCCCGTATCGTCCGATCGGATTGGGTGGAGCCGTAAAACCCCATCACTCACTCACTGAATACTGGTGTACTTGTAAACGTATTCGCGATGTGTTAATGAAAAAGAAGAAGAAGAAGATATATATGTACGATGTATATCCCTCGTATACATGTATATAAAAAACAGGAAGATACACATTTCATTACAAGCATCGTTTCCGCAACTCATGTATTTTTATTGATCTGACACCATATAATATATGGTGTCAGATCAATATTTTAGTAAAATATTGATATTTGTACCTTCACAGAATTTCATAATGATGATATTGTATCATTATGAAATACAAATATGGTCATAATCTAATTTAGCATATATCTTGTTTCATGATAATCACTGTTAATTTATTATTATTTTATTTATTATTTCAGTATTACTTTATTTATTATTTCAGTATTATTTTATTTATTATTTCAGTATTATGATTCACCAGTGTGAAAATTACAGTCTCTATGTTATGTTTCTTTATCTTTATATTATAAACATTTTCTATAATTTAATTAAACAATAATACAATTTAAATATTTAATGTCTTTATTTGGTCCTAACTTCTTAAGGGCTCACTATGGGCCTAGACCTCAATTATAACTAGTAATAATTATGATTCAGAGATAAAGATACAATCATGACTATTAATTCAGTATTATTTTATTTATTATTTCAGTATTATATTCATTGTCATTTTGTGCATATTAAAACAATTCCATCTTCTATGAAGAAATCAGTCTTCTGAAATGAATTTGAAGGTACTATAAAGAGTGGAAATTTTTCTCGTGAGGGGGGGATAACCCCCTCACACCTCCCGCCCCCCACTGGTGCCTTGCACCAGATTTTTTGTCTCACCAATCATTTATTGGTGACTACATGAAATTCGAACACACGGAAAATTCCAATCTACTGTAAAACTGCGAAAAATTGATAATTCGATCAATTGGTGGAATGTGCGAAGCGTTTCAATCGAACTGCACAAATGATGCTAATTGTATTAGCAATTAGAGTACAATGCCACATGTATGTGATATACATGATGCAATCGTAAATAATAAAATAGCTTACCGTTAAAAAGTGATGAAGGCTGCTGAAAAATCGTTGAAGATGCATGTATAGTTGAAACTTGAAATGCGTGGATATATGCACGTCTGCTTCCAACGGACGCTAAGCAGAGAATGGTGATTTTTATCAGCACAAAGGACTAATGAAATACCAGACTCGCGAAATATACTCTAATAAAGTAATAATCATAATTAATTATTCTAAACAAATTACGTGTGATAATTTCTTGACATTCCATGAATACAAAGAATACAAACAGCGCATATTCAGTGGTATTAAATATCCTACCAAATGTTTTTGGTTTACATACTCTATTGTGCATAAAAAGAAAAAAATATATATTCTAAGACTTGAATTTTGAATTAACAAATCTTGTATTTCAAATGAAGTAGATAACATATTGTAAGTACGCAATGTTCATAATGTGGAACAAGATTAATGTCATAGCCTGCGGTGACACTATTTCTAATGCAAAAGAATGGCTTCGACATTTACACTGTTACTTAGCTGCCACAGCTGTCAAGACGTACGACCACGCGGCACGCGTGCACTAGTTTTTTTTGTTTTGTTTTGTTTTGCTTTTTTAAGGTACTTCACATCAATTTCGAAACACGGAAACAATATCCATAATTGAACTACATGTACTAACAGTGTTCCGAGATCAAAAGCGCGGAATCTGTCAATTCTAGCTCCCATGCAAGAGATACTTACTATAAGAGAATAGAAACGGGGGTATGGGCAGATTAATTGTCTATCAATCTATCTGACAGTTGGCAACAATTTCATGTTTAGCTGTCAAGCAGAATTTCAATATATTATATGCGAAAGCTGAAGATGTCGGCATCAAGGTTACGAATCTGTTTGTATATTATACAAGCTAATCTCCATATCTATACCCTAAATTTAATACGCTGTTAACGTGCATAAAATCGCTCAGAAATCATCTTCGTCGTCCGATTTTAGCCAAACCAAGTATATTTTTGGCATTAAAATCGAATTTGGCTTCAAATGTTTCCATTTGTTTGTTCTTGTTGAATCTCACGCTCCGATAAATATAAACGACACGGGGTCCCTGATCAGAGAGTAAATTATGATGTGCTCCGTTATTTGCGTTTCTCTTAGCGCTATAGAGAACAGCATGGAATAGCGAAGTCGATCGCTCACCATGATTCGTGCAGATGCGACGACTGGTCTAAAACGACTCAAAGAGAAGAGGGCTTTAAACCGCACCCTATGCACACTCGCTTCCGTGCGGAAATCCTCAACGCACGCACTCGTCCGAAGTGACTTAACCTTAACAGACACGGAGTGATCAACATGGCATAAGAGCATGTTTATCTTGATTTAAAACATATATTACCCTCCCCGCTGCATGAGACATTAAGCCAAGCTGTATCTCAATATAAATATAGGATCACTGCATTAAAAAAGAATTGTCAGACAGTCTCGTAGAGGACAATTCTTGTTCATTTTCAGAGGTTGTTAAGCAAACACCTCGCGTAATTTGCATTCGGCATAGTTAGAAAAGGGAAATTGGTTATTATTTGTCATTATATTTTACTTTTGCTCGATTCTTATAGCGTTTATTACCTCGGTTTTGGATAACGCATCAATGAAGGAGTAACCAGAACTTGGATTTAACTTTAATCTGATATATCACACACATACTAAGTTTGGCATGCAAAGCAACACTTGATTAAAAAAAAAAGAAAAATAGGTCAAACCCCAAAACAGGATCGCACAATCTGCCTCCGGTGTGCAAATTAAGTGGTATTTCACAATTGATGACAGGAGTGTGTAGCAAAGTGAGCAAGCACCCTTTCCATCCATCCATTCATTTACACCAAGATATTGTATTCATTTGCGTTACTTTGGACAGCACAAATTTGCAAATTTGCGATATGCATACGGCACAATTTAAAGAAACTTCCATAGAAATCTGGACACGGTCAATTAGAGTAAAGATTAACAAGAGTCAACACTATTTTCTTGATTTTTTTTTTACTCAACAAAAGATCAAAATTAATAATTTTACATTTTCTGAAGCACCACAGGTAAATGAAGCAAAAGATGCCAGTCTCATTCACATAATTTAAAAACCCTCTCAGAATAATTTCTCAACATGGGACACTTATAGAAGGTTATATTACTTATAGGTGAATGAAAATCAATGAAAATTCTGAGAAATATCAAAATTACAAGTACATACACGTGGCATTAAGCTATTAAGAGCAAAAAATGTCTCAAAGCTCAATGTTCATACAGGTTAATGCATACAGTTCTACAATAACCAGGAAGAGAGAAAAACAAAATTTCAAATTATCCAAAGGCCAACACAATTCACTTCCTTTCTGAAACAGTGACCCAGATTTCATCAGTCGGAGTAGTTACCAAACCAAACATCGGAGTGACCACTTGACCAGGCACAAGCTCCACTTTGAGGTGGCGTATGAGAGTTGGAATGAGCACAGAAAACTCAGCCATCGAAAATTTATAGCCAAGGCATTTACGTTTGCCAAAACCAAACGGCTCAAAAGCCAGTGAAGGGCGATTCTTCATGTTTTCTTCTGTGAAACGCTCCGGGTCAAATCTGGAAATATCATGTTATCAATTCTAATATTCCTCCAAAAGTAGTCAAATTACATCTCTGGATCAGGATAGAATTCATCATTGCAAAGAGTCACGCCAAGTGCCATCAAAACAGGAGTCTGGGAAATGTGAGAAGAAATCAAGATCATCCGTGAGAAATTGCTCACTCACGTTTGCCGGGATTGTGTGGCCTCCAATTTCTACATCCGTCGATTGAACTCTTGCAGCAAATGGAGCCAAAACGGAACATCTAAGGCTCTCATTTAACACTTGACGAAGGTAACTAAACGGATACAAAATATACAAATACAGACAATGATGGAAAATCAAGACAAACTCTGAGGAGAATTGTCAGCTCAAATTTGCCATGCAATAGTAATTCAAGGTCAGCAATAACTTTCCAGATTTACATGCCAACAATAAATTGAATTTGAGATAAGATGACGTGGAAACGAAATCATAACGTTATAAATTATAACGTTATAAATTATAACGTTATGATTTTGTTTCTACGTCATCTTATCTTAAATTCAATAATATAATAATATAATAATATAACAATTATAATCAACTTTATCATATAAACACAAAGAAAAAACCCCAGAATAAAACTACTCACGGGAGTTGATGAACATTATCAGCTTTCACAACTCCATCCTTCCCAAGAACTGCTTCAATTTCTCCCAACAATTTATCTTGAATTTCTTCATGCTTGGCCAAATAATACAAACACCAGGTCAACACTGCAATAACAGCCAAATTCCAAAGATAAGACACACTTTTAATTTACATGCACCTGTGTTCCTATCCTGAATGTAGTAACATTGTTAAGTGAAATCTTTAAAACTCACGTAAGCCAGTGGTATGGAATCCAGCAATCAGAACGGTCAGCATATCACTCTTCTTCACATCTTCACTCACATCAAGGTCAATGAGTGCATCTACGAAACATCTTTCATCATTTTCAGGGGGATTGCTTCGACGATCATCAAGAACTTTCTGCATAATATCGTACATAATCTTCTTGTCTAATAATAAATCACATTAGATAACAAACGGTAAAATGACATTAAAAGAGGGAAATACTTTTCTCAAATCTCTCATCACGTTTACTTCCTTCAACAGGGAGATCACCCAGCAGTCTATGCTCCAAGTCTGTCCAACACTGAACCAAACTACAATAGGTATCATGTTTCTTATGACATAAGCATGACAAACCACATCGTAGGCAGCTCGCAATTTGTGGATTTCTTCATCGCTGTCGAAATATTTGCCATATGCTCCACGTAGCATGGCTTTAATAGCGAAAGCAAACATATATTTCCTCAGAGGAATGTGCGTCTCCTTGGCTTCCAACTGAAGCGATCGAGTCAAATCTGAAGCAAACTGCAGAAAGCATTGAGAATGAAAGAGCGAGAAAAGAGATCGCAGAGGCAAACCTTCTGAAGCATTGGATAGTAGTTCTTGACCATAGAGTCACCAAAAGAGCGCATGTATGCCGAGTGTCTCATCCGACCTTCAGCACCATTAGCGAACTGAATGCTGTTAGCCGTGATCAGGGGTTCAAGAAACTCAAACAAGGAAGCTGAGAACGAGACGGTTCAATACATAAGATGAAAAGTGAATGAAACCAACCAGGGCGATCAAACGTCTTGAGATATTGCTTGTAGAGATCTGGACAACATATGCTGACGACTAACTGAGGTCCAAATAGAAATGAAGCCATGGGACCGTAATCGGCATGAATGTCCATGAGGAACTCATGGAGACTTCCGCTGGCTTTGATGTCAGCATTGTTGCCCTCCCTGTAAGTAAAAAGGAACTGAATTGGCCTGCGTTGGATATCAAACTAACCAAAACAGAAAATGAACATTACGTATGCTCTACAACAGTCTCACACTGCCTTAACTTATATACTGCGATATGATTTCTTAACATACACATTAATCGAGTTTTTATTTTAAAGAAAAAAGTTCTCTGCCTAATCAACAATGCTCCCCTTCCTAATCACTGTTTTATGAATGCTATTTGTTAAATTTTCGCGACTTGTATATTTAACGTAGCACTATAATCATTTTCAAATTATCTCACCATATGCTGTCTACTCCTGTATC
This sequence comes from Capitella teleta, assembly GCA_000328365.1. Classification (NCBI taxonomy): domain Eukaryota; kingdom Metazoa; phylum Annelida; class Polychaeta; family Capitellidae; genus Capitella; species Capitella teleta. Next base: position 377,281 of record KB301364.1, read on the forward strand.
TCAAAGTTTTCGCCTAAATCCTTTGCATGGTCCATGGTTGGAAAACAAGATGCCAATCAATTTAAAAGTTAGTGTACCCCTCTACCTAACATCTAAATTTTAATACCGCTCAATTGTATTATGATATTCTACAACCATTATTATTTTTAGATTTACATTCATTAGAAAAATTCAAGAAAACTATTCATAGTATCTTAATAGCTAAATACGTATAATTTGTCTTTTTCTATTGTATATATTCCTTTTTCCTTTTGATGCTCTCTTTCAATGTTCGTTTCAACATTCCTATTTACTCATTTCTTTTTTATGATCATTTGGTGTGCCGCAAAAGTGATTTTGCTTCTGCCATTACATTACCATGGCACATTTTATGTTTTCATTGAATAAAAGTATTAATATTATTATTATTAATCTGATATATGGTAATTTACACACCGGATTAAAGTATAGTTTTTTTTTTAATTATGCTATTCTCCATCAATAACAAGTTTCTCTTTGATATTCTATATTTGCTTCTTTAAAAATCATTTCAATTACCCCAGTAGCCTTATTTAGTGGTAGCCAAAGGGTTAAATATTTAATGCAAAAATGTTGAGAAGAGGTAAACCAAAACCCATAAAAAATCAGAATCCAAATAAATAGAGGAAATGAAGACAAGAGTATCTCACAGATCATCCAAAGGTTCAGGTCCAGGGATAGTTGACTTGCGACTACCCGAACCCTGAAAGAGGAAGCAAAGAGAGTTAGGCTGATTGCAGGAGACAAATAATTATGACACATTCAAGAAGAAGAAAAAAAAAATAATAATAGTAGTTAGTTTTATTTAGAGATAATACAATTCTGAAATGGAGTTCTGACATTCTGTACACAATTTCCCTGGTTATAGCCCCCACAAAGGTGACATGTAAGCCCTCAGAGAGCTATGATCAAAATTGGTGCATCAACAACGGAGCACCATCTTCGCCCAACAAGGTACCACGATTCAACACTATGCAATGTGTCATGCCATGACAAGTTGCCGCACCATTAATCGAACCAACAACCCTCTGCACACAAGGGAAGCATGCAACCACTGCGCCATCGCAGCCCCTGCACTCAAGTAATCTTTATATGATTATAATTTGTAACCTATCATACCTATGTAAGGACAACAACCCAGGGGTCAAATTGAAAGGGATCAGGCATTTTTTGGTACAGTCCTCATAAAAAAACTAAATAAGTAATTTAGTTTTCTATGAGGTCTAGTGATGGACGAAGCTTTGGCTTCGGAATTCGGACTTCTATGAATATTGGCTATTTTCCAAAGCTTCCGATTTGAACAAAAAGATTGCAATGAATCCAAACATCAAAATATTTTTCTCCTCAGTTAATTAAACTGTATGTTTACTCACCTTCGTGCGAGAGCCCACATTACTCGCAGTAATTAAACGCCTAAATTCATAACATGAGAATTAACAAAGCATACTTTAAATCAACTCAAAACTTCTAAAGAGAAGATAAAATTTTCACGAGTACTTCGAGTAGAGTTGTAAAGTAAATGTAACAGTGGGGTTAGCAATCATTGGAAGTGATAAGCTTTGGAGATCGAATTAGAATTAATGATCAAGCAAACATGTAATTGCACAACTTCCATATTCATGATTCAGTTTACTGAAGAGCTTTGGGCTTTATCAGGGGAGTATTGCGTTGCTCATTTTTGTAAATTTCGTTAAACTTATTGGCTTAAAAGAAGGCAGGGCATCATAGCACGTGACAAAACCTGACCAATCACATGTCAAACTGCTCTTGATTGGTCAGCTAACCCGAAGAGGCGTTAATTGGTTGATATTACTAGCCTATATAACAATCGAAGATATTACTACAATGGAGTGTGTATAACAAGGGTTATCAGTCATTAACACCGTCTCTTAAAGCATTGTATAGTGATGTTTGTATTTACTACTGTTTTGATAGCATTGATTCCAAAACTAAGTCGGTCACTCGCTGTTAAGTGATTACACATAGACGAGTTGACTTCATTTAGGACTGCAAATGACTGGCGTGTGACGCGCTTACAGAGGTTTTTGCAAACTGCAATGGAATTAGGGTCATGACTTTCAAATAGTGGTGCATGAAGAGGAGCGGCACTCTAATAGGAGTGGCGAAGGGAACGAGTCATACTGTATGTGTATACTTCTGCACTGTTGGGTGCTGATATGCATCACTGCCCTCCATAACAGTGGTTGATCACAGTTTTATTGTTTGATTTGAATGTTAAAAAAAAAAAGAAAGAGGCAATGCTGAAACCAGAATAAAGCCCCAAAAAGTTGAGAGCCTCTGACGCTGTTTTATTAACACACGTACGTGTATTGTGCAAACATAATTTCACAATGACATCCGCATCGGTTTATTGCCTGCATGGTTAACTGAAAGCTTCATGCGCAAGCAGGTATGACAAGCAAGCAATCGATCACCATAGATGACATGGAACAATTTCAATTAGGTTGGGGTGGGTCCAGTTAGGAGGCAGAGCGGAGACTTAGCTGCCACTTAGCTGCTGAGTCTCTACCAGGGTACACACAGCTCTGATATTCTTGACTCTCTTGCGTTATTATTTAATAATCAAATTTCCTTTTGTCAGCTACAAAAACGTTTAAGATACTAGGGTTGTACGAAAGGTTCTCGGCCTAACATAGAAGGTGTGAACACAGAGAGCTGAAATTTGGCTTGAATTTGGCTTTTCAGATGAAAATTGCAATCAGCAAATTTCTCAGAAAGTCACATGATCACCTTTGGCGCCAATTTGAGTGAAGCCAGCACTTCGTCAAAATGCAACGGACTCCTGATTTAGTCACTAATTCCAAATTGATTTCAGAGTTAAAACTATTAATCATGGACGAATATTTCTAATATTTTCCTCATAGACACATCAAAGCAATACCAAAAAAACACGTGTTGGTAACATTTTGGTGAAATTATTATAAAATTGTAAAATGAAGCTGAGAAAAGAGCACTAGTACTGGCCTAAATTTATGTTCCTTCAGGTAATTAAACATTAATTAATAAAAACTGGAAAATGTAAAGTGAATTACACAATTAATTGCCAGACACAAGTTCATGTTAATTTGCATGCATGTACCAGGTTTCATGGAAATAATTGGATCCAAAGTATGTCTAACGGTCCGGTAAAAAAAAGTATCCAGCAAATGCACAGGGAGTCTTACCAGTGAGCGAGCAGATGTGGACAAAACTCAATGCAGTGAATGCTTTCTGTCTATATATATAATAATATCATATACTATCTAGAAGGCTACATAGGCATTCCATGTATCCAGAGCCCACTGGTAAGACTCCCTGTGAGCAAATGGGCCGCAATCCTTTGGTGATATTATATATTTCGGCAAAATTTTTCGAAACAAGATTATTCGGGTTTAATATTTTCAGCTGGCTCCTACGTCGATTCAGCCTTTCAAAAGCTGAAGCGACGCAGGAGCCAGCCGAAAGGAGTGGCAGGGCTATATCTTGTGGAAATTTAATTAGTAAAATTGATGCTTGACTAGCACTGACAGCAGCCATCAAACTGCAAGAGACAGATTCTCTGCAACTAATCTCGTTCCAAGCCTCTCTATATGCATAATAAGATCCCACAGATTATAGCTATATGGAGTTGCTCTGCAACCAGCACAAAAATAATCAAAATAAGTCCTGGACTCCAAGTAGGACTCCTAGAGCTCGTCAACATACAAAATGCCCATATTATCGCCCATTAAGACATATTTTAAATAAATTAACCAACATAAAAAGAATGTCCGCAACACTCATTGAGGTAATGAACTCACCGAATACAGGTAGATGACGGTGACCACAAGAACAACCAAGAAAAAAACCGCAAAAAGTAAGAATTGAATCATTTTGATTTTGGTTCAGCGAGAGTCAGTGAGAGTTAGACAACGAATGAAGGATGTTGGCAGTTGAGTTGTTTACTGACTCGATCGTTCTCAGCCGTCCTTAAATCACGTGACATTTGCCGATTTCGCGTCGTAGCAGCACAAATAATATTTGGTTGTTTTTTGGGGTTTTTCTTTCCTAAATCTATATGCATATAATATTATGGGGTGTGTTATTCATTCAACTTCGATATGGAACGTGACGTCATCAGTAGCTGTGCCGTCGTCTGCTTGCCATATGCATGATGCTATTGTTTTATGCGTTTGTTAAAATGTGCGTTATGACTACAAAGATAAAATTCTTGCGTCTTCTGACCACATAATGCCACAGGTGAAAACAGGATTGAAAACAGGTATAATCGTAATTATTGTCATTACTTATGGCTGTTAATGTTAAAATTTAGGATTTGTATAGTTTTATATGCACATAATTCCGACCCGGATTGTATAGTCCATGCAAAGGCTTCTAACAGTATGAAAATGCAATTCTCGTTTTTTGGTCGATACTATAGCTAATTCCCATTCTCCTACCAATATGGTGGAATACCTGCCAAGACCTTCCTGGTGTATTACATGATTCAAACAATCCAAAATTAGCATCAATACAATCCTTCCAGTGCCCTGAGTAAATATATATCCCAGTCAATCATTGCCCACCAGTTTAAACCTTGCCAGGATCAAATTTGTACTCCAAAAATAATTCCTATCTCCTACCATAATGTGGTCACGGACATGGGTTTTCATGTATATTACACGATTCAATCAATCCAACATTAGCATCAATACAATCATTTCAGTGCTTTGAGTTGATATATACCCCATTCAATCATTGCCCACCAGTTTACACCTTGCCAGGATCAAATTTGTATACTCTAAAAATAATCCAATAAAAATAATCCAATAAAAATAATACAAACTGGATTCTGTGATGTTGTATACTGGTTTCATATTATTAAATAGAGTATATATCAACTCAGGGCACTGGGAGGATTGCATTAATGCTAATTTCAGATTGATTGAATCGTGTAATACACACGAAAACCCATATCGGTTACCACGCCATGGTAGGAGATATGAGTCATAACGCACTTTTTACAGACCCAAGAAGAATAGTGTTCCTCGCATATGATAGGAAAGGTAAACACTAGTCTTGCGTCTGGAAAAAGTGCGTTATGACTCCTATCTCCACCATGTTGCAGTGGCGGACATTGGTTTTCATGTATATTATTATCATGTGTAATGATTTTATCAACCCATATAATTAGTATCAATACAATCCTCCCAGTGCTCTGAGTAGATATATACCTGATACAATCAAAACCAGCCTTCTCATGGTTACATTTCAAAATTTGTACGAAAATCGAAAATAATTGTTGAAAATAAGAATGACAGAATATGAGAAGTATTGTATCTTATCGATAAGGCAGTTTTTAAACTGTGTTTCTAGACACTCCAAGATGTGATACGATAATTACAGATTAATTCGGTTATGCTATCCTACAATTATATTTCACAAATACAAAGTCACGAACTCTCGTGTACCATTTGAATAAAATAAAAAAAGCCTATTGAACCAGAACAAGTGACATGAACTGCTCAATAAGACCAAAAGTCTTTAGAAACTGCCTGAAACACTTCCAGAAATGACTCAGATTAATAACAAATATTTAGTTGCATTGTTGCTGAATATACGAATAGCTCTTTATTTTTATGATCAAGGCTTGAGGGTGAGATTTGTATTAATAACTCGCGATAATTTGCGATATCTTGCGATATTTGGTGGTTATTACGCGTTACTCAACAATCTAACTCAGCAGGATAACATTTGAAATGGTGTTGGAAAGTAACGATATAATGCATCAGGGTGACTTGATCCACCCACCTGGCCAAAATTGCAATATGATAATTTCTCTATATCTTATCATATCTCTCTGACTGTCTGTCTCGTCATATTCATGATATTGTTCAAGGACAAAAAGTGGAAATAATGCGAATTAAAACTTTAATCGAGTAGCGTACAACAGAAAAATAAAGTGTTGATAATCGTTCTACAGCGTACAACAGAGATTAGTATTACACGGGTATCGTTTGCAGGTGAGTTGCTCTTCGTTTCTTGGATAGATATACGGATTCCATCATGGCGGCTATCAGCCAAATAGGTTGTCATCTTTGATCATTTGAGGGTTCCTGGGTTTCCATGTTGCTTCACTGGAAGTTCTCTTGGCTTCACTGTCAAACGATCCTTGCCTCTGGACATTCTTCTCAATGTCGGTGCTTAATCCTTGACCTGTGACCACCGTTCTAGATGCAGAAGGAGGCTTTCTCCTGTTTCTACAAGTAAATATTTATATACTGACGGAATCATGAGATGCTTTTCTCCAACCTGATGGATTGCTCTGATGGCAACGGAGAGTCAGTTTTCTCTACCGGAGAATCATTGGTGACAGTGTTGAGCGGTTTGTTGAATGTTTCTTCCTTCCACACGTTTCTCTGGGTTTGGTGATATTCCGTTGACTTTGCATATCTTAGTTGGAAATCAGATTCTTCATTGCCGTAGTTTGGGGGTGGAGACTGGATTATCGTTTCGCGGGTCGTCCCTGATTCCGATGATGGTGGTCGACTCTTGATCCTTGTGGGAGTCACTGTCTGAGACTCAGACTTCAAGCACGGGCAAAGAACTCGCCTAAATAATAATATTGTATTGATGAGTATTCAATGACCCATCGCCGAAACCTCACTTAAAGCGGTCGCAAAAATTAAAGCCGCAAGCGGGGGACCGCCTACAACAACACAAGCTAATCCCAATAATTGCCAACAAAGTTCCAAGTATGAGGAAAGTGAGAACTGTGATTCCAGCGACCGTGTCTATGATCCATATCGGGTGTGTGGGGCTTACGTTTGTCACGAAATAATCTGCAAATTCGGGGGTCTGTAGGTCCTTAGATGGGGTTCCTGAGAATTACATGATCAATTATGGAGACTCCTCATCTCCAAAGGACTACCTGTAATGTCTGTTCGCAATTTGCCAAGCAGGTCGTTTCGGCCAATAAACTTCTTTTCCTCAGTGAGGTGAGCAAGTTCGTAAGCGTCCATATTTTCGAGAGCATACATGGTGACAATAGTCCTGATAATCATTAAGAGTTATTCAGAATTCGGAATCTATAAAGGCAACGCGTTTTAAACTAACTTTGTGTCGTCGGTAGAAGCAAGCAGTTTTCGTCTGGATCCTCGAAAGTCCTGTTGACCGTAAACATGTTGCACTTTCGGGTACCAAGGAGCGATGACTTTCCGGATACTTTCAAGGAAATCTTCCTCAATCGATTCGTAATTCTTCAGAGGGATTGCTAACTCAATATCCACCAAGTGGTCAGCTGGTTTGAATGAGTCGATCCTCACAATAGCCACGCTGAAGATATCAGATCAAGAAATGAGTTAGCAAATGTGTGTCAGCCTCACTTGGATATTTCCTCAGTCGGAATACCATTGTCACGGGCCAATGCATACAGCACATATTTTGTGTTATCTTCAACTGTTCTTCTAAGTGTGAGCTCTGCAGACGAGTGGTCGATGAAAAAGTGTGAATCGTACTTCATGAAGTAATACGTCAGGTTACTCGTCCTAACTGTGTCACACACATAAATAAATAAGTCACAGAACTTGGACCATCTACTTACTTGAATCGACATCTGTTGCATTTAATGTGAGGAAATAGTGCCCGACACTCTCCTTAGAGGACATCTCCAAACTGAAGAAGTCTTGAACAAATTCTGGTCGGCCGTCATTCACATCTCCAACTGTGATGGTCACTGTGGTTGTTCCAGTCAGTGACTCAGGATATACTCCTTCATCAATGGCCAGTACTTCGAATTCTACCACAGGGAATCGATCGTAATCAATCTGGTGCTTGACTCTGACGTCACCAGTGTTGGGATCAACCTATAGCACATACTGTCAGCTCTCAGCAATTAATCTACTCTCCTGGATCCAGATTAGGTGGATCCGACATATCAAACGTATGCCTCCTCACAAAGATTCTTACCATGAAGAATGTCTGGCCCTCATCGAATTTTGAATAGGTATCATTAATGACGTAATTGAAGATTCTATTTGGAATTTCAACATCAGTGTCCGTGGCTTGCACAGTCAAGATGTATGTTCCTCCGTAAGCATTCTCTGGAGAGAGAAAATGCTGTTGCATAACGAACATCGTCGCAATTTACAACCTGTGACAGATCCCTTGTATGAAGTTTTCTGGAAAACAGGTGCATGATCGTTGATATCATCCACAGTCACTGTTATCTCGAGAACTGGTCCAGACAGACCACTCTGGTCAGTGGTGCCCACTTGCAAAGCTACAGTGCCTGGAATTTTGAGGTCCCGATCCATCCTCCGATCAACCATTAGCTGCCTGTCATTCAGGGTAAAGAAGTCACTGTATTGAGAATCCAAAAGCTGAAAGGTCACGGTATCATTGAAATCCGGATCGAATGCGTCAAGGTTGCTTGGCCAGAGATGGATAATGTGCCCAGTTGCCTGGTTAAATAAAAACATAATTATTGGATATGAATGTGGATGATTTTACATGTGTTAATTGTTTCAATCAAACATTATGTGAAACATTATGTCTGATTTCAATCATTTTAAGTTTTTTTTACCGATTCTTCGTGGACTTCTCCGGTGTATTTAATGACGGTAGCTTCGGGAGGCTCATTGACATCAAGGATGGCAATTGTAAAATTCTGGGCCTCGCTGGTGTGAAGCGAATCTTCCACGCTGACTGTCAAAACATACGTGCTCTGCTTCTCAAAATTGAAGTCGGGATTGGCAACAGTTTCTATATTGCCATCTGAATGCACTTCAGTTAGTGAACTTGTAATGCATTGAAGGGTATACCCACTGTTTGCGTCGAGAGTGAACTTGGTGACCCCGCTCTTTGGATACACACTCAGCAAATTATATCTAATGATTAAATCGGAATCTGGATCTCGTGCTTCTACCTGTGAGAGAACAAATGAAACTTTTTCGGATGATGTGTACTGAGACTGACATTAATGAGAAATTGTGCAGCAGTGACTGTCTCTTCCACGCTGATCGTCTGAGGAAGGTTGGTTATGACAGGGGGTTGTCTGAGATTTGTGATGTAAATGAGCAGTTCTAAAGGTCCTGCTGTCTCGCTCCATCGATCAGTTGCGATTATGCTAAAGTTATAACTCTCAATCGTGTGCAAGGCAAGGTCTTTGGTCACTGTGATTTCTCCTACATGAGAAATATACACAGATGTGTGCTTGCAAGTTGCCATGGTAACTAGCCTGTGATCGGATCCAGCCTAAATACCCCATCTGAAGGATCAGGATACTCCCAGGAAAAGGTGATGGCATCATCAGGCTCTTTAGGGGAAACTTTGACAGTGTAAACCTGAATTTTATTGTGTATAATTATTATGTGGGCTATAAGACAAGAGCTGGTTTGCACTCACGACATCCCCGGCCGAAGTAGTTTGAGAATCCACAAATATCACTTCAGGTAAGTTCTCAATGTAATGTGGATCATTGATCTGAGTGACTGTGATGTAAATATGTACTTCACAGTACAGTCCTGCTTTGTCAAGGGCTCTGGCTATCAGATCGTACGTCTGGTCCACGTTTGTTCCCAAATCCACTGGCTCGGCTTGGTATATGTAGTGACCATTGATGGTGAAGTACTGACTGATCATGTCAGGGTCAAGGCTGAAATCGATGGTATCGTCATAGTCCTGGTCTGTGGCGTTCAGGTAGATAGGAAAGCGAGTGTTGGTTGGCTGCAAAGGAGCGTCAGCGAATGAAAAGGAGGCTGATTCTACCACTCACAGTTTTCTCTGGGATGGTCAAATGGTAATCTTCCGGCCAACACTTTGGAGGTTCGTTCACATCGGTGATGTAGACGGTCAGTTCTTGCTCCTGACTTGTGTGTAGGTGGTCATTAGTGGTGAATCGCAAGCGGAATTCACGAAGCCCAGTTTCGTAGTCAAAGTTTGGGTTGGTAACGGTAACGGTTCCATCTGCGAGTTTGTTGATGAAGTGGATTATTTAAAATGATTGAATCTGTGTTTGACCAATGATATTTTCTTACTTTCATAATTGTATCGAAAGATATCTGCCATGTCAGGAGGCGTAACTCCAGTCAAGGTAAAATTGAAGAAATCATCATCGGTATCATTTACTTGCATCTGAGAACAATTCAAATGAACAGGCAAAACATAGTAGGTAATCGTACATGGAAGATGGCGCCACTGGTCTGGTCTTCTGGGACCCGAGCAATGCCCGGCATGTTGGTGAAAACGGGTGGTGAGTTGATGTTGATCAGGCGAATGGTCAGGTTGAGCGGTCCTACCACATGTACTCCCACTGGGTCAACAACCGATATCTCCATGTAATACACAGGATTTAATTTATCCACCATGACTATTTGGTCCAGGCATTGGACCTCACCTGATAAAGATAGCATACTGCTTCAAAAAATGTTCAGAATTCACTCGAAATATACCAGTCACAGCATCCAATCCGAACGAGCCATCCGGGGGAGTCAGTGATACCAAATTATAGGTGAATACTGCCGCTTGTCCAGTGTAAGCCGTTGCTGTGACCCCAAACTGGAACATTGGGAAATGACGGCAGAAGTAAAAAGAGCACCAGAGACTCACAAAGGGATTATCACAAAGTGCTGTGTCTTTGATGTTTAAAATGACCTCATTAGGAAGGTTGGCAACCGTGTGCTCTTCATATATGTCACATATGTTAATGGTCAAAGTATCGACCACCAGAGTGGTGTGGGTGCTATCGGTCACTTGAATGGTCAACATATGGCTCGTTTGTGTTTCAAAGTCCAATGCATCCTTTGTGTGAATGATTCCTGTAATGAAAAAAATTAGAGGGAGGATAATTGTGATTTATTTCACTTGCCAGTCTGGGTGTCGATCTCGAAAAGTTGGTGTGGGATCATCGAGAAGGTGAGTGTCTCTGCCCCGTAGTCAACTTCCATGTCCAGTACATGAGCTTGGAATACATCAGCTCCCACCGCTGTGTCTTCACATATTTCGATCTCGTTCGGAAGATTTACGTACACCGGTACGTTGGCTGTGAGAATTCACATGCTCAACTTGTTACTAGAGCAAGGTGATCTTACTTGGATTTAACGTAAGGGCAAGTGAGTACTCGCGTCGAACTGCGTTTGGTAATGGAAATGTCTGAACATTTCCTTTCAGGGATGTTGAAGTATCCATGTAATAGAACAGACAACAGGCTGACGAACCCGCCATGTACTCATCGAATACAACCTGACCTCCGTCTTGTACGCTAGTGTGAATGAAAAATTCGAATCATACATTGTTGATGAGTGAAAAAAAATCATAATATATATAATATATTCAATGCAACCGTTAGCTGATTAGGTGAACAAAACTCACATAGCAAGTGTGTCTCCTGGTTTTACAGGTATACCCTCCAGTTGAAGAAGTCTCGGTTCACCTGCATCACTCAATGATCCAATCCAATAAAAACATGGAGACATTTCTTACCCAATCTCGCGACCGATTCCGCATTATCTTGCCCAACGGCGCCCAGAGCAGCATGTTGTCCAGGCGCTTTGATTTCGTAGAATTCGCCACGATAGTCGATGGTATCATACACACGCCATGACTGGTAACCTGTACTTTGACTTCATTGTTTGATTAATCAATAAATTTATAATTATATTACCGAGTACTTCCACTGATGACACATCGTTGATGATATTGGCATCGATGTTAGGATCGTTGTCTTGTAGGGTGATGTTATAACCAGCGAAGTTGTCAGCAAATAACGTAATTTCACCAGCTGCAAACAAAGCGAATGGCGCATATACCGAAATGGAAGTATGAAACATACATAAACATGGAGATTAGCTTGCATATACACGCAGATTGACATCAGCCTAACCTCCCCGTTGTACATAAGAAAAAAAAAATGGGTCATAGCCAATTAAAACTCAGTCGCCAAACTGAGCCACTCGCAGTTTCACACGAATTATAAATTGCACGTCTACCCGACATAAAATGCATACTATAATGTGAGTAAAAACGATGAAAAGATCAAATCAAACCCACAATTGGTAAAAGTGTATTCATTTGTGCAAAAGTTTAGAATCGAGTGAGCCGATGACAGGGTTGCCATGACAACGGGCGAAACGTAAGGACTTCTTTTCATGAGCTATGTGAGTGATTGGGGTTTTACGGCTCCACCCAACCCGTTCGGGTGATACGGGCGCCAGTCATGAGCTATGTCGTATCTGTGTGTATATACAAGCAAATCCCCATATCTCTGGAAACATACCTTCACACCCACTCACTGTCGTAGCCACTTCTTCAATCAGTGTTGCTTCATTGGCTGACGTTGGGCGCCATACTTGGAAGCGGACAGATCCGTCTTTGTGACAATGGAAACTTATCTCCTTCAGGAAAAAATACTCAATGTTCATAATTTTTTGGATCAAACAAGCTAAGATAATTTTGAATGCGCATGAATCTGATTGCATTGTAAATATATTTGTACGGATTAGTAATCACTTCAGATATCAAATTATTGAGTTTGAAGATATGTAATTTTTTTCTCTATTGTGTTTCAGTGTTATTGATACTCATCAATAATCGACACGGGAAGTGGGTCTCACCGTGATCATCCCTATGCAGTTGAACTTGTACAAATCGCCAGTGTTGAGGTAAGTTCTTCCAGCGGCATCACTGACTCCATGGCGATAGGAGACTGATGCGGACCCAAGGGTCGTTCCAGTGCTACATTCTATAAACACACAACAAATTTATTTTCAAATGAAACGAGAAAAGCCTCAGACCTCAGGGGTCTTGGTAAGTTAGTTAGTATTAATTTTTCTTCTTTGTTGTAGCATATACCCAAGTCTGGGTCAGCTACCATTTCTCTGTATTATTACCTTTTTCGGAAAATAATACAAAAATTATCTTATCTATGTGACAGGTTATATAAACCAAATCACCTATGGTCATTATATTTTTAACAAATAGGTAACCGAAATTTGAAACGCCAAACACATTGGACACAGGATTCTCACCCACCTTGACCGAAACAATTCGCAACGAAAAGCGTCAGCAAGAGAAGAATAATCATGGTATAAACTCCGCAATGCTCAATCAGACATTCTGCAATTTCAACGAGTAACAACTATTTGCTTCTTTGCCGTGTTTGCTATTGAACAGTAAGGAAATTAAACTCTTGAGAAATTGCAAATATCATGATAATCGATATCTGTTCACTTCTTGTGAATCGAGAGACACGCATTTGCTTCTGAATAACAAACGACAATATTTGTTTTTGTGATCTCACCAGAAAAGTTAACAAGTCAACCACGAGTTCATTGAGGCTCTGTCAGGACATACAAGAAATTTATTAGATACTTATTTATGTTATGTGTTCAGGGGGTTTATTTGGGGTCTATATAATTACATGTTACCATGGCGGTTGGTTGAGTACATAACACTTGCATTACACTAGAAGTGGTGAGTGGAAATCCCATCCAGATCTTCGCCATTCAAGACCTCTGTGTGTTATGCGACCCTTCATTACAACAAATGATCGAAGCTTATATATTTGCTGCAGCCAACACCAACATGAATAATATTTTGAAATCCATTGTTGGAAAATAACGCCATTCAATGAAAACGAGCTCAAAACATGACAGATGACATCACATGACATCACAGCTCATGACCTCCAATGGCATTAATGCAAGCCTGCACCTTCTACGCATTCTGCAGATGAGATCATGAGTCGTGGCCTGCTCCTTTGACCCCGTGTCCGTTTAATGGTCATAACATTGCATGGATGTCCTCCTGAACTTGGAAACACTGCAAGGCGGGGGACTTATCTTGAACAAGAAAATATAGGTTACATAGACAATATCAACATTATTATTCAACAATAACCACTAATTTCAATTCATACGCATAAGACGATGCCATTTTAATTAAGAAAAGAATACCTCGAAAACACAACAAGTAACATGTATATTATTATAGAGACTCGGACACGTGTCGAGACTCGAAAAGATTCGATAATACTGGCAGCATTATCTCTCCCGTGACTTACATATGTATTATAATTAAAGCCCATTCTGCCTTATTAGCTATGCGCGCATGCGCTGATCGTGCGCACGCTTTCAAACCTTAGCCATAACAACCCTGCATTCAAGTTTTAGTCATCATAATAACTCGCACTATTGAATTGCAATAACATTGACATTAAAGCCGAATTTAAGCAGTGCTGTTTCGAAGAGCTGTTTTGGCTGTGGAGCAATGGTGTGAGACGCTGTTATGCCCAACTTCAGCTATTAGTTCTGGGGTCATAGCAGAAATGCCTATTGCAAATAGACGAAATCGACAAAGGAGAAATTAACATGTCCTCTCACACGCACGTTTGTGGGTTCGCCACATGTATTATGTCAGTTTCTTTCGCTAGTCGTTTTAAAATTAATTAAAGCGAACCATGCAGTTGGTGGATTCTGCAGACTCGCATCGGGGTTACATTTGTCCATTTCAATCCTATATAACGATCAATCCTACACTTAACGATCGTGATTATAACGACTGCGTGCTACTTTCATGATTAATTGGCTATCGGAGATAAACGTACGTAGTTATGGGCTGAAGCTCTCATTAAATTAACGACGATTGGTCAGATTTTATGATCGAGAGTGAAATCGCATCCGATCAAACGGGTTGCGATGGCAATTCTCACTGGGTGGCGATTGGAGTAGGCCTATTGCCGAATTTTCCTATGAGAAGGGCATGTGTGTGTTATGTTCCTGAAAGTATTGTGTGTTGGCATCAATTGAAGCGTGAGGATAAAAATTAATGAAAAGCATCGAGTATCGATATCGAAGCGTGAATAAAAGTAATCTTGTCATTTCATCGTTATGCTTTGACGCCGACACACAATGATCTTTTTAGCCCACACCTTACCTTTTCAAACGAGAATTCGGCCTTGTAATGTTTTCAAGCAGTGTTTCACTTGTTTTGTACGAATGCTAGGGTATCGGTGTGCTGTTTCAAAAGGAATAAATAGCACCTAGATCGGAGCAAAGGGTTTCCAGCTAAACGTCAAAGGGACTTGAATCTACTACTTGAATTAATCATTATTAAGTTATTTTAAATACACATTGATGGCTATTAATGCCTATAATAAGAAGTAGTAGAATATATCTCTGAAGTGCATCGGGTCGTTGATTCAAGTGCAGTGACTCGTAACAGGACAAACAAATTAGCCGAGAACCCCAAATCAAAGATTCTAGGTCACTTCCCCAATTAACCATAATTGTCATCGAAGGAAAAAAAAATGGTGCCACACATGCGCCCAGTTTACATGGGCCTCGAAACCCCGGCACACAGTCAAGCGTATCATTACAATTTTCTTCGTAGATTCACCATTTGAAATACATATTCGGCAGAGTATTTGAGTTAACCACGTGGTCGGATAGAATTTCCTTGTTTGTCAAAGGACCCGGATGGCAACCCGGCACTCCCCGCCTTGGATATATTATGAAAATATCCAGAAGGTGATCATGCCGCTGAAATTAACAGTTTAACACCCATGCATTATGTAATTCGATCAGAATCCGAAAGATGGAAGTGTTTACGACAAAAATGTTCCTATGATAGGGAATCTATACCTTTTGATACACAGTTACACACTATCATATCGGCTTCTACGTCTTCCAGAAAATCAAATTTACGAAACTGGTACGTCGAAAATACATAATCAATAACTTTGAGTAAGGGTGTATACACAGATGTTCCCGGTATCATCATCGAACATCGTTTATGATCAGGCTCTGTTTATTTTGTGGACCATCGGTAACATTGAATGGATTCTGGAGCATACGTAAGCTTGCTTATGAAGACAAAAAAAAATCATCCCAGTGATTTCATCTCAGGTCATACGCTCGATCCGTCCATTGAAGCAGCCCGATGTGCGGTTTACTTCCTCTCGGAAATAAAACTCTACGAAGTATTTGCGGCCAGCGCGACAGGTCTTCTTGTGCTTAGAATCACTTTCGGATTATCGTTTTTCTTTTGGAAATGCGTTCAAAACTGAAAACCCGTAACAGAAGTGACGCCATTATACCCAAGCGATCGCCGAAAGATCAAAACTAATGACCGGTGTAACTCAAAATTCGTGAAATGTACACCTTGCTTGATCAGTTTAACAGAATAACGCAGAACAATCATTTTCTCGTCTTATTATTATTATTATTATTATTATTATTATTATTATTATTATTATTATTATTATTATTATTATTATTATTATTATTATTATTATTATTATTATTATTATTATTATTATTATTATTATTATTATTATTATTATTATTATTATTTAATGTTTAAATAAACTTGACTTCATTAGGTCGAGCAGTACGCGTTGGCTGTTTTCATGTTCTGTTCCGAATGTTGCTCTCACTCAGTCGTCGAGAATGTTGTCCATTCTTCATAACACATTTAGCGCTCGGATCATCGATGCGAAATTAATCCTATACATAGCTGTCTTTGATTTGATATTTTGTCTTCTGTATTTTCACTATTATACACACGTACTTTTCCAGTGGTTCCATTCTGGTTTTGTTTGCAACGTTCTTTCGACGTTTCTGGTGACAAAGAGCATTCACTTCAGCGATTGTGATCACCTGTTACTAATCTTACCAAACATTTATACGTCCTTCAACGTATCTAAATTATTCCATACGTATTTTTACGTGAGCCATTAGGCCCTATTGTGGATCTTGTTTTGGTGTAGTATTGGAATATCGTGGCAGTAATATTTTTATCGTTTATTAGTGGTATTACAGAACTATTATCCGACACGAACATATCAGATAATTTTAATGTTCTTTCTGAGCAAATTGCTTCTTTTATCATGGGAGGTCATTTCGCCAATGGCACGTATGCACTGAGGTGTATAAGAACATTGGACCCAAATGGCCGGTTCATGCTCTCGTGCAAATACAGATTGGATGCGCTTTTAGCAGCCCTCTCCAGGTGCATTAGCAACATCGACTTTTTCATTAGAAGCAACGCAAATTGAAACCAAAGAAAACAAATGATCTCTCTGCCCATCCGTTGGATGGTGGATGAAAGTTCGAGATAACTCATTCACTGTAATAAATGCAACAATCTCTAAAATCCAAGTGAACATGCATGTACATAGTTTTATTACACATTTGACATTTAGATGAATTGTGAAGGTTCATCGTCAAGGATCAAGGTTTTAGGGAAATTTACATGCCCCGCTCGCACATTTGTTTCTAAAATAATTTGCAGATTTTGACCTGTCAAGATATGACATCACTGAATGAAAGAATTCATTAAAAAAAAAACAAACAAACAAACAAACAAAAACAAACAAACAACAACAACAAAAAGAAACGTAGTGGTTGCCGATAATCAAAATTAGAATATATTAAGATATGCATTCAAACATTCATTCGTAAATATATTTCATTCAATCATGTGCGTAACAAAGCTGTCCATAATTTGGAATATTTTCACGACCATGTGCATGCAGGGACACAGTTTTTGCGTAATATTACATACGATGCCATATGGCAATGACAATAAGATAAAGATCAATCTTAATGCCGGATATAAAGCTAAATTTACCAAATATACGCCCTACTTAATCATTCCAGCGCATAATAAAAATTACCTGATATCATTTACATATATATGGTATAAAAGAGAGAAGAATAGCGCATACGCAGTGGTTCTAGTTCTCCCGCCAAATAGGTTTGGTTCACATAATTATTATTAATAATTATTAGCCACAAGGTCGTGACGTCATAACACTCCACCATATAAACCCTAGGGAGTGGGGTAGGAGATTGATTATTTTTCTATCTCATTAAATACGTTTTTGAAGCCGCAGATGGCTCGAAGAAAACAGCACATAATAATTTTATGTCCCGTCCCCATTTGTATTTCAAGCTTAATATTGAAATTGTATATTATTAAAGTCTTCCAGTTTGAATTTTCGTTGAAGTCAAGCAAAGGTAAATGGTGTGCCGCAAAACAACAATTTCCTTTACTTTCAATCAAAGATGAACGTCTAGGTCAATAATTATGAACCCTTGAAGCCCATTTTCAAACATTACAATTACGTGTTTTGGAAACAAGAATGTGTATGTGAATTTGTTGTTTGTTCGTTTTCGACAGCAGGTTATTTTAAAACTCGATCAGGTAAATATTCAATCGCAAATTGCGAAATTATGGTGCGTTTATTTGAATGAGATAATGGATAGTGCCATAGTGGGGCGAAAGAATAGGAACGCATGGAATCAGAGGGCCAGAGGGATTCAGTGAATTTATAAATATTGGTACATATAATTGGCGTGGTGCACATGTCATGCTATGTTCTGTAACAAATCGACGGAGTTTCGGAGATATATATACTTTTTTTTATAGAATATTTTTCCTTTTTTTCAATTTTTCAATGTAAACAAAAACAAACCCAATTCATGTATAGAAAGGGTGCAATAGCGAGAATTCCCGAGGGGCTTAGGTGCTATTTTTAAAAGATAAAAATAAATGCCAACAACATCAAGGACACAAGAACAATACAATGTAAATAATTATAGAAAATCACAAAGAAAATACAGAACATTCACGCAAAAATACATCTCTACACGCAATGTACCTTTAATTTTCTAGCTTAATGAAAACAATATTTTCAGCCTTTTTATTTTCACTTGATTTTCGTACACTCTACTTCCTCGGTACCCGCCGATTTCGTACACAAGCAACCTGCGATATCATTTTCACAAGGACGTCGGTCACTGCAATGCTCAATGCTCTTGCAGCAAGGCCACGGGGTCGGTAGAACTTTGGTCTTGCTCTCGTCGTAACAGCAATCTGCGATTGAGAAGAGAAAAGTTGCATTCGACATAGGTCTATCCATTATTAGGCCTATGTCTAGATTCAGAAACATAATGCGTTTCGTAAGATCTAATGCATCACATTTCAAAAAAGCTAACTATGCAATAACTCACTTGTTTTTGAGCCATATAACAGTATTATGTAATCGTGCCCTTCGGAAGTTAGTGACTGGATTTAACCCCTTCCCTACACCACGGAAACTGAACTGGGAAATCGTAGAATGACCACCAATAATATCCAAAGACGATGCCAACAGGCCTACATTCATACTAATTCAGACTGCCGCGATCATCAGCTTAAACTAATTTCTTTTTAGAATGAGTATACATCTATAGAATGTCATGACATAGGTTAGAATGAAAGTGTTGGAACAAATTAAAATTTCAGAAAAATATGGATCACGATATTGACCGCCATTTCCCATTATGATCTGGCAGAATATTCTAGTTCTTGGGTCACCCAAAGCAGTTATTTTGGATATAAGCAATGCATCTGCAAATCACTCAAATTATTTAGATAAGCCACAATTGACCTCATTTCCATCAAATAAGACACCTAGCTCTACAGTGCCTTCTCCCCTCGCTCGTTATAGCCACGAGCATCTGTTACTCGCAATTTCAAGCAACGCATACCACAGATCAAGCAATGGATGGACTGAAACTAGGAATGAAAGAAATCTTGCGTATAATTGCTGAAGTCAATTCAATCCTTCGACCTGATAGAACATGTTCGATTCTGAGCTCAGAATTGAGTGCAAAACTTTGCGTCTGCTATGCCCATGACTACTGAGGGTGCCATGTTCAAATGTATATCGGCTGTCATTTCTTCTGAGACATGAATGTACTAGAGAAACAGTGGTTTCACGTTACTCCTGCCAGGCTCGGCATTATCTTCACTCGGTGCCAACTATATGACAAAGAGATAGAACCGCAACCTTTCTCACATTTTGAAGCCCTAAATCGAGGCACCCAAGGGATCTTGATTCCAGATCAAGTTATGGACATCAACTGACTTTTGGGTTGCCCTGCACACTCAGCCATGGGCCTCGAACCCACTAGCTATAATTCATTAATAATTATGGGGTTGAGAATCACACGGTTGGGCGGTTTGCTACCAAACTAGAACAAATTACATTTAGATAACGCATCTGATAAACGTAGCATTCTTAAATTTACACACTACAAATATAAGTATAGTGTAATGCACATTACCTCCTGTTGATATGACGTACGTGCTGTCCTCTTCAATGGAAAACCCAACCTCATCCTCTGTGAAGGAGCATGTATCTGTTGCCCATCGGACTGGCGGGAGGGTTGTAGGGGGGACGAAAGGGGTAGTTCGGATGATTGTAAGTGTATCTGTTGAGCGTGTTGTTGGTTCGCTTATTAGGGTTGTTGTTGCTTCAGTTGTTGCTTCAGTTGTTTCAGTTGTTGTTTCAGTTGTTGGTGTTGATAGTGTTCCTTTGGTTATTGGTTTTGTTGTTGGTTGTTTGTTGTTGCTTCAGTTGTTTCAGTTGTTGCTTCAGTTGTTGATGTTGATGGTGTTGCTTCCATTATTGGTTTTGTTGTTGCTTCAGTTGTTTTAGTTTTTGGTGTGGATTTTGACATTGATTGCTGAGTAATTTCTTGAATTGGTCCAGGGCTATCTTTTCCGGTATTAGTCCTAGCATTTCCATCATCTACCGTATTCTGTGAATCGGAAATTCAAGTTATTTTACATTCGAGTGATAAGATCTTGCTTGTTGATCTTTCACTTCTTAGCTCTGCACCACAGAAAGGCAGTCAATACAGTCAATCAACCTACCGATTCGGCTTCATTTGTGAATATTGCCATGGATCCAGACCCGATAATTCGTTGAATAAGTTCATCCGTTGATCCATGTATTGCTTCAAAGTTGAATTTAATCAACGAACAAACTTTGGTGTCGCTCCAATAGAAAAGAGAAGCGCATTCCGGCTGTTTAAACAGACACATAAGGGCGCAATCGTCCACCAAGGACACTGGAGTGGTCAAGATAGTTGTTGTGGATACATCGATCATCGGTAGAACTTCAAATGAAAATGAAGTCACCTCTTCGATAGCTGTTATCAATAACAACAATAGGAACTTCATGGTAATTTGATTGGCTCCTAATCGATGTCTAATACGTCACGTCAAGTAGCGCAGGAACCTACTGAGTGACCGAGGGAAGCCGTTCCGAATTCTTATATGAGGGAAGTCAGAGGCGCGTCCCCTTTGATACCAATCAATAGGTCACAAGGAACATTAACTTAGGAATTAGAGCTATTCGACGCAGTGTGCTGGGAAGCGGTAAGCGGGAAGGGCATTGTTTGGCCCATGCATGCCCTCTTTTATAAATCTGAGTCAAAGAAGAGTGTCATCTGGTCAAGTTAGGTCAACCAGACAATTACATGTAAAGTAGATTTGACCGCAACCAATAAAAAGTATCCAAGACTGTTGTAATTTCTGAATTGTTTTCCAATGGCTTTTCTCACTTGGCATGCATGCACGACAAAAAATGCCCATCTGACGATCGCAAAAATTCCTTGAAATTCAACCTAGATGATATTAATTCACTTCAGGGGGCTCACTGTAATCGGTTATACGATCTAGATACCATAGTGCTAGGCAGTCTGGAAATAAATTATGACAATTATACGTTCACGCATAACATGTTTTCGGTTAGGTTGATTTTATTTTGACAAAACTTTTTGTATGACATTTATGAAAAAAAAAAAACCATTGCGTTGTAATTCTTGCACCGTAAAACATAATAATTGTTTGACATTTAAACGAGTTGTGATTGGGGGTACGCTATATATATATGTGTGTGTGTAAAAAGTTCTTATATTCGATTGAAAAAAATTATATAAAATCCAATGTTTTATTAATCGAGACGCACTAGAAGTTTTTATTCATACTTTTATCACATCTCATATTGACTATTGTAACCCACTTTTATATGGCACAAATGTATGATTCTATTCTAAATATCTGCAATTACTGCAGAATTTCTGTGCGAGACTCTTAACTAATACACCAAGTTTCAAACATATTACCCCAATAATAATTAACTTGCATTGATTACCGAAGAGTCAACGAGTTGTTTTCAAAATCTTAACAAATACTTTTAAATGCATTCGTGGATTGTCGCCATCATATATCTAAAGGAATTATTGTCTTTTTATGAGCCATCTCGTAATAGCAAATCAAATGATCTTTTACAATTGAATGTCCATTTTTCTCGATCTCACTTTTTCTATTCTACTGCTTTTACTTTTACTGCTCCACATTTATGGAATCAATTGCCTCATAACATTAGATCTGCTCAATAACTTTCTGTTTTTAAATCGAAATTGAAAACTTTACTCTTTAACAAAGCCTATTATTTCTAAAACATTTAATTTGCTATATTTTATTTATTAATCCATTTCATTATTATTTTTTTCAATTTACTACACGTTGTGAACTTTTAACACTTGACAAATATGTTTTAAGCTATGTTATATATTATATTATATTATATTATATTATATTATATTATATTATATTATATTATATTATATTATATTATATTATATTATATTATATTATATTATATTATATTATATTATATTATATTATATTATATTATATTATATTATATTATATTATATTATATTATATTATATTATATTATATTATATTATATTATATTATATTATATTATATTATATTATATTATATTATATTATATTATATTATATTATATTATATTATATTATATTATATTATATTATATTATATTATATTATATTATATTATATTATATTATATTATATTATATTATATTATATTATATTATATTATATTATATTATATTATATTATATTATATTATATTATATTATATTATATAAGTTATGTGACAATATTGATTCTTCCAGACAAATCAGAGAAAAAAACTGCAATAATTTAAGGTGATCAATCATTTCATGACAAGGTATCTAAACCGCTGACTACAATCCTATGCCCAGAGATATGATAAGATATAGATGAAGCATTCTATTGTAATTTTGGCCTCGCGGATGGATTAAGTCATCCGGATGCGTTAGATTGTTGAGTTATTTGCAACAGGAAGTTTTAATTGTTATCCAGCTGGGTTAGATTGTTGAGTCAAGGAAATAATTACGAAATATCGCGAGATATCGCGAAATATCGCGAGTTATTCACTCAACTCTCACACACAAGTCTCATGAAATTAAAGAGCTATTCATATATCCAGCAACAATACATCTAAATAGTTTTTATTAATCTGGGTCATTTATTGAAATGTTATTTTCAGACAGTTTCTAAAGACTTATTGAGCAGTTCGTGCGTTACAAATCGTTTCAATAGGCTTTATTTTTATATTCATGCGGATCATGAGAGTTCATGGCAACTTTAAAGTTGTGGAATGTAAGCTGTGAATAACGTTGCCGATTTCTTGTCGGTTTAATCATTTGTTCCACACTGATTAGCCAAGCAAGACCATGACTGAAGCATCGTGTTATTATTGGATATGCACATGTCCTTATGCTAAGACTATGCATTCAGCCGACGAGCATGGCGCACTGGCCCATTCGGGGTTACTAGATCAGTTACTTAGTGATAATATTTGAGGTGTTATTGTGTGCAAGTCATTATACAAAACAGAAGAACTTTATATAACGACTCAATAATTATCACAAGAGTATGCTAACAACACCAACGCA
>KB301364.1:409608-454876 GCA_000328365.1 Capitella teleta
ATTTTTAGTACTATGCATTTGATCGTCGAATAGCATTAGGACTGTGGGCGTGACAGTTTGTAACCAATATAAAAAAGCGATTCTGCCCGAATATTAAACGATACTTTACCATTACGTGACAGTCATCTGAATCTCGTCTGAAGTATAGATTCAAATCGAGATACTCATGTATTCATTACATTGAGAAGGCGACTGCAATTAACAGGTTGCGTTTGATGGGAATTTTGTTCACTGAGGTGAAATACGCGATAGGGCCGCCAATGTCCTATCTCTGCTTGCCGTACACCCCTCAATCCCTCTCCATGATGTTGCCCATCCACCCTTCTCCCTTCTCAGACATATACTGAGATCTCCTGATATCTTATACCTGAGCTCATCCAATCGTTCTTCCAATTCTCTCACTCATCATCCTTTCTCCAATAATGTTAAATAACAGCAGATACCATGCAGTCTTTCACATCTATTGAATCTCGAATTATTTCGATTCAACGGACAAATGAGTATTTGTGGATGTCCCGAATATACCCAGATGCTTGTTATATTCGAAGGGTGAGTTAAAGGATCGTTTTAAGTAGATGAGTTCTGCTAAGTACGTTGCTACATACAAATCAACAACTGATGCAGCATCTATACAGACTGCGAGACTGTTATCCAGGACAACATGCGGTTGTCACGCCTGAAGTCACGCTTGAAAAAAAGACCCTGCTTGAATCAAATTGTGTTTTGCAGTCACTCTTGGTCGGTCGACGCACGCATAAAACACTTGTCCTTGTTATCATGCAAATCGACAAGCCATCTTCCACATCATCTGCATGCAATGTCTGTGAGGAACATGGAAGACGAGCATCGATCTCTCATTCTGCGGTTGAATACTGCTTGGTGAATCTCTCGTTGGCGAGACTAGGGGTAGTCACGGTATATTGACGATTTCTTCGCACGACAAATATCAGACCCACGTCTTAAAAGCGACTCATCCTGTTTATTGATGAGATGATGATCAGGATTCAGGAATAATATATATAATTTATACATATACATGATTTGACCTTGTACGTAGGTGTATTCTCGTTGCCAAATGGTGTTAAATGCAGTCATATACATTATTTTAAAATGAAATTTATGGACATAGATATTTTGTGTAGCACACACTCAACACATTTAGAAATACATAATATTGTCCTTATGGACACACCCCTACCATGTTCAAAACGTGTTTTAAAGTTTTGATACTGCTATCATGCCAAAACTTCATCTTGGGATGTTGAATATTATAAATATCACTATCTCGTTTTGCCCGAAACTCGGTACAAAGACTAATTACACATGTCCGAGAATTCTATTCTGGCGCATTTATCACCCGAATGAAGTCGTAAAGGCCAATCATGAATGATTCAGACTTAATTCATGCTTATAGTAGACACATGCATGAAATCCATGGACGTCTTCCTGAGACGTTATGAACCCCTATGGCACCGTCCGCTTGTGTTTCTTTTAGGTTCCGCTGTCTACGCGAGTGCATCACGTACATATCCCATACAATGGTGCGTTATGGACCTGGAAACTACAGGCGCCAATTATGAGTGAATATATTGGGTCCACTGCATTTGTTGTATTTGGGGATTTTTGGTTGAACCAGTCTTTTGCACGCATAATATTGTTAACGGGTTGTTGAATGGCGTAGGCCTATTTAAATTTATGTAAAATCGTACGTACAAATTATGGAAATTGTACTAGTCACACGAGCGTCTTCACGTATGGCTTTGCTAATTAATACCCTTGTTCAGAAAGAAATCCTGCCTACGCCGGGCATAACACGAGACCTGGATGCATTACCTGCTGTAATGTAGAGCATTTGGCCACATGTTAACTTCTTAACAGGGTGACTCTCATCATTCAATTTTTATATAATTATATCCTCTTAAAATTATATATGTTTTATTGAGTATTTTTATATTATTGGTGGGTGTGCAGCATTTTACGCCAATTATTGTTAAATTGATTCTGTACGTCCCTTGTAAGCTGCTTTCAGGGCTACAAGGCGCCGTCCTCGTTCATGCTCAGGGTTTGTCAGCACAAAGGCCTCATAGACTGGCGACCACTGCAATGGGACAAAATAATAATATGTTTTAATTATGTTGCTATTTGATGTTGTAAGTTTTAAATCCATGTGGGGATCCCGCCATAGGTTTTCTTGCGTATTCAACTCCCAACAATATATTTTATTTGTTTGTTTGTTTCTATGTTATATTGCGTGTACATCATTGTCTGTACGACAAAAATCAACTCGACGATCCCATGCAATCAGCTTACAAGAAAGGGACAAGCACGGAAACCGCACTTCTATATATTAAAGGAGATGTCGAAAGAATAATGGATGCTGGCGATGCTGTTCTGATGGTTTTCCTGGACTTAAGCGCTGCATTTGATACATTGGACCACGATCGCCTCCTATTCCGATTGGGGAGTGAAGTTGGCCTGAATGGAATGGCACTTACTTGGATGAAGTCCTATCTTAAAGATCGTAAGCAAAATATCAAAAATTAATGATACTGTGTCTGCTGCTTCTGATCTCTACATAGATGTATCTGAAGGATCCGTCTTGGGACCACTTCTATTCTTCTGCTACATACTACCACTTCGAAGAATATTTATCAAATATGGAATAAGCTAACACACTTATGCAGACATGCAGACCATACTCAACTGTACTGCCCGCTGACTCTGACCTCCTCGACCCAAAAGAAGGAGCAACTTGAAAGAATAGAGTAGTGTCTGAAAGAAGTACGAAATTGGATGCGCACAAACAGATTGAAATTCGAACGAAGCCAAAACCGAACTATTGACTGTGTGCGCAAGAAAAAAAACAAAACAAAACAAAAAAACAAAACAAAACAAAACGGACAAGAAACAAGCCGAGGAAGTCTCCCTTAATACGAGGAAGTCTCCCTTAATATTGGTTCTGCTAACATAACACCAACGAAAGTTGCTAAAACTCTTGGTGCTTTCTTTGACAGCGATCTAACCATGTAGAATCAAGTTGATCATCCTTTTATTTTAAGCGCATAGAAACTTTATCCTATAATTGTACATTTGGCGCTATATAAATGAATAAATTATAGCGCTATATAAATGAGTAAATTATATTATTATTATTGTAACGAGCAGACGACGGCAAAACCACCAGTCGGAGCGGCCAACTGAGCATTGCACAATGGTATGTACATGTATATGCGAAATAAATATTATATATAGGTTCATTAAATACTGTATGCAATCAATGGCAATCTCAATTTGTTGTTGTTGGTTTTGATTCCCTAAGAAAAAGAGCGAAACCATTTTCATATTCCCCCGTTTCTTTTACTGCCAAGACAAATGTACTAATAATGCTTGAGCCATAGAGTTAGAGCGATCTGCTGTGCTGAAACCGAACTATTATCGGATCGAATTCATTGTCGGTTGCGTGGATGAAATCACCGGCGGCGATTGGTCCGTGAAAATTCAACGTCGGGGGTATGGTTAGCAGTCTTGCTGTGTTAACGTGACTTATTAGTCATTAGAAATTTATTAAATAAAATTATTCACAGATTAAATAAGAACACCTAGGGATGCACGGATTACAAATAAAAAATATATCTGATATCTGTATCTGTATTGAACAAATTGACATCAATTTCGGATACCAATACAATAAACCCATGTATCCCAAATTATTAACAGTGCATATTATTCCATTGCTGCACATTGCATTCAAAAGCAACAATCAACACAAGAAACAACACGTGTGTCTCTCATGGTTCAACCGAGAAGCATTAATGTTCAACACTCACAACTGTAAAAGAGAAAATACATAAAATATAGGCATCGATCTATAAAGTCTTGCGAATCTCACACGCATGCAAATCAGATGAGAAATCAAAGATACATTCCGTCAAACGATAGCACAATTGAACAACATGGTTAGGAAACCTGCCCAGTTAAGAGTAATTGTGGCTGGAATTCAGTCACTCAGTCATAATCATTACACCAAAAGAATTTGGAGAGTACACAATAGTTTTGTGACACCAAATCACTGACTGTAGTGTCCAAAATTCATGTTTTGTCTGTTGATTTTGTCGGAATTTTCTTCTGATAAAGCACGTGGTACGTCAGATTCTTTTCTCTCGGTTTCCCGTTCAGGATCCAATTCGTAGTACTGAGGCACCATGGGAAGTCCCACGATCGGCAGTTGCTGCACATGTACAACCCCAGGCTGGGCAGCTTTCAGTTTAGCAAAGTTCGGCGTTCCGTCGAAGCCATACTGGTTGAGCCCGCCGGACCCATGAGCCGCGCAGCTTCCGCCGGTTGGCGTCTTACCGAAAGTAGATCCAGCGATGTGCGGCGGCGGAGGGGGGAACTTGATGTCATCGACGTATTCGTAATCATTTTCACCGCTAGTGTCAGTTCTAGTCATAAACGATGGCTGACTGTACGCTGTACATGTCGTGCTTGTCTTGTAGTTCATGTCATCTTTGTATCCAGTTGGATTGAAAGTTCCAAACGGCGGGGGTTGAGGCGGACGTTGACGACGTCTGAAAAGTAGTTCACAGCTCAGTCATTTTATAAAGTGTTCGGGTCAAATTTTCATGAATGAAAAGAAACATGGAATAGGAAATACCTTTTTAGACATAGAAGTCCGACTGCTAGTATAAGTACGCCAATCACCATGGCAACTGCCAGAATGACAACAATAGAAAGAGCTGAAAAGTTAGAATTTCATGAAGGCTCATAACTCGCTCTTTGACTCACTGTGTGAGAAAGGTATTCCTCCGAAGGCCAACTCTCCTGTTGAGACTGGAAGAAACCAAAAAAACCTGAATGTTATGAATTTTGTTCCTCCTCTTCCTGTTATTCATGTGGTTGGGTGTTTAGTGGAAATTTTAATTTCTTAAAATAAATGATGGCGATGATGACATTTTCGGATGATGTTGATAGACAACAGCCTATCAGCAAGAAATCCATTGAAATATTTAACACTTGACATGGTTTGTTCCTTCTGTTCTTGTTCTTCATGTTCTTCTATTGATACGTGTATATCATTTATTACATTGTATTTTAAATTCCATGAGCATATTGTCTTTCTTGCATCTTCATTAAACAGAATATAGTTCAATGTATTCACGTATAAAGCAATTATAACTTAATTTACATGCAACAAAAAGCTCAGCACACTAGAGCCTCATCATTCAAAGCCCATCCACAAGAAAGTCAATCCCTCTTCATTATAGTGAAAGCTCCATCCATTCCAGTACATTATCTTAAAAATTGATGCAGCAGCTAAATTTCTTGAAGGTCAATTAACCCCAAATAATTTAAGGAGTTCTTGCGCGGTTGGCGAATTATTCAGCGTACCTGGTCCTTTGGAGCAATCCTTGACGCGTGTTCCGTTCCACTGGTTCCCTTTACAGGTCAATGTTCGAGTGATGTCATCACTATTGCATCCCATGGTAACTTCGTCACCTCGTCGCTCAATCCAACCCCCAATTGGTTGAACCGGATCAGGGCATCCCTGAACTATAAATAGACCCAGATATGAAATTCCCTTGCAGTCAGCATGGCGTCATACCTTCATATTCCAACGCAAAATAGCGCTGAGCAGTTCCCACCATCACCCGGATTTCCACTTCGTTTGCTGACGTCACATACGCTTGACTGACGCGCGTATCTCCTCCGCAGATCGTCTTTGATCTCTTGGATAATTTCTCCTTAAAGATGGCGTAGACTTGGCAGTGAGATGCCGCAGCTAAATATCGAGCAGAATCGTTGTAAATGGCGGATTTTAAAGCAAAATCATGAAGGGTGAAGTTCAGGGTCTGTCCGGGATCCGTTCGGATAACCCATGGAGTCTCAGTAGATCCGCATCCGGTTTCTTCGGTTGTCCTGTAGGCAATCCAACCTCCTGTTGAAGGCAGCGTGGCGGTTTTACGCGAGTAACAGTAGGTGCGGTTCGGGGTGATCACTGTGGGAATAACAATAAAATAAATACATATAGAATTAAACGACTTCAATCATGACAAGTTGGCAACCGACCTTTAACACAAGAAAACTCCGCTTGAAGATGTCTAGACAAATCTCGAGGACAAGTCGAGTTCACTCCAAACTTCTCAACGGGGATTTTCAGCTCACACTCCCGCTTCCCTGAGCACAATGAGTCCGCCAGGGTTAGAACGTCCGACTGACACCCGACGTAACCATAATCCCGCTCGATACAGGGCTTGAAACGACCATACAAAGCCGATCGCATGACGATCACTTCATCGCTAGCGCATTTCGGGTTGAATGTCTGCCATTGACAGTAAGTTTGTACTTCTGCATTAACGGAAGAGAAAAAATAGAAATGTTGAGTGTGATGAAATCGTCAATTTATGTGCTTCATTTTTGGGTGTGGCATCTGCAGACCGTGTACATGGTATACATAAATGCATATCTAAATCGATGCCTGTATGTATCATCATTGTATGCGGTGAAAAAGGAAATCGAATCATGTCGGGCCAAGGAGAGGGGAGGTGGGTGGTAATGATTCATTCTGGGTTTTGATAAACAGAGCGGTTCCGGAAATCATTCCAACCGGAAACAACGAGGTGCTAACTGATGGGGTAATTAGCAGAATAATTAGTCACAAACGCCATCCTCTCTCCGATTTACGGGTTACCTAATCTGCTAAATCCGGAAGTTACAAAGCGCGGGAAAAATCGACTGATTCCCGCCATAGTTAATTTTTCACGTCATCCATTATCCCGGGAGCCACGTGTTTGGGGTGTTAAAATGATAAGTGGAAAAGGACCAAGGGGTGAATTCCACGCACGCGCGGACGCTGTGTCTTATTAGCCACCCTCACTCCTCCCCCTTGGGCGATTGAATCATATTTAATATTCGAACCACGAGGCGGGGATAATTCATTTCTAGACAAGGGCCCGCTGTCAATGATGGGATTAAGGGATGCTCCCTGGCATCTCTAGCTCCACCGAGAGCTTTCTATCTTTGTCTCATAGGAACCTTTTTGATGAATGAATAATGTGCGGCCTTTAAGTAAAACGCACTGTGACGTCACTGTGACTGGTGCTGCGGTTGAGTCGTGCAACTGACCTCTGAGCATAAATCAGAAAGAGCTCAGACAGCCAACCTAATGAAGTCCGCTTATGGATGGAGCATCGTGCAGCACATCCAGCGTCCCTTTCAGCACCATGCCGTCTGCGGAGATGAATGTCCGACGAAGAAGACAACAGCCGTATTCCTCGTTTTTTTTTTGTTTTTTGTTTTTTTTTGCTTTTTTTTTTTTCCCGGCTCCAGTCCGCAGACTAAAATAGTGTACATGTATTTCATTTGTGCGCAAGACTACTTTAATTGTCATGGTGTTGATAACATATTAGTATAAATATACATATACAAGGTGTATAATTGATTGTGATTAACTAGCTATAATATATCAATTGAAGCGCATTCAACGAATACACAGACGAATAATATTGCATGTATTGTGGTGTAACATGTACAAATAATTAATTAGCTTTACGTGTAACAAGTAAGACAGCTAGAAAGGGGAAAAAAATAAACCTGTAGATGGTCATGGATATAGCAAAATAGTAATAATTGCTACACGTATGCCAGCTCATTCTCTGAACACAAAGCAGTGCCAGCCTATAAAGTGCTACTCGTGTGCAATGCAGCAATTGCACGCAGAAACGTCTGCACAATGGGACTTCCATGCATGGATCTGAGAAGTTCTTAACTCGACGTGAAACACTCAAAGGAAGGGATTACACGCATAAGGACTGGGGAACACGCGCGGTCAGTTGAGTCAGCACAGTCTTCGCCGATGCTAAAGCGAGCGATTGACGACCCCCGAGGATGGCGTGTCGCCTGAACATGACTGAAAATGAAGAATAATGTGACACAGAGAAGATTATGATGTTCTGTGATGTTGTGTGTGGCTGAAAGGTCCATCGGAGCTGGCGTTTGCATCGATTTTACGAGCTTAAGAAGAAAGGAGTTGATTTGTAGGGATATATTTCTTCTTTGTTCTCTCTTTTTTATATTTCTTTTCTATTTTCCAAGCCACGGTGTCACGTGTATTAATTTAGCGTGTAAGGTTAGGTAGTGATTATACGGCGTGGTACGTGATTATTACTGATCATTATCACTGGAACGCGTGCGGGTAGGCTGTTACAAATTATGAATTCTTTTGTGGTCGGTGCTTGCGGACTCTCAGAATGGGTTAGAGGGAGGGGGTGTTGAGATTTTATCGCGCGTGCCGTTAGTGAATGACACGTCGGGGCATTCGTTCTTTGCATGTATTTGGCTCCCTTCAAGTTTCCCTCGGGTGAAATTATTCCAAGAGGGTTCTTAAAGAGAGAAAACGTGTCTGATGAAAGTGGATGGCATTCGCGAGGGCCAGAGCAAGACGGAGGCAGAGAAAAAAAAAGCACTGAAAGTCATAAACAGCGCACGACTTTTTAACCAGGTGTTCCTTATTATCGCTCACCTTTCATATCGGAGAAAAGCATTCGCTGATGATTTTTTTTTCTTAGGAAAATGGGGGGGGGGGAGGGCCCGGGGTGAATTTTATGCCTAGCTGGAGAGGGTTCATTCAACGGTACGACCACTAGGCAATTTAAACACGATTTCTTCGGTTCCTTCACTTACCTGTAAAACAAATCTGTACTTGGTTATACAGCAGCACCAGAGCCGTGATGAGAGGTGTGAAGAAATGCATTGCTGAGAGAATTTTCTGCTGTGAATTATCCTCTAGATGAACATTTCACTTTGGTACACAGTATATTTCTGTCCGGTACACCAAAGGCCAAAATTGTTGATAGACGAGACCTGTAAGAATATAAACAAACGTTGTTATACGATCCCATTCGGACAGCGAGATCCATTCAGGTCTGGTCACTCGGGGTCAGCAATGGCCACTTTGTCCCGAGAGCATCTTTCAAGTAAAATCATCAATCGAGAGTTAAGAGGGTCGAGTGGAGATGTAGCCAAAGAACACGTTCATTATGGATGAAAGGGAGACTCCGAGTGAGCGAGAAATTGACGAGTGGAGTGAGATGAGGGGGAGGGTCTCGAGGGGCAGATAGATTGCATTAAATCTGCCACGGTGGGGAAGGGGAGGGGTGTATCCTGGAGGAACGTAATTATGGTGACTCGGACGGTAATTACAGTCTAATATAATATTTTACGGTTGAATGTTATGTTATTATAATTTTATTTTGAAACCAACGGAGTAGAGACAGCTATGAAATGCTTTGACTTTTTGAGTTAGCCTAGGCCCTTTATCATTTAAAGAAATATTTTATGGATCAGGAAAAACAAGATGGGTGTATAAAATTTATCCAGAACGTCACAAGAACCAGAAGAAGAAAAACTGTAGTTGGCATCATAGATTAATTAGAAGAAGGGATTAGAAAAGAAACCTTCAGGATTCACTCGATACAGAAGAAATCGCGACACGCAAATCCACCAACAACAAAAACAGCGAAAAAATCCCATTAAAAACAGCATACACAGAACATGGTCTCAAGAAGTGGAGAAAAATTAATATCCAATATAACTGATCTAACGAGAAAAGCGGATTAGCTCAAATGGCTTGAAATCAGAGATGGAATAAAAAATATGAGATTAAAAAAAGAAGAAGAAGACAGAAGAAAAGAGCGATGTTTACCTTTTTACCTGGTCGTCCGTACTTGGCTAAGTCTGATTGCAAACTGTATGCGTTTTCTACGCGCATGCGCTGTTCTATTGCGTTAACCTTGAGACGCTTCGGCTGCACGGGCGCTATGATGGAAGAGCGCCACCACTTGTTAACTTTGATGTTGAGCATTCGCTGCACAGGTGTTATGGCCCCACAGATCAATCAAGCGAGCTGCGTACTAATCAAATGCCTGCTGGCAGGTGCGATGTCTGTTATCTATTTGCTTTAAACGACGCTCTACCAGAGTTTAGGAAATTATCCGAAAACTCGCCAATGGTGCTGAACAGCACGCGAGGGTGCGCGCTGATGATTCCTCTCAGATCTCGTCTGGCTTCGGTGGTTCTGGTGCATATCATCTCCTAATTGTCAGTCTCGTTCGCCCAAAGCAATCTCGCTTACTCATCACCAACGTCATCATCCGTTTCACATTTTAATCCTAATTAATAAATTACATGTAATACAATATATACAGCGTATCTAATGAACTGTATCAAGAAATTATCCAGATGATCATTTCCCTCAGATAATGTAAGGGCTATTCATGATTCACAGATGTAAGAAATTATTTAGACATTTGATTCTAATTGTACCAATGACACCCCATTTGTGTGCTGTTGATGATGTTTCCAGATATTTTTTTTTCCTATCCTATCTATGTAAATCTGAGCTTCCAAATTTCTCACAAGAAATGACCTAATTATGGAACACAATGCACAAACGTCCTAAATGTGATGCATCGCAGATGCTTTCATTTCCCAGGCCTAGAGACGACCTCTAGAGCCTTCTTTGGGAAACACGACCCCACAGTTCACGACATCCTTAGCAAAATGCCGTCTCATTTTACAAGTCTTGCGTTTTCGCCCGATTGCTGGTATCTTATGTTTCATTTCTAAAGGTAATGGTCATTCTATCTTGCTTGCATGCATGGTATTCACAATTCTCCTCTTCTCTCCTTTTCACTATAATCATTTCCCTCCTCTCCTGTATAAATCCATCTCTTACTCTGACGCCAGGTTGCCCACGAACACTAGTTTGTTGATGAATTGAAGGTGGTCGAAAACAAAACTACCACCAATAAGAGCAGGAAGAAATCAGGTGCACGGAGCATAGTTAAGAGCCAACAGGATGACGCTGTTTTGTTTTCTTTTCCTGCTCATGACCTCGGTGTAATGTGAAGCACGCGTTTCTTCTCCAACTTTTCTGCAATGCAGCAATTTTCCCTATTATCGCTCACTGTTTTGTTAACGCATGTGCGGTGTAGTGGCCCCTGAATGGGGTAATGGAAGGCAAAGAGGGCTTTTGGTTCAGGAGAAATCTTTAGGGGCAAAACGCACCTGAAGTGGTCGATCGAAGAAGAGGGAAGGTGGTGATTATGTCATACAATTAAGACCCAGGGGCAGGGGGCGACCACCTTGCGATCTCAGCGCCTTTTGTTTGGAATGCATTGTGGGTAAAATGCATTTTACAAAAAAAGGAGAGCGTTAAACGCTTTCTATAGAATGGCGATCGATGCATTCTGCGACAGATCGTCGATGTTTATGATTTGGATCTATTTACCGAGATGCTATCCCTTTTAATTAAATCCTACCGTCGATACAAATCTCTTCTTAAGATTGATCGACAACCTGTGGTATGCCACGTGCATCCGTTCACCTGAAATCGCTTGCGGGATGCTTCACAGTCTTTCAACTGGTAGATCTCGTGCTATTACACTTCTTTCGCAGGGATGTATTATAGCACAAAGAACAATGTACAGTGTTGAAGGTTAAGGATATGATGCACTAATCTATAATTACAAAGAAATATTTAAACATGATGAGGTACCATCATTAATAAATTATTGCCAGTTCCAACAAGCACAGTGTTTCAGATCCTTGGGTCCGCCTCGATTCAGAGAAGAATGGGAGCCAGGGAAATGAGGCTGTGAGATCTCAAGGGGTACAGGGGTGGTGGGGTGCGGGGATGTCGCCACGATGTGTGTTGCCTCGAGGCTGGCATGTGATGACCGATGTTAAAGACTTGTTCGATTGCTGATATTTTCCGCCCTGTCCTGATGCCGCGTTTGGCATTATATGAAATGTATATGATGTCCCCAACGAAATATATTAAAACGTAGGCCTACCCATATGCTGAGTTGTATATATTAACAGCTTAAAGAACCTTTTGGTGTCAGTAATTAACCATAATTATAAGTCTTATAGCCGTACTCTTTGGGGTGATATGAAATTTACAATAGCATTTACGCGTGCTGGGAACATTAAAGGGAGGGAGAACTGGTTAAAAATGGACTTTGAGTCGTTATTTGATGCACCAAAAATGATTCCTATGCCTGGCCCACACAAGAAATATCATCGCTAACGATTTCGCGGGAGATATATTGCTAACTAGGCGTGACGTCAGGAGCTGTGATGAAACACCGAGTTCCCCGTCTTTTACAATGGGCCTCGTCATATCAGCGTGTCCTGCGACTAAACCCCTGGATATTTTTTTATTTTCTTTTCGGAAATAGATAGAATAATCATTTTGCTACCAGTCAGGCGCGAAACAAAAATATTTTTCGCTATTTTTCTTATTTTAACAAGCGATTTTCTAGGACACCTACCATGTTTCTCATCCTGAAACAGTAAAAAGGTCAGCCAGAGTGCACCACGCATGCGCTTTCGTTTCGTAAACAACAAAGATGTCCTTTTATGGCGAAGATGCTCTGCTCTGATTGGCTGAAATCGATAGCTTCACGAGGGGAACGGGACCAATCAGCCATCAGCCAAACCAAGCCATCAGCTGACGTTTGCCTCCTATACTTCGCAATGGAAGCTATTCTGCCATAGGCGCAATGCTAACCCCGATATTCGGAATGCATTATTTCCTTACGCTTGCATCCAGGCATGGTGTTTTTGGCACGGAATGCTATCAATTGGTGCTATGAGTCAATAGAACATCACTTAAAATTTAGTTCCCCATCCCTTTAATAACATACTACAATTAAGTCATTATTGAATCTAAATTCAGCATATACAAAAAATATGAAAGCGAGAAATAATAATTCCTTATTCTAATACACCATGAGGCACAGATAAAATTCAACTTATTATAGGGCTATCATTCAGTGCTGTTTGCATGTGAGTATGTCACCGAGGCGTAACTCTGACAAAGGACGAGACCATCTGATGTGAAGCAGATGTGCTGCTGCAAGTGCATTAAATGCATGTTCTCTGTTTATTTCCATTTGTGTGGTCTGTCGTTTTGTGGTGTTTTATGCGGCTGTAACTTCCGCTGTAATGCTGTTTGCTGCGCTGTCTCAAACAATAATTTCATTATCCAAACAGGCAGAATAATTTCATGTCTTTTATTTTCATTTAGAAGATAAAGTATTAATAAATAATGCAGCTATAGCGTCTGGTATTGAGTTGATGTATCAGACTCTCTTGGGTTTTTTTTTTTCCTTCCTCGAAATTCCCCCTGCCCCCAGGCATTTTTTATAATAATAACTAGTAATAAAAAAACTCATCGGGAAAAAATTCTTTTGAAGAATTTTGAGTATTCATTGTCTTTATTCTGAAAACATTACGACTCAAATCAGAATAATCACCCTTTACGAATCGGTTTATCTAACTTGCTTCCCCAAATGTGATAACCGAACTTTCTTGTTAATCTATCGACCGAAATATTCATCTCAGAATTTTCCCACTACATGACATTCCTTTGATTTTACAATAGTACCAATACCTCCCACTCCCATATTATGATTCATATCTATAACTCCCCCTAAACTACTCTCTTGACCTTGCGCCACTCGTTGACTCAGCTAGAGAAATTACTCCTGGTGTAATTGGCTGCTCGCGGAGTCTGGCGTGCATGGCAATAGCCCTCTGTTCAAACAGACTCGCATTGCCATCCATTATGGTTTATTTATTCAGTTTCATCTGCTCAAACTTCATCAACTCATCTGCTTCGTATATCCCTTGAGATATTGATTCGTTGGTGTTAAAATAAAAGGTGACAACGATAAAAAGGCATTTAGGTTTCTATTGTGATATGCCAGTTTATAATACAAAAATAAATCAATAACATTTAGAGACAAAAATAAGGTGGCATAAATTTAGCGGGTGAGCTGGGAATGGAGGTGAAGTTAGGGAGCTGGAGGTCTTCAAGCTTTCCCTCCTCGAATTACAGACAACAAGAGAAGAAAGGCGCACGCTAAGTAGAGGGTATGACGTTCATAAGGGTGATTCCCTGCAACATGACGCAGCGTGCATGTTTGAAACGGGAACAACAAGTAGAGAGATCAAGCGCTATAACCACGCAGTGCCTTCTAAAGACATCCGTTCTCTTTGTCTTTGAATCCGGCACCAGCTTCCTTGCAAAGAGAATATGAAAGCACCTTTAATTCAAGCGGTGAAAGGCCATAATGGCTTCAGATCTGGCGCGTAAAAGGAGCGAGGAGGCCGGGGAGAAGAAGCCCTGAGAGCACCTTCAAAGCGCCAGCTTCGACGGAACAAGTGCATTAATTAGTATTCATGTTCGGGACGTTGTTGGAATGACTGATGAATTGGGAGATAATTCCACGTCTTGAAGAGCACATAATTCCGTATGAAGGGCACACAATCCTCGTGGGAGCCTTATATAGGGCCGGGCGATGGGGCCTATTGCGAAAATTTGACTGCGTTATCTCAGCCTTCCAGATATGATGGTACATTGTATTTAGCAGGGCAGCGCAACCAGGCACTAATATTAGAATTTCATTAACTTCAAAGGCACGCAGGCATCGGAGAGGGGTCATTTTCCGTAAAAGGGGTCTCGACCCCTTTCAGCGTCTGCGAGCGCTTGGGCGATAATTAGGGGAAAGAGGAGGATGATGGGAGGCGAGGAAGAGCGCTTGCTGATGGCCAATGGACGCACTGTTCCAAGCAGATAGCATTCACAGACATTAATGAGACGCTGATAGATTCCCCAAAGGCCTTTGACTCGATTGTTGACAGCCACATTTTTCAAAATTAACGGGACAATGACAGCAAATAGCCGCCATGATTACTTGCCGTCAGTGCCGTCATGCAATGACTAAAAAAAATGGAGACCACATAACCAACTGAATCTAATTATATCCGTGATTTATTGGCAGCTCTTTGAGCATGTTTTGTGATTTTGCGCAATGCAACATGACTTGTCTAATTGCGCCAATCACACAATTTAAGTAATACTATTCTGTATAATTATAGTCTCATTTTTATTATTTATATTATCTTATTGGGTAGGACAATGATGACAAGGCAATTGTGGCTTCACGGCTTCGCCAACCCTCAGTTACCAGTGCAGAAACCCGGGACTTTTCTCGGTAGATGCCAAAGTGTCTTCCTCCTGTATGCTATACCATAGACAATAACACACAGCGCCCGATCTTGCTATGCAATTGGGCAGCACTGCATAGTCATCAAATTATCCAAATCCACACTCATAACGCCTTGAGGGCCGACTGGGCGACCAGGTCTCGAACTGGGGATCTCCCCATGCGACATTGAATTGCAGCCTGCGGTCAAACCAAATGACCTACCTAGTGCCCCTTCAGATGAGAATGAAGCAACTGTGACTCCATAATTATGTAGCATATATTGACCAAATAAGAACTTAAGGAAAAATATTTGGACATGCAGCATAACAAAAAAACTATGTCGTAAATGAGATAATAATAGAATAATAAGATAATAATATTAGTTTATCAGACATAATCCAGTATCCATGCAATCTGAAATATAAATTTCCCCAAAGAACCTGACTCATGATTAATATCGGTATCCAAACAAATATATTTCAGCCATCCATCATTGGGTTTAGCAAAAGGTCGCCGTCATTCATAAATGGCTGATGGCGGTGACTGATGAGGACGATTAATTAATAAAATGATATAGTGAAACAAAAAGGTCTGCTCCTCATTAGCACCTTATTGACATCAGTGCTGGGTTGTTCTTTGTGACGCCTTCACACGATTGCAATGCTGAACGAAGTATTGCCATGAATGACCCCAAGGTGATAGATACCATGCGTCAATTTACTTTGGATTTACATGCGTAGGCTAATCGGGGGCGTGGAGGTATAGAGGTATAAGATATGGCATTGTAGAGGGTATTAGAATACCGCACTCTAAACCAGTGATATAAGTAGAATCTCACAAATGTGCGTATTGGTCATTTCTTGGACAATTTCGTTCAATCAATTATTGTATAAATTCAACAACATACATGCAAAAAGATGAGCAAGTGTGGAATCGAAAGGCTACGTACAGTGGTAAAGCGACTACACTCACACAAATGTTGTTAAAATTAATCAAGAGAAAAACATACCGAACAGTAAGACACACGTAGGTCTGTTAATATTCCATGAGAAAACTTTACATTTCAAATCGGGAATAAGTCACAAGCACAACGACAAGTACAAAGTATCCACAATTAGAGGTCCACGACCTGCATGTGGCAATGGTAAATCCGTTGTAACCCAAGTTAAACTGACTCAAGATCCCAATTATATCGCTCACCTTTACTTAATCCAGTGCCAATTAACGATAATCCCATAAAAAGCGATCAAAGA
The DNA here is from genome assembly GCA_000328365.1 of Capitella teleta. Classification (NCBI taxonomy): domain Eukaryota; kingdom Metazoa; phylum Annelida; class Polychaeta; family Capitellidae; genus Capitella; species Capitella teleta. Next base: position 425,918 of record KB301364.1, read on the forward strand.
CCTTCTCGGCGGAGCTCAACGCGACACGCACTTCTGAAGAGTGGCACGCAATGGGCGCCTCGCCTTTTATATGATCGCTCTGCTTGCCCGCGTCGTGCGTGCACCGTCCGAACAACTGCTTCGCCCCTAATTCGTCACTCAGGCCGTCTGAGAACATGCTTGCACCGGGTGGAACCCATGTGTCTTGTTTTAGTGATCATTGATATTGCATATACAACGAAGGAATCTTTAATAAAGAAGATAACTCATAGAAAACACTGCATTATAACTATATAAAATGCGCAGAACATATTATGGTTATATATATTGTATTCAAATACGCCGAGGATAAAACTAGCCCCAGAATACCCTGTAAGTTGTAAGTTGTAATACGTGGCGTATATGTCGGCTACAAATTGTATTAGTTTAGGCCAATCAGAACTCGCTATCTAGAATGAAAACTACAATGCATGTTGTACTCGTGACATATTGCAAATAATATTTTCCGTATGTGGTTTTTCCCTTTTCACTGATGCCTATCTTGCGTTTCCTTCTACATGCATTGTACGAGAGCATTAAATACAACATCACGCAAATCCTACCTTGCACGACATTCTGCATTCAGAGCTCGCTCACCGCATGATCAATAGAGGCCCTAATAGGTAGGCCTCCGAGCATTTATGCTTTCTCCGCTAAAATGAATCGCTCAATTTAACACGCACAACGCCACTGAATCCCAAGACATCAGAGAGCATTCAGACTACTCACAGACCTCACCCAATGCAAATTGAAAAGCATTCCCTATATAAAAACCATCAATCGGTCGATCAATCATTAAATATAATCAATCAATCAATCAATCAATCAATCAATCAATCAATCAATTAATCGATCAACCAATCAATCAATCGATCGATCAATCAATCAATCAATCAATCAATCAATCAATCAATCAATCAATCAATCAATCAATCAATCAATCAATCAATCAATCAATCAATCAATCAATCAATCAATCAATCAAATCAATCAATCAATCAATCAATCAATCAATCAATCAATCAATCAATCAATCAATCAATCAATTCCAGACAAGACAAACTACGTAACATGTATTCACGTATTTGTTCCTTTTCTCGTTGCATTGGTGCAAGAATGCAACATCAAGCATAAGAAATATACGTTTTCACAATACACTTTGGTCATGCTCAGTTACCTCCATTATCGCAATCTCTTCTTCGCCACAATGCTTTCTATATTTAAATATTCATCGCGAATAAAATACAATAAGTTCCGCGTCACTGCCCATGCTACTGCAGAGAATAAGAGCGAAAGCATTGAGCGTGTCATGGACTCTTGAGCGATAATATGGAATTAAATTATGCATTTGAGACAAATAGGTTCTTTGTTAATCCTCTTGCTGTTTGTTGTTGCTTTCTATTGTTCTTATTGTTTCGCATTCGCATTGGTTTGTCTCCACACACAAAAAAAAAAAAAGACCCATTTCATTCAGTAGGTTTTATGTTAGGTAGCCAATCAGCACATATTGCACACTTCCGGTTGTGGAAAAATGAAATTTCAGGCACAAAATAATCTGCTTCCTAAATTCTAAGCGTGAGACATGCAAATCAATAACAAGCGATGTGAATTTCAACCATAAAACGCTTTCGCTGGTGCATTGCGATTCTGTACACTCAAATGGAGGAAAATGGAACTTCTTAAAGGTCGACACAATAGAAAAAGAAAATTTTAGGCTGAATCTCAGTGCTCATTTTTCACCGAACCGCTGCTTCAGAAGGCTTACTTAGTAAGAAAAGAATATTCCAGGGTGTCCAATGTCCATATCCCTCTCTCTTGGGTGATTTTGGGGGTTATGACGTCATATCCTCCCCCTCGTTAATCGTCAACTGCCGAAATTTTATCTATCACATAAATAGGAGAAAGGACTTAAAAGTGTTGTACATGCACCTGCCTTTAGGGTTAAATTGAGTGAGAATAACTGAATTCGAACATCTTGCGATTAGTTAACAGCCCTATGATAACTCTATGATATTAATGATAATAATTATTATATCGCAATTTTCCGGATCTAAAGTCTAAACTGTAATCTTGATCTGCAGATGTTGATCCGTTAGCATGGCAGCCATTTTGGCTCACCTTGCAGCAAATAATTATGTGAACAAACACTATTCGGCGGGAGAATTATAAAACAATTTAACTGAATATGCGCTGTTCTTTCTTTTTTTTTATTTCACATAAAGCGTTTGCTATTTTACTGAACGCGGATGTCGTCATGGTAAAATACTGATTATGACTAAAATGCGGAGCCATACGAAGTGTGGATTTCGGGCGAAATTAAGTACTGACAGCATTCCAGTATATCACTGATTGATGTGTGTTGCTGTTTGCATGTTCCATGATTCCTTTGTTAGGATCCTTGTCGTTACATTGCAGAGTGACAGAACCGTTGACATTTCATATTCAGTTGGTTTAACAACATACATTGTGTCATGGCATCGACATCGACTTCATCCTCATCAGGCCTTGTTTTCTTCATATATATTTTATATTTTCATAATCGTTCTACTTAGCCAAAATATATTCAGCACATACATTTGTGATATCACCTAGCCATGATCTACCGCACTAGATCACTATTTTCACTATAATACGACATACTACTTATCATCAGTACTACAATTGCAATTTTCAACTGGGTACATAATTCAGACTGTTTGGAATAAAATATGATGTTTCACTCTGTGCCCTTCATTCTTATTCATTTATATTAATAAAATGCTTTCACTTCTTTCACTTAACGCCAACCTTTTAGTTCAAATACTTGTTGTTAGGATTAGCCCATCAATTTGGGTGTATATTTCGCACATTTTGCGTTATATCAGTCATGATCGGATGTTGATCTTTAAGATATTTCTGGTTGATGTCTGCGGACGCGCGTATTATGATAAACTTCAGACATACTTCCTCCACTCTTGATTGGACAATTCTACTTTCTCCCAAACAGTAATTCCAGATCAATACGCATGCGCAATAATATGGGGTGACGTAATAGCTTATAATACTTCAACCGTTATACGGTACAAATTTACATCGCTCTCACCACGTTATGATTTCGATCGATATTATGGCGAGTCAGCGAAGATTGAAATCTTTGACGGTCTTGTCTTTGTGAATTGATTATCAGACTAAAACTGAATCCTGGAATTAAGGCTTGAAGGCTATGAGTCTTCGTGATATTAATTCTTCTGGCAGCAAAACGCTTACATGATAATGACGGATCTCATGATGCGGGGTAGCGAGATTATAGTAGCATATTAACTCAATTAAGTTGGAGTTACTGTGCATTCCGCTGAGTGTATGGCCACGTATAATTGGTACACTTGTATATATACTGGCTTCGCTTCTATGCGGTTCGCATATTTACCCTAGTTATAGGACTCTCAAAGTAGTATCAGCGGGCTATGATCACACCATCTTCGTCCAACCAGGTACCACATTTCGATACTATGCAATGCTGGTGAGGGTTTTCAGGCCGAAAAATCGAACCCACGAGCCTCTGCACGCCAAGCGAGCGCGCTAACTCTCCTCTATCTCGACAAGTATATAGCACATATGGTGCTATGATAGAAGTTTATTGCGGGATAACACAAATAGTGAAACAAAACAAATAATATGAAACAAACAAAAAATGGAATAATACGAAGAAAGGAAGTTTTCGAAATCACGTAAATAAATGAACGAGTTCATGGCAGCAATGAGTCATCCTTTGCGATGGCACATTAAAAATCAGGTAAGATATAACACAGGTCAGCAAATAATTACCGTTCGGCATCGTTTATGGCACAGTCTTTAAACTCTCTTTTCGGGTCGTTTTCTCAGCCATCGTCCACATTCAATGGCAAGATTGTGAGAGGACAAGCGAAATCTTGTTGTCGTAAGTCTCGCGTATTCTTTGACATTTATGTCTGTGTATATTTCATGTTTCTTCAGTTCTGGGTTCATCGGGTTACAGTACGAGCGGTACTTGGTTCTTGTTGATGTTCTTGCTTTTTCTTTCAGGATTTGGTCTTCATGGTCGTAATCATGTTGATCCAGGCTTCTGATGTATCGTGCACACGGTGTGTTTGCTGTCCGACACTTCTCTAAAGTAAACATGAGAGGGTCGTCAGTTTAATCAGATCTTTCGTCAATGAATTTCTCAAGGGTCTTCTTCTGTGAGGGCAGACCAGCTTCAATAAGACACAAATCTCCAGCGGTTGTTTTTCTGACTTCAAGCAGTGTTCTCACAGATCGCATGTACATAGCATTGGCGGTTTCAATCGGTGCTAATCCGATCGAGCCAGGACTCAATGCCGTACAAAATGGAGGAAACACTTTCGAAAAATTAACGAATACCAGGTAGAGTTTCTTCTTTTTGTGTTTAGCATAGTCGATCCAGAGTGTCAATGTTATTAGATGCTCTGTACATCCTCTTCCAGGTTGTGATCCGGCTTGCCTACTATCAGGTTTAAACCACAAAAATAAACATCTGTTAAGGATGATATCGTAAAGTTTTGTGAGTGAATCCATGAGAGAAATCCCTCTGTAGTTACCACACATCTTTCTGGGTCCTTTCTTTGTGGAGCACCATGATCAAGGGTATGTGCGCGTAAGGCGGAGAGACGAAAACAAATTGCAAGGAATAAAATCTATGCATCTGGGAGTAGTCGAAGAAGTCCGGGAGAAATGCCCAATAGGCCACCACTCTTTGAGGTCTTTAAGGTTTGTGTTGCTTCCAGGACTTCGCTAGGTCGAATGGGATCATCAGTAGCAGGTAAGTGGACAGGATCGTTTGGGAAGTCGCTTTAGAAATTTGTCTGTTCATTGGCCGGATTCAGAAGTTCTTCAAAATGCACTCGAAATACGTCGTCGTTTGGTCTATCATCTTTTTCATGACTTGCTATTGATCCGTTCTAATTAACAGCTTTCCATAATATGCGTGAATCGTTGTTCTCAATGAGATACTTCCATCTGACATCTGCATCGGTCCTCTGTGGTGCTGGCGAAGTTGTAATTCTCGCATTGGATGCTATGTTGTACAACATGTTATTGACTTCATCCACAATGGTATCTGTGTCGTCTAAAGTAAGGTCGGGAGGAGAGGTGGTGTTCAATGCATCTGCTGCTAACTGGGGGTCCTTTTGCGACATCTTTATCATTCTTCTTTGGTGTAGAGATACGTTGTTCGACGGATCTTGCTGTGTTGATGGTCTGCCGAGTTCCTCTGCTCTGTCCATTAACGACTGTATGTTCTGCAACACTCAAGTCTGTTGAGAGCTATGCAGCAGCTAATTGGGGCGTGATCTGAGGGAAGATCCAGTCTTTGGTGAATTTCGAAGTCGCTTATCAAGGGAAGTAATTCTGATGATGCAAACAAAGTATCTAGTTCTGATATCCATCTACTTCGTTGTCGAAAGGTCAATGCTGTCTTGTGGGTTGCACTACCAGAGCACAGTCCGTTCAGGAGGACAAAGGAGTTACCTAGGTTTCCAAGTGCACACCGGGCATTGACATTGGTTGATGTAGCAGGGTCCGGCGAAGGAGCATAGTGGGTGGGCATGGGGAAATTCTTTCCTTCAATGAATGCTGTGCGCTCATTTCCAAATCGGGCATTGCGGTCTCCAATCAGGATGGACTTTTCATCATCATTCTCACTTACTCTCTCCTGTATTTCACTAAGTGGAGCATAGGAGTGGTACGGGGAGTCACTTGGGGCAATGTAACATGAAACAAAAGTGATTTTCGGGAAAAGCTGTAACTTTAGCATAATGCATTCTGGATCGGGTACGTCTACTTTGACAATGTATTTAACCATTCTGTGTCTGATCAACAATGCGCAACCGCCTCGGTGCATGTTTTCTCCTTGGCTATGATAGTTCGTGGATTTTACATGTATATAGTTGCCAAAGGCCGAAACGTCTTCGTCCTTACTGTCTCCTGGCAGCTCGGATATACATGCAGGAAGGCTCGAAACAGTAATTTCGAGTTGAAAATGATGTCATTGGTTCTTGCAGCATATAGATAGAGTTATTATGTTCAGCTTCATTGGCAGCTTTCGCTAATCAATAATCCGTAATATTGGTCAGGTCAAATTGAATTGGGAGCACAGTCTCCCTAAGTCAGGGGTCCCCACACTTCCCAAGGAGAGGGCCAGATAGTAAACACCAGAGTAGCTCTCCGGTCAAAGACATTACCGAACAGATAGAAAAGCATTTAATTCAAGCTTTCCCCCAATTTTGAGCATACACAGGGTCCTCGCAAGGTCAAAATGAAAGAGCTTATTGGAACCAAAGCATATGACAAGCGCGGATGCACGCAGCCAGTATGGGAGGTCGGGGGGCATGCTCCCGCGGGAAAATTTCACAATTATTTGACAAAAACATGCAAATTTGACACTTCAGAATGATTTTTTTTTAATTGTTGGAATGCACTGTTATAATGCTCTGGTAAGAAACCTTAGGCACTGCATGTAAAACAAGATGATATTGATTATCAATGACTAATGAGGAGATGTCAGAGCTTAATCGGGTCCATGAGGTTTGCGCCATTTTAGCTGTGAACATAGGCGACTTCTGGCCAGCTTCATCCAGGTTGCTGCCTCTCCCTCTGCTGACATCTTCGAGCAAATGGAGATCTGCCTGACTTTCGATGAGGAGATTCTTGTTCTCCGCTTTCTTGACATCTTGAATTAGGCAGCATGAGTCATCTCCAGGTGGCGTCCAATGTCGTACTCTTTTTTGGCAGCAATCGGGGTATTGCAAATAGAACAAACTGGGGTGCAAGTTCGCTCCATGCAGAAGTATTTTATCACTTCGATTCAAATGCCTCTGAATGTGGCAATATGTGCGTTATCAGTCTGTAGTGAATGCCTGGAACAGCGAGCCAATCGGCGTCATTACTTTCCTGTACATGAAATGCTGAGAGCTGACTCAGCTGAGTATGGTACATCCATTCATCTTACTACATCCAGTTAATCTTATGTCTTCGTGGTGAACCATATATTGCAAACGTTATGATTTTGGCTCCATCGATGCTATAACGATTATGTTAAATTGTAATTTATACGAGTGTTGCTTTGCAGTTTGCACAGTTTAGTCGCTCGAAAACGCGAGGCTGATTGGCTGACAGATTCAGAGTGATGTGTACTATAATAACTACTAAATTAAACCCTATAGAGTATAAACACACACACGCAATCACACCTACATTATTGACGACACCGTATTCAAGAAAGTATCACACAATCCATGAGTGATGGTAGGTTCTTTCGACAGCCGGGGAGCCAGAGAGTGAGCCTCCCGTCCCGAAAAAAGGGAATGTGAGACAGCTCATCTGAGATGACATTACTCCCACCAGTTATTCCTGCGATGTGAATTGAATCTGAGTGAAGAAGCTCAAGACTACGTGCAAGTGCTCTTGGGTAATTTTCCTAACAGGAGTAATTATTAATTATTGCAGAACAGCAAAATTTCCTGTTCAGAAAAAAACCTGGTGCAAAAAAAAAAAAAAAAAAAAAAAAAAAAAAAAAAAGAGAGAGAGAAGAATGCAGTTATAATTCAAGTGCAGTGATGAGACAAATATACAACGCTTTTAGACTAAAAGATAGAACTAGATTATTTGAGTACTTGCTAACGACAACAGGTATCAATCTCTTGGTGGCGACCCTGTCGCATGATAATTATCTATTATTGTCACATGTACTATTCAAATAGCCAATTAAAAAGGAATAAATGGGTCAATTCCTTATAAGTATCCGCATCGACCAAATGTAAGATTCTGCAACTCTTTTTGATTAGAGGGCACTCAGAGGTCAAAGGTGAGGCTTCAGAGGTCAAAGGGGAGGCCTCAGAGGTCAAAGAGGAGGCCTCAGAGGTCAAAGGGGAGGCCTCAGAGGTCAAAGGTGAGACCTCGCAGAACTTAATGCAACGACAAATCTAATTGTAAGAATGTGTAAATGACCAAGCATAATTAATCATGAAATCAGATTGATGTACAGGAAATGCATCTACTTATACTAAATAGGTACATGTATAATATAGAACACGCATCTGTTGTACACATGTAGATTTGTAGATGCATGTATAATATTCTATTACACAGAGTCATGGCTACTTTCCCAGCTATAACCTCACCTAAACGATCTTCTGTAACTGCATGACATGGTTTTCTAGTTAGTCTGATGTGCATGGTTGTATGCATTGCAGACACTATTCAAGAATTCGGTTTTCTGGCCGGATGCCGGTGGATCATTCGGAAGAGGAAAGGGAAGAAAAGATTGGTATCATTTTCCCATTCAGCAACCTATGCTCATACATTTTGTCGGCCAATTGGATCCCCAGTTCACCACTGGGCTATTTTTATTGACATGGACAATACTGCTGCTTAATGGACAATGTGTAAGAACGATCCTCCTCTCAGGAGACCCGTAAGACGACCTCATCAGACATGGGTGGCCGACTAACCATTGCAGTGGATTGTTACACGGTTCCTGGGATTCACAGCTTCAATTACAGCACATAACGCATTGCAGTTTTATGAATAGACATAATCTTGATAATGAAATTCGCTTTCATTGGAACTACAAGGCAGCCTTCCTGTACTTATGCCACTTTGCGTCTTCGGAACCTTCAGTTATCTCATGTTTATGCATATAATGGACTGAAGCAGAGGATCAGAACTAGGCCTGCATTGCGTTGGCCCAGCTCTGATCCTTCGCTTGTGTCTTGGGCGACATTTAACGTTCTTATAACACGCATCTGAATCTCTGCAAAACAAAATTACTCATTTAACAACTGCATTAGACTAAATGGGCGGCAATTAACGCTTCACAGACTTCGAGAAACCTCTGCATGGGGTCGGCCATGACACGTACCATTTGCGACCTTTTTACTCTTATCATTAAGAGGTGCGATGTGATCGTAAATGTCACCACAGTGAGCAAAATTCCAATTACCGGTACTTAATTGTGACTCGTTAATTGCAGTCACTTTTTTCATGAACAAAAAGTATCATTGGGTGAAAGGTCATGCTTAATTGTTATATTGAGGGAAAATACTAAAATATCCCTTTAAGAAGCTGGTCTCCCATTTCTATGCACTTAACTGTCTGGACTGAGGGCCCACGAACTGACCAACACAAGAATGACCACAAGAAAGGCTTAGTTATGTAAAAAAAAGTTTTGTTTATTTGGTTAAATACTGGATTAAAAAATCGAGGGATATCAATGTCGCCAACAGTTACTTCTTTGAAGTGGGGAAAAAAAGGAGACAATGAAACTGAATGCTAAGAATTACATACATTTCAAACCACACATTAAAACACACTTTCACTTTGAAAAATATTACAATTATTTTTGCCGGATGGTAAAAAGTTTGTCCAGAATTGTGAATGTGCAAGTTGCAACCAACAATTTTTTTTTAAATTTACATGTACTTAATCAGTACTTGAAAATGAATTCCACGATAAGACAGAAAATCACAGTGCACATAGAATCATGTGTGTAGATCGGGCTAACTGAAAAAAAAAGAGAGATATAAAAAACTATAATAAACCCTGTTCCTGGAGAAGAAAAACAAGATACAAATACATACATCAATAATTAATCATTCATAAAATAGGCTGGTATCAAATATAATTATAATTGACATGTTACACATATCCGAACACACAAACAAAAACCAAAAAAGTATACAAATAACCATATAAGGGATAATAAACAAAAATATTGAAAATTGATTTTGGCAAAATATTCACAGCAGAAAACAAAATGTAACTTGGTTCTATAAAGTATTAAAAAATAATTAGACATCAAATTTTAAGGTTGAGAAAGAAAAAGTCTCAGAGATAAAACAAATAAGATGATGAAAATAATTGTAAATATTAATGGAATGAAATCCATTTGAATTAAAATTAAATTGATTAGACAGGCAAATAATCTCCATGTTAAAAGCAATAATTACCATCAATTGGTTCAATGAAGCACCATTATTGTAACCAATGTCATTAAATAACATTCTGATATGGTAAAAGTAATTTAACAAAGTAATGAATGTTAAAAACGTCAGAATTTATTTCAACCTGTAGAAGCTGAATTTCATAACAGATAATAATATTAACAGTAATAGTAATAATAATAGTCTATTTGGTGAAACGTCAAAAGGTATAACATCTAAGAAGTCAGAACGGAGATAAAATATGACTGGTAGGTAAAATGTCATAAAAACAGGCGAGTTTTCAGAGTTTTCAAGTCTGGATTCAAAAACAACAAAATCATGGATGGCTTGTAGTTTTATATAGATACATAGTAACAAAGTCTGACTTACTTATTCAACTAAAATAATCAAATTCATAATTATAAAACACATTGTGTTCAATGTTAGGCAGTGACATAAGCCATTGAAAACAATTCTTTCAGAAGAAGAAACCCATAGGGGTAAGATAGATGTTAGCATTTCGCCTCCTCAGCTGGAGTGGCCATATTCCCATTGGCAGCCACTTCCAAGTTCGTATCTCCATTCTTCACAATTTTCGGATCTTCTAAATCCTCAGCTGGGACCAGCTCAGCATCCTGCTTTGCACAGCACCTCTTCCGGATTTCCATGACAGAAAAAGCAATCCAGAGAGGGATCGGCATGAAGCAGGCAATCGCGACAGGACTCACAGCAGACAGATCTGCTTCCGGTTGTGAAAGAGACAGCTTCATGAGGATGATGGGCAACCCTGTGTTCTGGATCGCAGTTTCTATGGCGATAGTGAGGATCCGGTTGGCCGGCTGACGACAGATGAACGCAAAGAGGGAAGCAAGGGCAAAAGAGAGATAAGGAAGGAGGCACGCTGCTAAGATAAGGAAAGGAGAGATAACGCGGAAGATGTACAGATTGGTCGCCACTCCCATCGTGAAAACCACCAAGAGAAGGACGACGAAAAAGGGGCGCAATACGCGCGAGATTTTCTTGGCCCAAGTTGGTTTCTTGTACTGAATGAGTAAGCCAAGACCTACGGGAATGAGGATGCCTGCTAGGGTGGCGAATATGTTCCCATATGGAATTTTAACTCGCTCGTCCACGATGAATCTACCAAGAGTCATCAGCCATAACGGCATCATTCCTGAAAGAAACAAAGAATATAAAAGCATAATTTTTATAATTTTATTCCTTTTCAAATGAAAGACTGACCTAGTGAAGCAATGACTGAGATGAGAGTCATCGTCACCGACAATGACACGTCACCTTTCAATAGATATGTGTACATATTGCTAGAGCCCCCAGCAGGACTGCATCCGGTAGCAAAGAAACCCAGTCCTATTCCCCCGCTGAAGCCAAACACTTTCAAGAGCGTAAAGGACATCTGTAAAAGAAAAAAAAAAAGAATTTTGTTGAGATTTCAAACTGAGAAATGCACAACTATATGCAAATAACAGAAACACCTTATTATTTATTTTGTGGATTTTTATTTATATTCATTATTGATGTATGCAATACAGCACATGACCACATCAGTTTTGCAGAACACACAAAGTTGAAGGCGTCCAGATACGCCCCATGCAAGGTCTGTTTGGAGCCTCATGAATTAGAGACAAAATGGACATGAGGTTTACCGATATGAATTCTGTACATGAAGCTGAAGCATTCAGACATTGCCGATAACTTCACTATGGGACGTCTATCAGCGCCTCAAAGAAAGCTATTCAGAAGCCTTCTGGATCGAGCAATGAAAACTAGCTGGAAATGTTGCTGTCAAGCGGGGTGTAATGTCTCAACCATTCGTCGCCTACCCCAGCACATTGCTGAAACGGGTTCCACCATCGACAGACTTCGTAGTGGATGACCAAAAGTGACGGCTAAGAGACAGGATCGCCAAATCAAGTGAGCGCACATCCAAGAGAGGTTTCAAAGAGCCATTCTAACAACATGTAGAACAAGAAGGACCCACAACCAATTAATCTCATCAATATCAGACCGACATCGGCTTCAGGTCTCGGATCGCTTTCAGAGCTCCAATCCTGAATACTGAGAGACGCCATCGTTTTTTCGTGGACGCGATTGCGTCAGAAATGGATCCAAGCGAGGTGGAAAAGTGTCCTCTTCACAGACGAGAGCCAGAATTGCCTGGATAGGTCAGACCTAAGACGATGAATGTGGAAAAAAACGGTTCTAATATTGCTTCATCCAGGACCAGAATAGTTGAGGTGGAGCCAGCCTGGATATAAGACAATGGATATCGCCTGTGTTCTTGGGATCTGACCGGGCCCTCCACTTCCTAGAAGAGAACAGGCAGGCGGTTGTGGATAAATTTGAGACAGCTATAAGCGAAGGTAACTATTTCTTCCAGAATTTAATGTGTGACTCAACAAAATTGAACGTTTCCCATTGCGCAGGTAACGACCCTGATGATGAAGAAGCACCAGAGCCAGCACTGACTGACCAGGAGCAGGTGTCTGAACTACAACATGCTTTCAATGCTCTGTACGGTATGTTGCAGCATGTTGAATGTAGTATAATTATGTTCTCTCTTCCGTCCTACCTTCGCCATTGTGACTCTTATATTCATTTTAAACGCTCTTTAAAGACTCATCCTTTTTAATCATAGTATTAACCAATGGTGTTTTAATTCTTTGCATTATTTTTTACCTGTTGTGCCTTTTTAGGGGATTGTGAGCCGAGCCAGGTCTGGAACAGGCGCACTTTTATAAATGAACACTGTCCTCCTTGGGGCAAAGAGTGCAAAATGAATGAATGATGGAATGAATGAATGGGTGGATGTTTTCTACGGCACTCGAATACTAGAAGTATGATAATACCGGTATATATTACTGCCTAGAGCGGTGAATAGGAAACGTATGAAGGGGAAAGTATCTCGTAAAATCAACGCTGTGAACAGCTAAGCAGTGAGACACGAACTTAGTGACACAAACCCAATTAAAGGCAAGGCTTAAAGCAAAGTTTCTTTGCAGAAACTGTGAAGGAAACATCCTGCTGTAAGATGAAAAAGAAACAGCCTCAAGAGGAACGAATGCATGAATCAGGAAACGGCAACCGAAAACGGCAAAACGGCAACCGGAGGCAGAGCTGTGTTTGATTTTGAATAAAGGCCCGGATATTTACTCATATTTGTTTGCATATTTTGTCTGAAAACATTTTGTTTATTCCGGTTCTTTAATTTTGAAAAGTAATGTAAATGGGATTATTGGGCGGTAGAAACCCGTGAGACAATCTGGTATAGTACTGTAAACAGGTAGCTGAATGCTGATGCTACACCTCGCTCCTTCGCCAATGCCGTTAAAACGTCAGTGAAATCTGCGTTGCAAGAAGAAAAAACAAAAAACAATGTGATGATAATCGGCTTGAAAGAAAATAATAGTGACGAACAAGATATTGCTGTGTTGTGGACAAAAGCTAATGCACCAGTGAAACCCGTTGGAATTATGAGACTGGGAAAAGTGAAAATTGACGCTGTACGCCCTCGCATCCTAAAAACATCATTTCAGTCAACGTTTGATGCCCGTGTTTTCCTCTCAAAATTGGATGGGAACAGAAGCAGTGGCTGCGACGAACTCAAAGGGGTCCGATGTCGACCAGGTCGCAGCAAAGATGAACAGACACGGCATCATTCACTCAGTCAACGTGTCTACGGAATGATTCGTGCTGACCGAATCTGGAAACTGGACTCGCGACTGGGTTTACAGTACCTCAAACTCTGGAAACGACTGCCCAACACCAAAGCATCCAACAAAGACCCCCGCCTGAATCCCTCTATGCGCAAACAGGGACTACTGAATGCACGCTCCGTAGTTAACAAGGCTGGATTAATCAGAGAGAGAGTTATAGACCTTGATATTACGTTGCTTGGCATAACAGAGACCTGGCTTAGCGAATGTGATACTCCGGTGATTACAGAGCTGTGCCCCCCCCTCCCTGGATATTCCTTTCAAGGGGCACACCGTCCCGCGTCCAAGGGCAAGAGGGGCGGAGGCATCGGTTTTATCGGGCGATCTGACATGATTACCCAGACTCAGCAACACGAGTTCATTACATTCGAGGCTTTCACAATCAGGATTCGCGCGCAGAAATGTGCCTCCGTTCCTCTCATCTATAGACCTCCTCCTTCACAGAGCAATGGATACACGACAGGCTCTGATATCGTATCTTATCTTATCTCTGGTAAGATCTAGAACCCTCCATGTGGAGTGGCGTATGGCTGTGTCATTGAAGTATAATAACTCAAACACCCTGTTGCCAGACGGAGCCGAGTCCAATGGGGTGGCATATATGTAGTCCTATCATCGTAATGCCTTCAAGGCTTCAATGTTACATACCGATCATATTATACAATTAGCATTCGAAACCCCCCCCCTACTCAAAAAATATATAAAGTAAATGCGCCTCTTATTTTTATTTTTTTCATGTAATAAAACACACGTGCAGTTGCTACGCATTCATCACATGCTATTATGCATGGTGACAGATGGTAGTCGAAGCAAGTGTTATTCAGATAAGTTTGTAATTAATCAAATTCAATCCAAATCAATTCCACTGGGCAATTACAGCCATTCAGTAGAATGCATATGATTTGTGAACCTATTGAACTGAATACCAGATATCATGAAACACGATGCCTCCATGCGTATAGTATGTGCCTGGTACTACTTAGTATTGCGCAGGCGAAAATCAACAAAAGAAAAATGGGACAAAGTCCACCAAAGATTTATTATCGTATACCCGCAAACATAACTGGGTAACATCAACAAATGCTTATGATAGTGAGTCATGGTTATGATAAAGGGGCACTTATCTTGTCATCGATTAGACATAATAAATACATTTCAATTTTACATGTATGCAACATGCATTTCAATTACAAATTATTTCTTACTCAATGTCTCCCGTGCATAATTAGTTAATTACATAGAGCAAAACATAATATTATAAAATCAACACACGAGTTGTGAGCACTTTGAGGAACCATGTTATGCAATTGCACTGGGTGCATGCATAATTGCATTATGTATGGGGTACTAAAGGTTATACACCGCGTAACATTTAAACACGTTGTACTAATATAAATGCTCAATCCGAGTGCATTAAGGGAAGAAAAAATGAAAACCTGGGGAAGCAGACAGAAGCAGCAGCGATGAGTAAGAATAATCGGATAATGACTGACATGACAAGAAAATAGGAGGCTAGGATCATGTGGGTAATCGATGGAGAGGCATCAACGAGTGGGGACAGTTTTACAGCACTTATACCAGCATGGGATAATTGAGACTTATGCATGTCCTTATATCCGCACGTTCTGCAAAAAAGGCCTTCATGCTTATAAATTATCAGGTAGTGGAATCTGGTGAACAACATTTGTTGTTACTTTATTATTCAATGAATGATATGTTTATGGACAGCTGCCTGCGTTTGCCTTGGTGTATGGGTTTATAGTATAAACACAGATTGCTGCATATATATTTAAAACAAATTATATACTATTATGTCATCATGCTCATGTAGATGTAATTATATATACATACTCAAAGGTATATCTATATATGCCTTGAAGAATTCCGGCTCTATACAACTTTGGGTGGTCAAACCCGATGGTTAACATGCAAAAAGCATGGGTTATGCAATTCTGAATAAAAATTCTGTTTCTGTTGAATTGTTCTCTGCTTGATCAGTGGATAGGGATGTGAATTAACTCAATGTGCTATGAACACCGCATAAACATGATGCCATGAACTGCACAGTACCGGTATATAAAATTATTTATTTAGTAAAACCTGTGTAAGATGACCACGCCGGGGATAAGCTGAACGTG
Organism: Capitella teleta; assembly: GCA_000328365.1. Lineage (NCBI taxonomy): Eukaryota > Metazoa > Annelida > Polychaeta > Capitellidae > Capitella > Capitella teleta. The sequence goes on from KB301364.1 coordinate 441,761, forward strand.
GTCGCGCTTAATAGGTGGTCATTCAATGATCATAATAGGTTGTACAGGTAGTCAGTCCTTGCCACATATAATAATGATATATATGCCATATGGTAACCTACGTTGTATAGATAATAGATTTCATACAACTTAGAAAACAATACTTTCAAATTATGATATATATGCCATATGGTAACCTACGTTGTATAGATAATAGATTTCATACAACTTAGAAAACAATACTTTCAAATTCAAGGTGAGTGGAGAAGAGAAAAAAGGCAGAAAAGGAGAGAAGGCGACCTACCAGGGGCATTATCATGAACTGGCACAGGAAGCCAATGACGGGGGCGATAGGTTTCCTCAGCACTTCTTTGACCACTTCTATTTCAACCTTGCAGCCCATGCCGATATTTCCCAGCATCACAATGGTCATAACAAGGCCAATGAAGAGACTGTCGACCATCCGGGGAGGACGGACCACAGCAACCGGGTACGGCGGATAGGTCGAGATAATCCTGTCATCTTCAAGTTCAACGGTGACGATTTGCAGTGATGTCCGGCCAAGGAAAAGGCCCTCAACTTTGAATTCGAAGCTGATGTTACCACTGGAGTCGATAGTTGATCCATTGTGATGAACCAGTACAATGTCAGGGTGTTCTTCAACCGGGATGACACGAATGACAGCGCCGCTAAGCAAAGGGTCTGCTGTCACTGTGTTTAGGATAGAGGCGTTTGACTTTGCACTGACTCGCACGATTTGTTGGTCGCCAACAACTAATCCTTCAATGAAAGGAGGGTAGAACTCAAAGATCGTGGCCTGTTCTGTTGATAAATAGACATTCTCATCCTGACAGAGCGTTGAACCGGAGAAAATTAGACAAAACACGACAGTTCTCCACAAACCGCTGCACATGGTCGCCATCATAACATTGAGAATGGAACGTAATCCCGAACTCCTCCGCTTGGCGGCGCCACGCTGTTTTACAATCATTAGGGCTGCGGAAAGCCGTCTGTATATTCTCATACATGTATACAGATCTGAGATCTGAGATGGGTGCGGTTAGTTTTCAACGAAACGATATTCTGATATTCCTATATCTATTCATTTGTTATCATTTTGTTCTGTTGTTTTGGGAAAGGGGGAGGGAAGTAGGGCTTATTATTTGGTTGGTTATTACTATATTATTTATGAGCTTATATGAATATATCTTTTAGAAATAGAAGATATAAATAAAGAGAAACTCGAACGTCAGATTGTAACAGTGCCGAAACAAAGGCTTTAATCCAATCAACCTAAACCTGAACCTATAATAAATATTAATACATACATACAACTTGCACATACTACACCAAGAGCACGTGAGTATAATCTGATTCACCACCACCGATACCTAGCTATATCGTGAACGCGTGCCTGAGAATAAACAACCTCAAAGGCTCAAACCCTTCCGTAATCATCCTTTTTAAGCGTAACTGAAAGTGTTGTTATAAATTTTCCTTATAACCTGGTATATGTTAATTTGCGTGCTTTTCTTTCTTTCTGTAAGTCCGTGAACGATTTTTAGCAGTATAGTCAAAGATTTTAAAGTATAGTAAGTATAGTCATGCACCAGACAGTCATAATTGACCAAATTTGATTGCAATAAAAGTTTAACAAATTCAAAATAATAATCAATTATGCAATTTAATGCTTTAATTACCTCAATGACCTTGCATGCTGGCGGTGTGTTAAATTCTTACCAACATTCAGCATCCCGTCTGAGATGCTTCAATTAAGTCAGACATTAATAAGTCGGCTCAGGGCCCATTGTCAATTACAAATACTAATTAACGCCCCAGTACTGAAATTATTGAATGTTTGCCCTTGTAAATTGACTTCCAATATATGCCTGTTGAATATTGATTGTGGGCCAATTTTAGTCAGTCACGGGTCTGTCTCCTCGCCACTCCTATGAAAGACCTCACCCCAAATCCTCACATTGTTACATCTTGAGAGAAAATCCAGTGGCGGTGCTGCTGTCCAGGCCACGGGCGATAGTGAAATAATTATAATTGTAATTCTTTATAATTATATATAGTTCTTCGTTGACTCTGCAGTGCTACCCAACTGCGTAATAAAGCAAGACGCTGTGTAGGCCGGCCTACTGTCTACGGTAGTATGCAGGATAAAGAACCCTTGGGATTTATCGATCAGGTCATCAGGGTAGGGAGAAATTCTGGTCCCGGGGTTCTCTTCTGGCGCCCATATCAGCCGAATGGATTGAGTCACTTGGGTGGAGCCGTAAAACCCCATCATGTCTCATTCATACCATTGCCCATTGGCCATTGTGTAACGAGCAGACGACGGCAAAACCACCATGCAGTCGGTCGGAGCGGCCAACTGGGTGTTGCATGCACAATGCATGCATGCCTCAAGCGAACGTGAAAAGGAGGTGAGGGGGGCTGGACATAAAATGCCTGTTCATTTGTCGGTACCCAACATAGATCCACTTTGTGTTATTGCTACCCGATGTCTACCTTAGTCATAACGTTGATCGTCACGGTCGAAGGTTCACTCGCAACTCCTATTGAACCCGTAAAAGGGGTCTTCCTATAGAATTATATCATAAGAGACATTCCACGTTGGTATTTTTCAGTAATGCGGAGTTTCTCTTTAACTGAGACTTCTCTAATCGCCTCATTCACACCATTTTGGTCACTTTTCGGGCGATAATGGAGTCATTTAAATGATCTTTCAGGATGACAGATATGGTTGGGAAACCCACCCCCCTGCAGCTGTTCTGGTGTGCGCAGACATTTCTAGCGGGTTCCAGCACAGTGTATCTACTTCTGAAAAGATCGCATTGGGTGAAGTTGGCGTTGCCGTCCGGTGATTTGTCTCCCGGATTCTTCCGATTCAGGAAGCGGTAAGTTTCCCTAAGCCTGACATCCCTATAATCAAGATTAACTAAATGTGAGGCTCCACGGCAAAACCCCGGATATGTCGCACAGCGCACAACAGCGCTGGAGGCGATTTTGATAGCTGGGGCAATGTTTAATGTTTTTGAGATTGTCCTCTTATTTGATGCAGAATTCCTTCTTCTTCATGATGCATTCCAAGACTCTATATTGGTAATCCTCATCCCTACAGATTATGGCTACAGAACGCAGCTATAATAGTCAATACCCAAATCACAATATAAATGCATCAATTATTGATTTCAATTGAGGCATCCCTAAGAAAAATAGATCAATTAGTCTAGAGGAATGGCCCATAATCCTCATTTTCAATTGTCAGCAACTCAGCTGTCTCACATTGCATCTAAATGACCTTGATATCATTGTGAAGGTTGCCCTCTCTACTTTCTAAAAATACTAACTTGGATTACATTCATTCACCAAACAACCAGTCGCGACACAAGAAACAGGACAACTATCCAGTGTCAAAGTTACCCACGTAACTCATAGCAACGCTTTTAATATGTTTTATAGATTGATTTTCTCAGAATATGCATTTTTGGGTTGTCTAACTTTAAATGGCCATATCTCAGTGACCATTCAACACATTTTTTTAAACAACCAAATCTCTATCTGATGACATAACTCAGGACTTATTTTTTGTGGCATATTTGGCTTTTTGCTATGGAGCCTCGGAATGATTAAGTCTGAGGGGAGTATGCCAAGGAGAAAATACTGTGGAGGTCGGTCTATAAATATAATTATTGAAGTGTGAACACACCACATGTAATTAATAAATAATTTGTTGATTTTTCAGAGTGTTCCAACAACACTTGATGGCACTGGTGTGGGTGCTCTATATTCTGTGGACGACCATTTCTGCTTACTGCAGGGACGGATACATTGAACGGTTATTTCAATGATCTGTTCACTTGGGCCACAACGCCCAAGCAAACCAATTCAGGTTATGTCCAGATTGTTTCAACTTTCAAGAGATCACTAATTGAATCACTGATGTGTTTTTTTGAGGGCAATTACTGTTGAATTATTCAAAATTAGATTAGCATTAATTAAGATATTGCATTACAGGGTATTACAGGTATATCGTTTTGTTGACTTTATTTACACATCTGATGGCTAAATGTCAAACATTTTTACTTTATTAGTTGAATCAACATATAATTTCTCATCCCACAGATTTTGCCCCCACCCTGCTTGCCCTCTTCCTCTTTGTCGGTCATCTTGGGCGTCGTCTTTACGAGTCATGGGGCATCAGTGTCTTCTCTCGCCGTCAACTTCTTGGTCCAATTGAGTTCATCCGTGTCTATGCTTTCTACATTGGTGCAGGTCTAACCATAATCGCTGAAGCTCCGCCCCTCACAGGAGTAGCCTGTCAGTGTGTAAATTTATTCATTTGCTTGTTTTTATCGTGTTTTGTTTTCAGCGTGTGCTTCTCTCGATGGTCTCGGTTTGCGACACTTGCTCATTCTTCCAATCTTCTACTTTAGTTCGAGGCTTCACCATGACACACATATTGCTCTGGCTAAACTCAGACGCAACAAAGCAGGTTGGTGTCTGCTCTTGCAACCTGCACACTGAGGATAAACCTCTATACTGTCAAAAGTGGTATCTGAATAAATATTCCTTATTTGTGATGCCGCACACCGAAATGAGTTGCTTGTCCCAAATACCGAAGCTTGAGAAACAGCAGGAAAACAAGGTTAACAATTATTAAGGTCAAATATGTTTATCTTTTTTATTTTTTTGTGTGGATTCTGATGCATCAAGATTTTAGCTATTGATTGCATCAGGCTTCAGCCATTAGTACATTATTAATTCAATTTTACTCCAACAGTGGTCTTTTACAACAGCAACCAAATGCACAAAAATTGCGTATTTAGGGCACTTCTCTTCATGTCAGCACGTGTGTTGCCATGGTAACAGAGCGTCTTTCCGAGTTACTTAGTTTTTTTCACTCCATTTTTCTCAGCTTTCAATTTCCTGACAGTTTGTCACTTCCATTGATACCAATGGCTGTCACTTCGCCACCTTTAGAGATAATTGATTTGTTTTTGTATCGATGTGTTGGAAATTGACTCTGCTACAACATGAAATAGATTATTTAATTTTTTTTTTTGTGACAAGCGACTCATTTCGGTGTGCAGCGTCACATTTAATTGACTAAAGATGCATTATTTCAAAAATTGTGCTTCTCCACAGGACACATCGTGACCACTGATCACAAAATGCCAAAGGGCGGTTGGTTTGACGTCATGTCGTCCCCGCACTACTTTGCTGAACTTCTCGTCTATACGTCAATCGGCCTCATTCTGGGAACCAGCAACGTAACTTACTGGTGGATGGTGACTTACGTTTTTACGAATCAGTTTTATCTCGCTTACAACACTCACAAATATTATGAGGGCAAATTTGAGAATTACCCAAAGGAACGAAATATGTTCATTCCTTATCTCCTTTAACTGACTTCAATGTTCAATTGTCTTCCATTTGATTGGCATATTGTTTTCATTCCTGTCTCAAAAGTCTGAAAAGAACTAAATATGTGAAAGTTGTGTACTAACAGGAATGTGCCTTACATAAAGAAATCATATGAAATGAATGACAGCTGGTTTAGTTTTTGTTTGAAAAAAAAATCAAATTTTCTGCATTTTTGTTAATCATATTATTTTCTGTATTTCTGGTATTACTATTATTTACCAGTTGGTAAAACGGATGCACATATCATGTTAGCATATAAATTAACCTGAGAACTAATCTTTTGTTTTTATAGATTATTTTTCCACAATATTAAATACATGATTCAAATTTCTCTGGTCTTTAGTATTTATTCACTTAATTTATGAAATTTCCACTGGAGAGGCCTGCGTGATGATCAATTATGCATGCACTAATTAATTATTCATGACCCACGTTGATGATCTCCTTGTATGTATGTATTATCATTCTAAAAATGACATCGCCATTCATATACTGATAGAGGCAAATGTACACTCTTAGCTGAGTGGATTACGATGACATCCGTGCGACAGGGTCAGAAGGGAGATAGCCGGAAGCAAACGTGTCAACTTCGACTCTCCCGATTCTGGAATTTAAGAGGAAAAGCACAAGTCAAGAGTATCGTAATTAGCTAATACTCAGTCAACATTTACAACTCAGTCGATGAATTGCTACAGAAATGATTTCCAGCTTTGAAGAAGGTCGTTGTTCTGACCTAATTGTCTGTGGATACCACACTGTAGAAATTTGTCAATTTCACCCATTTTGACAAAATACATTTAAAAACTTGTGAAATCAATAAAATTTTAACGAATATATTAAAACTTTCCTGGTTGTCAATTGTTGAATAAATTTGTTTCTTAAAAGAAAATATTGGCAACCCTTACAATATTATTCCTTTATTTCATGTATGGACAATATTATATGCACTACACACAGTGATGGACGATTATCTCTGAATATAATGATCTTGGTTTGGAAATTAAATAAATTTAACTTATCAATCTAACTAATTAATCATCCCTGAATAAAGTGGAAATTGAAGTAACATTGAGTAAACGTCATATTATACAAGAGACAAATGCATTGCAGTTTCAATTTGGCTGTTCTAACATATGTAACGAAGGTCTTTCTATCATAACAAAAATAAATGCATGAAATTAAATAGAAACCTTCTAGATGCAAAGAAAAATGACAAGAGTAAATATTTAGACAAGCACATGCATAGAACATGCATTGCTGATTGAGAGCAGAAGAGAGAAGAAGAGATGCGTGGAAGGAGAAGAAGAGAAAATAATGCAACTTGAAAAGAGGAACCTTTCTTTTTTACAATCGAGGAATTCAAGATTTTCTAATTTTTAATTACCGTATCATGAATTATAATTTATGATTTGGATACATTTGAAATAGATTAAACAATTTATTTCACTTGATATATCATATGGAATGATTCAATTAGGTTCCATAATTATATATTAAGACAAATTTTCCCACCCTGTTAATTTAACAAAATTGGATTCATAACTTGTGCTTGCACCAAACAAAATAAAATAAAAAAATATTCCAATTACACGCGTAGCAAAAAACAGGAAGCAGTGTCATTATTTATCAGGACGTGATTATCGCCGATTCTTCTCAGATTCCTCAATCATGCCGATGATTCTCTGTCGTGATTTTTTGTTCAACTGTGGAATGCATGTTACCAGCGAAGACAGCTGACGACCCGAATATTCCTATGAAAAATAGAACATACATTCAACAATTGATGCAAAACATTTTGTGACAGAAAACCTTATGATCACGAATCCAAGTTTCAAGTTGAGCTTCAGGGAAATAGTAAGCTTTGACATAGGAATCCACAAACTCTCGATATGGTATAGGCCTAGAGATACAGCATGAAATATCTCAACCAAACATTTGCTTTTTTCAGTACCTTAGATCTGTGAGTTTCTCAAGTTTGATGAGGAACTGTTGAAAATCCAGCTGCATAAGCGCTCGGCCTTCATTGGTGCATTTCTTAGCATTGGCATATCTGCATAATGACGTCAAGATTATAGGGAAAGACATAAAACATAAAATTAGAATCCTACCCATTAACAAAAGCATGGTTAGCCAGACGGATACAGTGTTCCCAGATGACGTGGTTCACCGCTTTTGGCACCGGAACTTTCTTTGATAACTGACTCAAGCGTTGATGAAACGCCTCAAATTCCACGACCAGTTTATCTACATATGCTGAGTGTTGTGACATGATATCGTGGATATCCCACTTGACCTGGTGCATTTGCTGAGTGAGGTTGTCGTAGTCAATCGAGCGTGACGCGATGCTAACATATACTGGGAGACGCAGCTCCTGAGCCGTGCTGACCGTCTGTGAAATCCTTATGGAATGAAGTAATTGATCAACTATCTTAAAACTAACCTGTGAATAAAACTGCTGAAGGAAAGGATTCTTTGAAGCAGGGATGTTGGCCTCCAAATGAGGTTGGAGGAATTCAAATTGTTCCGCTAGGAAAACTCTGAATGGACAAGAAATTAACGATGGCCGATACAACGTTAAGTAACAAACAGTGATTCGGTGGCGACAATCCTCTGTGCTAATCCGTACATCGTACGCTCATCCATTAAATCAACGATTGATGAGAGATGTGGATGGGGGACTTTGTCTCGCTTGGAGTCATCCGTCATCGTAGCAACGACTCCAGAATCACTCCCAGCTCCTCCTGGTTGGCTGAAGTGGACATCATCATCTTCGTCTAGGATCAGGTTGTCATGGATACGTTTAAGGGTTGTTCTCAGCTTATTGCTGAGCGAGCGCTCGTAATTATCAGCCTTCAGGAGAAGAAATGAGTGAGATTCATCAATTTAATATTCACACTCACTGCTTCAGCTTCCGAACCAAAAAAGGTAAAGATCTGTTAAATTCAAAAATAAATCAGTCATCACGGTAGAACACAAAAATCAAAGATATACCGAGAAGAGGTAATAGTCAAACAGCTGAGACATGCAAATTGTCACGTCAAATGCAATCGGCTTCAGGACTGTCATCATTTGCAAATATCGACCTGAAAAAAGAAAACCAAGATTTCGATCTGAGATGTGAACAGGAAAATTTGATAAAAAATCCAATAAAATCAATGAGCATTAGTCATATAGTGAAAACATTTCAAGCTAAAATTAGGGATATTTGCCAGTAGTCTTCAACAAAAAGGTTCTCAACAAATCTCACCAAATAGTCGGCAAACGTTAAGAGTTGTGTTGGTGATGATTGGTGCCATTTTTCCAGCAGCTTTGCTGTCGATTCTGCGCCTGTAACTGCTGGGACTGAAGAGCACACCCAGTGAGTGATGCAGAAGGCCGATTGAACTGATCAATTACCGTTTGTTGGGAGCGTCTTCACCAGTTTTCTCATCAATGAATTCTTGTTTAAGTTCATCGGGTACATCTTCATCACTGTCGGAATCTTGACTGGTCGTCCTTAACATTCCGGAATCCTCTAAAAACTGGAGAAAGATTGCTTGATTAAAGAAGATATGCCGCATACCAAATATTGTCAACCCTCGTTAATTCGACCAGCAGCAGCGTATTTAGCATTGCAAAGATGGCAGATCAAGCGTTATATTTGTCCCGGAAAAGTTATGAAAAAGAGCAAATGGTCGTCCCGCTATGGAGCCCAATGTGCAGCCTATGAATGCGATGATTATCAAGGACAAGTTTCAAGATCATTTTTTAATTTTCCTGCAGATCAAAAGAGGTTAGTTCCTCATATTTTGAAAAAATGTAATGTTTTGTTTAACGTTTTATTTAACCTGTCACATCGCCATTCGCTGTCAATTTTTATTTATTTCCCCGTCACCAGACTCCGTAAAAGATTGTCGCAACTCTGCCATTCCAACTTGACTTATTGTATTTACAAAGAATACTATATTATCACTCCCAAAGAGCGGATTACATATGTAATTTTTAATGGTACAGTGTTGATTTGTTCGTGAGAATCGTGGTCGGAGGTGGATTAACAAAAAGCACGGATTACATGGCACAATTAACATTACAAACAATTTGTCCCTGGGATTTTAGGGCTGATTACGAAAAGAGCGGATTACATGATGGCGGATTAACGGGGTCTGACTGTAATCGCGTCATTTTATCTCAATGAGTTTTATAGTGAATTAGCAATCTCTAGTACTCAATTTATTATCAATCATGTAAAAATTACTCAACTCCCATCATGAGCAAAGAAATTGATTCTGCAGTAAAAAAAAAAAGAAAAAAAAAGACATTAATTAACATTGCTTTAAAAAGCATCACCTGTTGACACAAAGGGTGTGACTCTTGACTAGCAGAGGTACCTACCCCATTGGTTGCCATGACATCTTCAGTTTCCTCTTCCTCAGTCTGGATATCAAAGGGACTACCTCCATCTGCATAACGGTCAAAATATCCAACATCCGACAACTTATCCTGACTGTTGTTCAGCTCAGTTTTCTTGCTCTTCTGCCGCAAGAATTTAAATTCCTGAAGCATGAGCACGGAAAAGCTGGCTTTCACTGGACACAGTTCCCATGCCTCATTCTCAAGGAACATATGCAGCTCATCCATGCGAGCTCTGTGAATTAAAAATAGTTATTACAGGAATAATTATAAGGTTATTACGCACCTGTGGTAGCTTCGGAAATAGTTGATGCTTTGCTTGCGCAAGGAATCTTGCAAACCTTCTGATTGGCTATCACAGAATTCTTCACCAACTTGGATTAACCTGAATAATAAGTTGAACTTTTTCAACAAATGTTTATTTTTTCTATTGCATTTCTTCTCATTCAAAACCACTTATAGAAACTACCTTTATCAGAACAAAGCTTTGGGAACTGAAGAATTCATGGTTATTGTATGTATAAATAAAATTTCACCTGTTGACGATATCCAGAACCTGGATAAATTCTTCATATTTGAAGTAGCTGAGGTCTGTGGACAAGACAAATATCTTCACTTTTTGCTGCACATCGCCCCAAATACGAGTGAGGCCATGTTGCAGCTTCTGTTGCAGATATTTGCGGTTAAGCGACGTCTCAACCATGGCGCTTGATGATATCGGCTCGCCTTTAGATAACAAACTAACAGATGGATGAAAGCAAAGAGGTCTCTGCTAACCTTCTGTGGTTTCCGATTCAACGCTTTGATGCTCATGCCACTGCATTGTGCAGTGATAACTCTTCATCACTTCCCAAAGTGCTTTGCATAAATCGATCAAACACGGCGTGAACAAGTCTCCGGAAATATTCTGAAGAAGTAATTGAGTTCATAGATGCTCCATGTGTTGAGTTGGATACACGTACCCTACACAGATCAGAGTACTGTCGCTTCTGCGAACTTGTTTCTCCCCCAGATGAAGACAGTTCAACAAAACCGAGAACGATGTTGAATGCGGTGGAATGAATGGCGCTTGTGAAGTGCATGTGGAGCTGATCAATGGCGGTCTGTAGAATTTATACAGAAAATTTACCAAATCTCCCATAACTATACTCTATAATTAATGTAATATCCTTGCGCCCCTAATAATCTGTTAGGGGTGCATGGATATTTAAATCCGAAACAAAATAATTTTTCCAAAGAAAAATATGTACATTTTTGGATGGTGTGTGTTTCATACTGTCCATGTTAAAATAATAACATATATCCCCAATTTCATAGTGTTTGGTACTTAGAATCATTGATATTGTTTTGATTAATAGTACTCCAATATGTAACATGTTGTCCTGCTGTCTATTCTATTGAACTGAATTTATGAAGTTATCCAAATACTGTAGGAGTACTAATATTGATGAGGGATTCAATTTGGTGAATTTGGCAACAACAAAAAATCACCAAATATAATAACACCAATACAGAAATATAAGGATGACAGGGGAATTTTTTTTTTCTTTAGCAGTATAACTCTTGAGATTCACCAAAATTAATATCGCCAATATAACCGAAATATAGAAAATGTTATTTGCCAATAAAAGTATGTGCATTGTATACCGGATATCCGTTATTTTTGCTTTATTTCTCTCTGATTTCACAACAACGGCCTAGTCGGCCTTCTTAGTCTCTGAATCATTGCTCTTATACTGAGCTATAAACAGGTAACTGATGCGGCTGACTGACCTGGGTTTTACCAAGGAGCTTGTAAGCCTTCTGCAACTTGAAGTAGTGATGTTCATCAAACTTGGCACAAGTTTTTGACAGAGCAACATCAAGAGATTCTTCAATCATGACAAGAGTATCCTGTAGCTTTGAACTCAACTCACTACAAAGGTATATTGTAAGATTTGAAGGAATGATCAGATGAATAACCCGCCTGATGCAGTGGTAGTGTTTGAAGGTGCTTGCTGCCTTCTGGCATTCCAGACACAGTTGGATGGCTCCTGGGTAATCCTCCTCCTTTGAAAACATAAATTATGTCATTTTAAACTCTGCCAAACTAATCTGTTTTCAATCAGTTTTGATAACAACTAAGTTATACCAGAGACTTGCTTACCTCAAGCATTTCACGGAGTCGGATATCAGTTCTTTGCTGAGAGAGGAGACAGAAATCATAAACAATTCAACCTATAGATGTGATTGTGTGACATACCAGAGTTTTGATTGTTCGCAGTGATTTCAGTAGAGCAACCAATTGTTGTCTTTTGCGATAGTTCGCGAGGAGACCAAGACTTGTTGTAAACTGGTGAGTGGCTGCATTCAATTTCCTGAATATACAGTCACATAATAAGCGTTGGTATCACAAAATCATTGACCAAAAATACCGTCTGCTGTTTGAACAAATAACATTGGCGTTCTGCAGAGTCTGCTGTAACTCCATCACCCTTTGGAGCTCTACCGCATAAGCAGGGTGGTTCTCAAGGACTAAATCGGACACTTTTCTGCTGACCTGTGAATAAATTTATGAGTATGTGATGTTTTAAAAATCTCACAAGTTCACCGCTTGAAGTTGATCGCGGAGCTTTTGCCGTCGTTCTTCAATCTCTCGCTGCCCCATGGATTCACTGACGGTCTTAAACAGGAACATGAATCACTTTGATCAAAGCTGCAATACACTCGTACCTGTAACTCATGGCCAATGATGTCTAAATCTTCTTGGAAGAGATCTTTGTCAACTGCGTCAATGAGTTCTCTATCTGCCTGTGGATCTATCTGCTGCTGCAGTTGTTCCTGTTTGGATTTACTCAGGATGATCAAAAGCTCAACTTGACAAAAATTAACCTTGAATTTCGTGACAGCTGGGCTAGCGGCAAACTGAGCTGGGAGAGGGTCCTCTTCAGGGGGAGATTTCGGTGCATTGGAGTCCTGAGAATAGAAAAATGTTCAAGGATAATCAATCAGCTCGAAATAATCCAAGCGATTGATTTTTTAGTCTTTACAAGAACCTTAGCCAATCAGAAAGAGAAGTAGTGTTCCCAATAAGAAATCGAGTGCCGTCAAATGAGCAGATCTTTCAGCAGTCCTCATAACTCATCTCGTTTCAAGCTATTTATTCTGCCTGAGCAGAAAATTCCTATTTTGATTTGCCTTATGGACCCCTCGGTTTGTAGCAATTGGCTGTGACGAATGCTGTCGTTATATCGCGGTTCCACTGTATGATAAAATTTTAAGAATGCCCAAAAGTTTTCTAAATTTTAATAATTTAATCAAATTATAAAAAGA
>KB301364.1:460097-476412 GCA_000328365.1 Capitella teleta
ACAAAGAACACTAACTCACTGGTTTGCTATATATTAATTATATACAATTATAATCCCTACTGACCATTCATTATTCCCAACACGCCATCGGTCCCGATCAACGTCCTCTTGGTCAGTCAGATTAAGATTCACAGTTTTCACCTCGGCCTTTTGAGGCTTTTCACTCACTCCCTGACTGACTCAGTAGTCAGTTCGAGGTTCAAATAAATATGGAGCACCGCCATATTCGGTGCCAGCGTCTCGTGTGCGGTCATTCTCCTCCTCATTTCTAGTGTATTCAAATGATTCGTCGATACACTCGCCGTACTTGTCAGATTTGGTCTTGGAATCACAGCAATCACTTCGTTCTTCGCGACCGCAAGCCATTTCAAACGAATTTTTCCTGTATCTACGTCACGCGCTCACTTCCGGCGTCTGCTATGGAAGACTGCTCATTTTTCAAACTCGACGGCCGAACGGTCTTAAAAAGGCATAATAATGGTGTAAGGGCCGATTGCACACGCTTTCAATAACCACCATTATTTTTTTTTATCCTTTCAGCAAATATATAAGTTATTAACCCATTTTATGTGATTGTGGTGTCATATGCTCTTTAAGAAATATTTGAAGGCATATAATTTTTATTTCGATCAGTTTCTGTTTGCTGAACTATCTTAATAAGATAGTTCAATTTTATATTTTTATGAATCATACCTCGAATTTGTGTACATATTTATCTTTCATTGATTGATTTATGTGTGATATCTGTTTCTGCACGTCCACTGAAAAATTCTGGCTATTTGGATATCAAATAAAAAAGGTACATCAAAATTTGTATCGTGAGTTGTTGCGGCCTCATTTTCTCTATCTCGACAATGTTACAGAATCCTTGACTTCATTTGATCATAACTTTTTTTTTTAATAACACTACAGCAATAAGTTAAACACCTCTAGAATGTTGTCAGTGAGTTCTTTTGAATGGTATAACATTTCATAATGTTACTACAAGTTTGAAAATTTATGGTCGTCTCTAATCTTATGTTTTTCATGTTTGGTTGGCGTCAATCTGTGATATGACTTCGGACACACTTCTTCGACTCGTGATTGGACAGACCAACAACTTCCTTGAAGTTTCTTCCAATCAGAATCGTCAAATTCCTGGCAATGCGCCTGCGCATTGTTACACCACAGTGGGTCCGACGAAACAACGAAATAAAGCAAAATAGAGCTCCCTATTATCGCCCATTAAATGGTGCAATCGTGTACTAGTATATCCGAAGAGAAGTTTTTAGTACTTAAAACGCATCAAATTGTTAATCTGAGTTGTTGAATACATGATTTCATGTCATAAATTGAGTAATTGAGTAATTTTCGAAAGCAAATGTATTTTTGCAGCACAAACAATGCTTTTTGGCTGTGAAATTAGAACGTATTAAATCACAAGTAAGTGCGTTATGAGGATTGGTCTCTAGGTCTATCCCACGAAATCACAACGTATCACCCAGTCGCACCAAAGTGTTGTTAATAATAATAATGTCTCAGTAGGAGCACATAAACAGAGGGCGGATTGAAAGACACCCAGGTCATATGGCCTATTTCTTCATCAACCAATAATAATTATTTGATCACTTCTTCACATAAATATGGCGCCATTCACCTTAATTGATACAACCATTTATATTTTCCTGTGACCTGGCCTTAAAGGGATGGGGATCTGAATTTTAAGTGATGTTCTATTGACTCATAGCACCATTTGATAGCATTCCGTGCCAAGAACACCATGCCTGGATGCAAGCGTAAGGAAGTAATGCATTCCGAATATCTGGGTTAGCATTGCGCCTATGGGAGAATTGCTTCCATTGCAAAGTATAGGAGGCAAACGTCAGCTGATGGCTTGCCGTGATTGGTCCCGTTCCCCTCGTGAAGCTATCGATTTCAGCCAATCAGAGCACACCATCTTCGCCATATAAGGACATCTTTGTTGTTTACGAAACGAAAGCGTCAGTATTGCGCGTGCGTGGTGCACTCTGGCTGACTTTTATACTGTTTCAGGATGAGAAACCATGGTAGGTGTCCTAGAAAATCGCTTGTTAAAATAAGAAAAATAGCGAGAACATTTTTTTTTTTTTTTTTTTTTTTTTTTTGTGCCTGACTGGTGGCAAAATGATAATTCTATCTATTTCCAAATAAAATAAAAAATATCCAGGGGTTTAGTCGCAGGACACGCTGGTATGACGAGGCCCATTGTAAAAGATAGGGAACTCGGTGTTTCATCACAGCGACTGACGTCACGCCTAATTAGCAATATATCTCCCGCAAAATCGTTAGCGATTATATTCCTTGTGTGGGCCAGGCATAGGAATCACCTTTGTTTCATCAAATAACGACTCAAAGTCCATTTTTAACCAGTTCTTCCTCCCTTCAAATTACTTGTACTTCATGCAGCTGTTGCTATGTCGTTTCTTCCTCGAATAAAGCGCTCCTCATCCCACACATGAACCCACTTTGTCTCCTCGTGTGGGCCAATTGTTCAAACAAGGCATCCAGCTTCACCTTCATTAATCAAGACCTCATTCATGCAACTGCGGCATCTGTATCTCGCGTATTTGGGAGAGTTCAGATATTATTGACCCAGGATGAAGGTAGCCTTCGACCAATGTATGAAATGGTGTTAATAAATTACTGGTACTTGTATCTTCTGGTACCCAGCGCAACTATAGTATGAACCATTGAACCTTATAATAACCATTTGCCTTACAAATAAAAAAAATATTTATTGATAACACTCAAAATTTGATGTATAATTATATATATTATGTTTTATCATATCTTAAATAGATAACAACAATCAATACACAGTATTTTATGTATTATTAATTTACGCACAATGCTTTTTGAAAGCAATCATTAACATCAAAGCCACTCCTTATATTTGAAATTAAACATGATAATCATATCTTATAAACTGAAGGTAACACACAAATCTTGTGACCTTTAGCAACAGTTCTTGATGAATAAATATTTGAAGCTTTAAGCTCAGAACATGATTTTGCCTCTTTGCTGACATTACTTTCTCTGCATGCAAAACGGAACACAATGGCGGAAATGCAATTCTAAAATTATTGGCAACAAAGTTCATCCAACTAGTGTGATGGTACAAGTATTCACGCACAAACATTAAGATGTCTGTCTTGACACGAGACGAGGTGGAAGGATTTGGGTATATATAATATTTCAAACATTTAAAAAAAATGCAATGTATAAATTATTATGAGGTCATTTCCGGCAGGGTAGTGCAATAAAGTATGAGATATGAAACAGATAAAGCTACGTGGTATGAGGTATCTGAAATGATTCTGGCAATGCTTTTGGCTGTGTTCTGATATGTTGATCACATAAAGCAAGTGAAAGACCCGAAGATGGACGAATAATGACTGAATGATCCATCTGAGTATGCACTCATGGGGTATGAATACATTTAAACTAAACTCATACGCCTTGTATCCTCACCACACTGTCAAATAACACTGGTACCAAGTGCACGGGGAACATTGCCTCGACCGCCCAAGCAGCCCTGGTCACTTGTATCACATTTAGAAACGATTAACTTCACACTTTATGATCTGTACGGAGTAATAATTTGGGGCTGTGTGTTTGGAATCTGACGGTGGCATTGTTGATTTTTTGCTGTTCACGGACTGGCATTGTCTGCATGGAGTTGAGGTTGTTGGGCCTGATGCCTGTTCGCGAATTTGGTTTGGAGGTCGATGGCATATAGCAGAAGTCGTACAGGGCGTCCACACCTTCCTCCCCGAGGTCTCTTTGTCGGTAGTTTGGCATCATATACTCTGATTCTGGGTTTAGATCTGTTGCTTGCAAAGCGTGTTGCAATGCCTCCTGTTGCATCCTCATAGTATATGTCTTCAATGAATGTCTGTAAATGCAAGGTATTAAATTTCTTAACATCTGGTGCTTCGTGCAATTGATCACCTCTTCCAGCAGTTCACTCCAACAGCGATGACGACAACACATATCAAAATGGCGACGCACGCAATCAGAGATATCGCGATATCTGACGAGGGAAAACAAGTGTTATTATATCAAGAACATTGTATGTATGCTCACCTGTTGAGAGACTTCTTCCGGTAGGCTCCGAATTCGCGTTGGAAGACTTCGCTGCAACGACATGGTGTCCACCTTTAAGAGAAAGGTACGTTATGCTTTAGTGAATTCTGGCTTTCATAACGTACCTCTGAGACTGCAGTTGCCGAGGCTGCCTTGCCAGTGGTTGTCGACGCAGTTCAAATTCCACGTCTGCTTGGAATTAAGGCACCTCACAGTCAACGAATCTCCGTTTCGTTCGATCAGAGATTCGCTGGAAACTTTGATGTCAGGACAACCGAGAACTGCGCGAATGGAATGAAGATTTATCTACCAATCAAAGATGGCTCACAGCTGGGAGTTACCACGTTGCTAGGGAAGCTATCGTTGCCTAGCAACTGCAGGTCGTGGCCTCGGATGCCTCATGTATAGCATAGAGCCCTAGAGTTATAGCTACATCACGGAAGTGTTTGATAGTGTTGCTAAGGGTATTAAACTGGGTGTGTAAATCTGTTTACTGTTCTATCTACTAGTATTCTATGAAGTTCAGGTTGTCGGGAGAAGGATCGTGAATGGAAAGGAGGAGGAGGATCGAGGAGGAGGAGGAGGAGAGAGAGGAGGAGAATGAGGGAGATGGAAGTGAAAAGTATGCTGTAGTCAATTGTAAATTACGAGAGATGCTGCTGGCATAATTATGAAAGGACTGGCATTTGAGGAAATGTTTCAAAGGGCAAAGCAACATGCAGGCCAATGTACCTTCTAGTTTGAGGGCGAAGTTGGGCAATTCGGTGGCCGCCCGAAGGTTCAGATCGAGAATGTTGGAGTTGGATATGAGCAGCGTCTTTCGTCGGTCGCCATGACTACAGATCGGCGCACTCTGCTTCGTGTGCGCGTCTGTCACGTGACCATACTCCTCGCAAGCACGTGACGACACAGTGGCGCCAATTTCAAGGTCAATCAATGTGACGTTGATCTGCTGACCAGTGGAAGCCTGGATTTTCCTTGTCCATCGCTGGCCGCTTGTGAAGCAGGGGAGGCTGGCCAACTGTCTACTGGCTATCACGTGACTCGAATCCCGCAAACGGATGATTCCGTCCGCAGCACAGATATCACTCTGCGACATCACTATAGGGAAGAAGAAAAAAAAAAACAAGATTAACTACCATAATTGAATAAATAATGCTATTCATTAACGAATCGATAATAATTATTAAAATATCATAATCTGATCGTGCGCCATAATCTATGATTATAATAATACACAGATATCTCAATAGACGATAACGCCACTTTATTCGTTTTATGATCAGATAACGCAGTTACGTAACCATTATACACGCCCATTATTTTATGCAGTGGGATTTTTCGCTGGGGTAAGCTATAACTTTCAAATTAATTGATTTTTTTATTTTTTTCAAGATGCTTGCAGTATCCCAATAACTCAGATAAATGCATTCATTATGTCTGAAGTGAGGTTACCATATATGAGTATTATAGTAACCTAGATGTTACATAATGTCTGCAATTAATTAACGTTTGGAATCATCAACCATTACAGCGGTCTGGTCATTTCCGGATGCCCTGGATATTCCGCAAATCCAGGCACGTACCTCTGACGCAAGAGTAATCAGCTCTCAGGTACATTTTCAGCTCCTCAGAGCACGGGTTTGACGATGTGAACTCGGCGTCATTGATGGCGGTTTCGCATCGGGCTTTTCCGGAGCATTTTTCGTCCATTCGACTCAAGGCGTCGACCTGGCATCCGAGGAAGCCGAGGTCGGACTTGACACACTTGCCCATCTGCATGCGGCCGTACTTGGCCTCCGTCATCACGATGACCTGGTTCTGGGAACACGACGCCTGGAAAGTCTCATCTGAACAGTAGTCGACACTTACAGCTGTGAAGACAAAAGGCATAAACATTGGAATTTACAACCCACAAATTGGTGATACATGTAAACTCGAGCATATACTGTACATTAAAATGCTATGCTAGAACATTTATTACTTGCAAAACAAATTGCTCCGTGGTTTTTACCCGGATTTGATTGGTAATCAAACGAAACCGAATGAAATTCGTGGCATTATTTTACCTAAACGTGTGCAGATGAAATTATGGAGCTCGATTAGAATAAAATTAGTTGTTTGATTCATAATAAAGTTCATAATTCATAATCAAGTTATGTCCCCGAATGTCACGAACAGAGAGCTATAAATTGTAGACTAATTGGGTCAACAATATGACCTCAATAGAGGGGAATCAATAATTCAATTAATGGCACAACAATATGTTGATGCAGAGACGTATCATCGATGGCCTCAGAGAGACTTCATATAGTAAGCGTCTTGTGTGTACATGTCATCTCCCTCGAGGCTCATGTGTACAATATGTATGTAACAATTATGCATATAATGCAGTTGTATGTTATCACTTCCTTCTCTCAATCTTTCTGAATATAGAACTGAATTTACATAATAATTAGCCAGACTTCCAATATTATCAAATCTAAACACAAGGAATGCTGGGAATGAAGAGACGTGAAAAGTGACTCAGATTCGATGTTTTTTCTTCCCCGGTTATTCAGTAGAGAATAAGCAAGATCAGCTGTCTGATCACCGATGCGTACCCTTCGGCCGTACAACGCTGCGCACATTGAATACAACACGAAAACACACAACACATAACTCACCGATGACTGACAATAATCCATTAACAATAACAAGAACGAGATAATTCCACGTGTTACAAGCGTTATATAATTCCATGATGTATCCTCTTGGCTTTGTGCAGTGCGCATCGGAGCCCTAGGGTGGATCATATGAAGCTGATGCTCAACCACGCGGGCTATTTCTTGCGCGGACGGGAATTCCCAGGCCCGCGTGACTCAGGTGATGACGTCACAGATTAATGCGCTGGGCTTTGTTGCTTGGAAAATCGATCCGAGGGAATCGATGCCACGTGATGTGGGCGGAGGGCGCTTCAGCACGCGCAGGTGGACTGCTTTTAATGAGTTAGATTGGTTAATATTGCTCCTTTTCAATATCGATGTGTACATAGAATTTAAGATAATTTATGCTTCCCTGTTATGTGGTTCCCCATAAGTTTATAATTATGTGTGTATTTGCACATAATTATTCGTGTTGTTTGTATCGTATCCACTTTATTACCTAATATTACCGAGGATAAAGAAGATTATTCTTGAAGTTGTAAGAAAGAGCCTTTTTCACATTTTTTTTCTTTTAGCGCAGAAAAACTTCGATCAGTTGTCAGATTGTCCAAATGAACAATTGATGGATAATTACAAAGTTAATCCTGGATTGCATTGAAAGACGTTTAACCAACTCGTCAATGCGTACGAAACGCTTTCAGTGACATTGATACAATGAGAAATCACCCTGAATTAAATGAGCACAAGAACCTCGTCTGGGCATCGATAAAGCCTCCGCTTGACTATTATAGCGTCCATTTAAGCGTAGCATTCTTATAATAATTCAGGTAATACAATTTAATTGCACGTATATATATATATATGCCCTACTTGACTAGGCTGAGTAACATGCATATTGCATATTATGTTTTTACACAACTTGCAATTAATTGTGATGATTACATATCAGACCCTCTCTGAGATGTGTTATACAAAATTATGTCACTTTTTTTTTTCTGTCGACAAAATGGGCGCAATGTGAAGAGAGCTCCGATCGAGGATCCGCATTTCCCGGTTGAGCTTTCATTACATCGAGCGTTGAGTTTCGGGTTGATTTTCATCCAAACCGGATGCTTCTGGTTCCTTTTGAAGAGATCAAGTTTATTTCATCTCTAAGATAAATCTAAGATTTCCGATCTTGGAGATTTAATCTGAATCCAGATATATCTGATGATTCAGTCAGCAAAGATCTTCGCATTCCGACGAAAGAGTGAAATACCGTCATCCATACTTCTGTTTATATGGCGTACGTTCATGAACGCCAAACTCCAAATCTTAATGTAACGGTTAAATCAAGGAACAGCTAGTTAATTTAACATCCCAATCAACATCAGTAAGCTATTGCAAAGATTTTAGTCGATTAATTATTAGTTATTCCATTGTTAATGAGATGTCAAGCTAAAAGAAGGTAGTCCCATTTAATTGGCTATGGAATGCCAACTTAATCATCCAAGTATCCCACAGACTAGAGTTCTAGCTAGATGCTACCATTTCCCCCTTTCTTTTCCCCATTCATCGGGTCCCATATATTTCAGATACGCAACATGCTGCGGCCTTCAGTGGGCAGAGGTGCCAGCCGTTTCTTCCCAAGAGATGCGGATGGCTGGGCGGTTTTCCGTAAGACCATGTGCCCGAGATGAACTTTGGACCGAGATGAGTAGACGACCCTGTTCAACTGCTGTTCTCTTTGGTTTTGTATCTGTTCTTGTTGTTTCGTTTATTTATTTATCTTATTTGGTATCATGTCTCTCAGATGGTGCATTTTTAGATTATTTTACCGAGAATGCGATTACTTACAAATACATCAGCAAACTTCATAACGCACCGCCTTTCGCCTCCTATCTGATGCGTTATGAATCTTTATTTGTGCGTTATGATTTCCCAGTTTATCAGCATCCTCCGTGGATGCGTTGGCGATTTGAAATGTAAGTACTGTAGATCTACGCTGTGTGCTTTATCGTCTAATCAGCGTCATCAGGTCAAAAACAAAATTCTACGCCAATTCCAAAGTCTGTGTTTGTACTCGGACTTACTGCGCCTCTGATCTGCAATCTGTGGCGATCGATTCAGAGGTTTTGTCACCGAACTATGCTTCAGACGGAGACTCCAAACAAATCATCCAACATTCCACAGAGAATGAGAGTGGATATAAGAAAAGGCACGCGCTCTCGCATATATTAACTTAATGAGCATTGTGTGAATCTGGTTGGCTGAAATCTCATGAATATTCACGAGCTCACGAATTTACTGAATTACTAATTATACTGATCAGTAATTATACTGATTAGTATAATTTAAGGATTGGGTGGAGCCGTAAAACCCCATCACGCACGCAATACTGATTAGTAATTAGGCCAAATGGAAAACCCTTTATTGGAGAGAGGGAAGGGGGTGGGGCGGAGGTTCACAATCAATTAAAATCCACAGAGATAAGAGAAAGTAAAAAGTACAGAAAAATCGTGGAAATCATTTTAGGGAAGATGTTTTTGCTGAGCTGTATGTGCTAATAGGTATTTTTGTATACATTGTAAAATACATGTAATTATAACATATGCAGCCCAGGAAAATTTAGATTCAAAATTTGAAAGTCCACGCATGCGCGCATTATAATAATGATGAGGCATTCCTCAAATTTGAATTATAGCACAATTGAATTTCAACATAATATTATTATATGCACTTGTTATATGGCAGCCTGGCATTAACCATCGGCCATGACAACCCACCTGTGAATTCGGTGTGAGGCAAATGCAATTATAGGTGTAAAGAGACTCTGATGTTACTTGATACCCTTCTTATAACATCGGCATCTCAACATCAAAAGCCCTCACACCAATTCCACCCCCTCATGAGCAAATATAAAAGTGGATTCATTGAGCATCGTCTCTCTGTGATTGGCCTCAATTAATGTCGAATAACAAAAGTGCCTATTTAGTCATCGTGATTTAATGAAATCTGCGGTGTCTCCGCGAAAACCAGCGAAGCAGGGCAGCCACCCCGCTGAAATCAAAGGCCATCATGAAAAGGAGAATGCGCTCTGGGTGAGGACCTTTGGCCTCCCGTGAAGCATTCTCCAACCAACCCCCTCACGAGAAAGAAAAATGTTTGGACCCCAAGGAGAGGCTCCTCCTGGGATGCGCCGAGCGCCCTCTGGCGAATGCTATGTGCTGTTACGCCTATAATTATATTGAAACCAGGTATTGACTTCCAATGTAAATGTGAGTGTGCGCTGATTCTTATTATTGAAAGTAATTTTAAGGCGATCAACATTACAACTATCAGTGATCCAAAGAGCCCATACATGTACATGTACTAGGATACCTCACTAATCTTGCAAACTTATCCGCACATTATATATTGCTTGTTTCTCTAAGCCGTCTAAGGCGTTTAAAGGGTACTTTATTAGCGATCGAGACATCTCATAAATCCCCACCTTTTAGCCAGCCATAATTCTCTCAAGCCACATCTATGTGTTTGCTATAAACCCCAACAGCCACTTCAACATTGAGCTCATCAACCAAACAATGGACTGCATTATTTCCTTGAAGCACCGCACCGCCCACCCCCATAACTCTTTCGCCCTCTGACTATTTCCCATGGCAGGACTCGAACCATTGGGGTCGGAAGATTAAAAGAGGCGCAATGGGTCTTAAGCTACGCTGCGTCGACCACGCCTCTTTCCTCTGTTCACTGACCACTAGAATGGGTCAGTCTGTGCCCACCTTGATTAATGACCATTTAAGTGGACAGGTAAAGTGAATGATTGCGCAGGTATCTTTGCCTCTGTTCTATTCATTGGGCTGCAGGAGTGAATTCTGAATCGTCGTTGATTGAGTTTATGTGAGTGTTATTAGATTGAAGTGCAGGTATATATTTTATGTGATGAAAAAGGCCTTTGAAATGTTTAGACCACCAAACACGAACATATACTATAGTAGCACAGGACAGACAGTCGTACATTCACCCATTTCGATCTACACGAGAAAATGCTGATAACGAAATTAAACCTCATTTTGGCCTCAGCTGTATATCATAACATTATAGTGTATGATTCACAAACCTCATGAAGTGAGTTAATTCAGATATCTGGGTAGTTCCATATAGTTTCCCAGTGACATATTACAATTTAGGTATCATTTATATTGAATTTACGGTATCTATTTTTCTTGCAATCACATCAGATGTCAAATCACCGCAGAAGAATCTCATAGACGCGTAAAATGTCCTTTTGAGCACGCAAGAAAAGAGAGCGTCAGTCGCTTTTGAAGACGCCCTATTCACAGTAACTACCCCATCGCGTGGTGGGGTATCATTACCTCCAATGCCAGGGGGTATTTAACTATTTTTCCATTCCGCTTCACTTGACCGTTTGAATGACACGAATGCCGTCGAATTTATGAACTCCATTTGCCAAGTGCCACTCAAAGAAACATACACCCAGGAAAAGAAAGTTCATACACAAACATGATTTAATATTTGCATTTTAAATAAATATACATCAAATTGAAGTGAATACAGGAGTATACAAACACCCCAAGGCTTGTATCTATACCCTCAAGGGTGCAATGTAAGTACATATAACGGCCATAAGAATAGTATTGTAACACAGCTTTAACTCAGTCACTTTGCGAAACAGTCTCGATACCAGTCTGAACTATAACGTAAACACTGTTCAAACGGTATCCGTATTGATGAGAATGCTGTTGATTTGCGAGGCTGCGTGTTCCGGACGGGGCGTTGGGCCTTCGTTGCGAACACTCCGTAGCGTCCCTGTGCTGTAGATATCGGAATGTGGTGGAGGGACTGGTAATGGATGCTCCCATATGTGTACTTCTGGTTGCTGCGTGGGCGCCGCCATGTTGGATCGCATGAGAGTTGATCCATTCGGCACGAGAAGTGGGTGTACTGCTTCCGGTGTTCCTCGATGCTGTGAGTGCGAAATGGTGTTGCTGTACGCGGGGTCGTAATCAACAGGCCGATTCTTCGTCTGCATCGGACGGAGTTGCTGCTGGTAATATCTGAAAAGGGAAAATCAGACATTGAGTTCATAAGCTGATGCAGGCATAGACATAAGATATCGTCCAAAGTCTCGCCCGGCACTTATACGTGGGGCATCAGGGTACATGAACTGATCCCTCGGAATGAAATCGTATTCAGTTCCCTTCAAGTTAAAACCGCATGGACCAGAAAATGCGCTTGTGAATTTGGATTGAATTCATGAGAGTATTTCGTCGTGATATGTTCGTACCTTTTGTAGCACACGTAGCCGGTAGTCACGATGACCAGCGCGACGATGACCGTCAGACCAACGATCAGCATGAGGACAATGTCTGCAAAACAGATAGATGTGTCACGACAATCACCTTTCATTCAGGTGGGCGATAATTGGAGGACTTTATCGCAGTAAATCCAATTGATGTTGTGTATATCAGAGTTGGTAAGAGATTTATAAAGATAAGGTTAAACATATTGAATCTGGTGTAATTCTTATCAGAGAAAATGATTTATTCCGGCAAAGTAAGCCGGAAAAAGGTGATAAACATAACTATTATTTCTATATAGTCACCTTTGGGTAATGCTAGAGGTACCTGTACGTTCATCTGGAGGGCATCAACCTTAGCCTCAACATCTGGAAGAAACATGATACAATTGATAATTCAGTATGGGTGAAAATATTACAAGACATTAGAGTCAATTAGTGGCTGATTACAATCTCTCGAATGGGTCGCTCAACAGTGTGTTTATTGTTGGAGCTATTTGAGTCTTTTGATATACTGGGCAACCGCATGCCTCGATGGCACTTGAGATGTGTCAGAGCGAGATAAGAAAACACAGACCCTGGGTGCAGTTTCCGATGACTCCAGACCAGCGACCGGCTTTGCACTGGAGGGTCCACATCCTCTGTGAGCTGGTGCAGCCGACAGAAGCCGTCTCGCCGTGCCGCTCGATCCATAGATCAGAACTGGAAAGCTTCAGGTCTTCACAACCCTGGGCTGTAATGAATGATTGAATGATTGAATCAAATGATTAGGCTGACAGTATACCTTCAAATACAACCAGAAAATGTCGGTTATGGTTGGAGTGCAGCGCCAAGGTCACTTCGTTTGAGACGCTTTCAAACACCGGACTCTCCTGCTGAACTTTGCCCTTTCCGTCCATGCGGATGGCCTTCACCTCATCTTCGCCTTCATCCAAGACGTAGCCTACTTCAGCGATTGAGCTCACGTTATCAGGACGCAGGTTAACGCTGGTCATCGACACCCTCTGCCCCAGTTTAGCTCTGAGGTACATCTGTAAGCTTCCGATTGGATCCCGTTTGCAGGGAGCGGTGGACGCCTGGAAACTGGAGATGAATGAAGGGGAGGATCCGACGGAGATTGGTGCACAGGGGTCAACTGGTTGGGCTAAAGGGGAGGAGGTGGATGATGACATGGAACTGGCACCTTTTGCTACTCACCAGCCACGCACAGGTGCTCGACGTGCAGGTAGACCACGAGACCACGGACGCAGGGCTTCAACGCTTTCAGATCGGAGTCTTCAGAGGATACTTTGCAGCTCTGGCGTCCGGTGCAGCGAGCACTGATGATGTCCAGGGCGTCTCTTCTGCACCCGAAGTGACCCGTGTCGATGGAGGTGCATCTGCTCAGAGCCAAGTGACCGTATTCAGCGTCTTTGATGACAATCACCGAAGATGGCGGACAGTTTGCCTCAAAGCTCTCTTCGTCACAGACATCTTGTAATTTTACTGAAATTGTCACAAAAGAGTTCATTATTCAAGTAAAAACAAACAGATCAAGTGTAGACCTATTATCTATACTATTTATGAGTATGTTAGAAAATCAGCTCTATAATTCAAAAGGACATTTTTCGGATTACATGCATATCCTAACGAGCTTATATACTAGTGCTTGATATAATTATGTGCATAATTTGACTGCCACAGTATAATAATTATATAAAATATATTATTATATATTATAATAATTATAATTTATATGTATTACATACGCGGTATTTCGTGTCCCTGTGTATACGCATATATAGGCCCTGGATGCGCCCACAAACACGCACGGGTCTGATCAGGTACGTCGCCTTTCTAATCAATCAAAACACCAATCACTTATATTTGCAGTATTATAAGGGGCACTGTTCGGATCCAGGTGATCGCCAAAGGAATTGGCGCGGAACCTGCGTGAAAACTGGAGCAGAGGCTAGTTTATTTGCCGAGCAAACATCAGCGTACTTTGGGGCTCCTGTCAACCTCACGCTTGGTTTCGTCCTCTAAAAGAATCGATCGAATAAATAGGATTAAATTATAATCTCAATACGAAGAAAAGAAAGCAAGAGGAGTGTGCGGTAAACAGATGGATGGCTTCGTTGACAATAAAATCGGAACGGGCGAGGAGTTCGATCAGTTATCCGATTGATTCAATCATCAAAATAGCGATTCAACTGCACATCCAGTCTTCTCGAACGATAAAGATCTACATGAATCCAACTAATTATCCAATCAACTATATCTAATCAATGGCAGCGTTAACCAACTAATCAATCGTATATTGGTAATCTAAATAAAAATTCAACCAATCCATATCAAACATATAAATAACCAACCGATCAATACCTTGACTAGGGACTATCCTCGAGGCAGACAGCAATCCAAAATGAACAACGCAAATGACAAATTCCCTGAGATGAAGCATCTTCGTGGTTTACAGTACGAGTGCTCGCCGCTGGAGCGGTGCGTTCAGGTTTTAAGGGGCCTTGATCTCCGCTTCGCTGGCTGGTTGGCTGTTTCTTCGCTGATGAGCTTCCTTAAAAGTGCTCACAAAGAAGCTGCTTGTGATCAGAAGATCTCCGAACCCTTTCACGAAAGAAAGGAGCGCTCTTATTCAACACCTGGCCCCTGGGCTTCAGAATCACTGTGATGCGTCGTTGCAATAGATTTGAGAAGATATAAAATTTTGGGCAAGATTACAGAGCTCCGTTTGGGTGATGTCGCTTGCGTAATTCTGTTTGCTTCGATTCCTTGAGCTGAATGAGCGAGATTAATTCCTTCGGGTGGCCCCTCATTTATAACTTCAATATAGGGAGTGGAGTCTTTTGAGCCCTATGATCAATAATCAATGATACGTCTGAAAGGATTCATAATGATTTCAACATGTCAAGTTCATCGATGGTGAGATCCAGACCCTTAAATAGTTACATGAACTTCAAGAGGTTGCTACAAAGTTCATCGACTGCACTGGAAATGCACTAAATGCATCTGATATATGATGAATGACGCGTGACGCAATTTGGCAAAGTGTAGTCAAAGTGGATATAAACTCAATCATGTTTTACACAGGTGTGAAGAAAAAATACAGCGCACTTTCAATAGAAATCAGTGACGCGTAGATATTTACCTGTTCCTAATGGAAAATAAAGATGAGGGGAAAAATTAACACGCTATTTGGCTGTCAAAAGCTCGTTAATAACTTAAATTGATTTCAACATAATTACAGAAATTATTTTTTATGAATGAGGCGTATTTCTATTACACCTCTTCAATATCCTCCGTGCAATCCGCTTCTTGCACCGAGGAAACCCAAACCAGAAGAAGAAAAATGACATAATAATAAGAAATAAATGAACAAGTAGATAAAAAATGAAGATTCTACTGATCTTTCGCATTCTGTGTACGGAGTGTCTTTGCACAGAGTGGCTCTGCGAATAGCTGAATCGCAGCGTAAGGCTTCGTGCAGAGCGGCACTTTATCTAGAGTACATGTATTCAAGACAAAGACAAAACAAAAATCCTTTCAAAGAATATTTATTACAAGATAGATAATACAGCACTGTCTTGCATGATCCACAGAAGTGTGCCAATTGCGGAGCAGCATCCTCCGCCGACTTCATGTTAACCACTTGCATCACACATGTCCAAGCATCATAGGTTGGTGTCCACGTAGCTTCATCGATGATCTCATTATCTATCAGCTCAGGTTGTGTTGGCACAACCTGGAAAATGCGCTTATTCTGCTTTGCCTCTCTTTCAAGCTCTTCATCCCTTAGAATCCATGATGTCTGATCCAGGAATGTGCTACCTAAATACCCTTCCATCGTCCACTCACTGACTCCAGACATCCACTCGGATGACTCGGAGTTTGAGCTCACCTCAACTGGGAGCCGGCAAAAGCCGAAGTTAACACTGTTTATCGAGTGCCAGAGTTAGGAAGTTTGCGTTTTTTTTTTTTGTTTTTTTTTTTTTTTTTTGGAGATTCCCACGAAATCAGTGGATGAAATGTCATTCTCTTTGCAATCGCCTTTTTATAATAGACATTTTTTAACTGTTAACTTGCCTCAATTTGGAGTCGATTCGTGGCTAACATGCTTGGTAACATTGTTAATGAATGAATGAATTAATGGTGCTTAACGGCACTTTAACACTTACAGTGTCATATTAGTGCCTCGGTAAGGCACTAATTGTTACGGAAAGCACGCATGTCTATACGAAAAATTTATTAATCAAAATCTCGTAAATGTGCT
>KB301364.1:477040-499070 GCA_000328365.1 Capitella teleta
TATATATATATATATATATATATATATAAAATTATATAACATTATACGTGAAACAAAAATACAAAAATACAAAAAATAAAGAATTGAATAGTTCTTTTTTTCAAGCATGCAAGCAACGATTTTCATTCATGTTAAATTATTGAATGCGAGTTATGATTATTTTTTCTTTTTTTTATGTGTTCGAATAATTGTGAGAAATCCAAGGAAAAAGGACGGAAAAAAAATAAAGGGATTTGACTAAGTGTCGCCTACAATGATTTTCGCTAAACACTGAACAACCATGATGAAATAAACGCATAAAATTAATTGTATCACATCACACAATTGGACGAGAAAAAAGGAAGGCTCTACTGAGATTCGAACTCAGGATCTCCTGCTTACTAGGCAGGCGCTTTAACCAACTAAGCCACAGAGCCAACTGAAATGGGCCGGCATAGAGGCCACTTTTGATCCTCCACACATGAATAAAAATCAATGAACATTTATCGTTGTTGATCACGCATAGTGGGCCAAAGTAGTTAAGTAGTAGTTAACTTGCATATGACATAGTGATCCTTCAGAAGCTCATCGATTCGCCTGTCTCTGCGATCGCATGCATAGCACTCGCATTTCAATATTCCTTCCTCCTTCAAAAATTAAGTTTTAATCGATTTCTTTGCATAAATGATATTTGCAGTGTAAGATATGACTAATTAACAAATAGATATATAGATTAGTTACTGGTCAAACTGCTTTCATAACATCCCGCGTGTGATCTAAGTGCATGGATTTACAGGGCTGGAAATAAGCTATTTTGTTTACTCTCCAGTAGCTGGGTGAGTGGACAGGACACTATGTTTTACTGATCAAAAATATATCTTAAAGCACAATTATATTTTTTTTTTTTGCTTCTAACGAATCACATGTACTCTGTCAGCCAATTTTAATTTACATAGATTGTTTGTGACCTGAACCGCCAAAACAATGAAACAAAATAGTATAGATGGGTGAGGATGTTGAGACCACAGAAATCGATCATCCAAAGAGATAGAAGCCTCGCTCACAAAGTAAAGGGAATGTTAAATAAGAAATGAATAATCAGAACTAATTTCGAGCGCATAAACTTCGTAATATCTGTTGTCTCTATTGTGTGTGTTTTATGCATTGTTACAGCACTCGATCTAACATTTAGCTTGAAGGCAGTCCCACAGCACGTGGCAATTTTCATTAAAAATCAAACACGAAGTAGCAACAAAAAGGTTCCTACCTATAGGAATTTCAGGGATTTTTTACTAGGGTATGCCCGACACAGAGGGCTATCAGATGTGAGAATTCCGCCCAGCTATCAGACGAATCGCCAAAAAGTTTCGTGTACTCTAAATCACGTGATGTGTTGATCGATTCCATTATTGCAGCCTCGGTTCCCTTGATTTGCACCGGTTAATAATAATAAGGCAGAAAAAGCCATTAACTTTAATTTTATTTCACGAATTATTCCAAACAAAAATTGCACACAGAAGAAAAACTGACCAGACAATAAATAATACACCACCGAAATGACTACGAATAGAATGAAAGGCAAACCAATTTTGATGCAGCGCAACTCTACGTTCTTTACTTTCGGAGAAGGATCATAACGTATGAGATGCGTTATGATTCCATCGTACCAAGCTTCTGCGTTGCGTTTCTCGGAGGCATAATTTTGAGGCTGTTTTGTTGGCGTCCAGGAAATCCTGCCAGAGTTCCAGTTTCTCGGAATCATTCTCCAATTCCATGGCAACTAATTCAAAGAGTGTCATTGTACATGCGCTTGGTTTGAAACTCCTTATATCGCCGAAGCCACTCAAAATGGCATGTTGGATATTCATAACTTTTGGGATGATTCCGGTAACAAAAACGTCCTCTAAATGCACAGGAAAAACATATGGAGCTGAACTGGATATGGTGGACGCCACATCCGAGGTCATTGCGTACAGGGGGCCTGAGACATACGGGGGGAAGCTTTCGAAAGGGAAAACCTCTTTTGGGATATCCCACTTTCCGTTCAGATTACTATGAAATGCTTGCGAATGGTCGTTGTAATTACCAAGGATGAGGTTTCTCCTGTTGTCGAAAGGTCGAAGATCAAGCAGAAGCTGAGGTATGAACACAAACTGATCGTCATCGACTTTGACAAAGAATGAGGCATTCGCACAATGATGCGAAAGCCACCGCAAGGAAAGAAGCGATTTCAGAGTCAAATTTCGATATGAATCGTGGAATCCCATGAACAGAATATCGTTATGAGTCTCAGACTCCTTCATTAGTTCATCCATGGAGCTCTCGGTGCTCTGGGCAATGGCAAAAACGAGTTTCATTTCCGGAAGCGAGTGTTGCATGAGTGGCCATCTTGGTTCACGCACAACGCTTGCCCACGTGCCTCGAATGACGTCACGAGAGGCAACGTGGTTCGCAGGAATCGGCGAGAAGAAGACAATTTTCGTTTGTTTTGAGCAGAGATTCCGTGGCTCCAAGCGATATGAATAATGTGTATTGGTAACTGGGATTTTCTGCATCTGAAAGAAATTATTTGCGCTTGGTTCGAGCTGCGGGTTGAGTCGAATGCCTTGCATGAAAGCAACTGAAGTATATGCGTGTTTCACGTTGAAAAATCTGAAGATAAAGCACTTGGTGAAGATCGCAAACACAATGAAGAAGAACAACAGTTGTCGGCTGTGTCGCATATTGGACTCCCAAAACAGAGAATGTTCCAACACAGGACAAGTATTTCCGGATGCTCGTCTCCTTTTGTGCAGCATAAAAGCAAATTCACTCCCACGCACTCTCCTCAAACATAGACACACTCCAAAAATACCATACACAGCAGAAACATGCCCTTCTGTTTATCCATGAATATATATTCTATGTGCACTAAGCATATTTTTTCCTTCTTTATTTTCTTGATTTTTCTCTGTGTGAGGCGATCATGAAATATGTCATGCTTCAATGAGAACGGTGTATTATAACTTGTGCAACTATATGAATGCAGCTTCTCATGCGTGAAATCTTGAATTACGAAGATAATGAATTATTAACTGCTACATTTCACGTTTTATATAGATGCGTTATGAATGCTGTTAGTGCATGTTGGTCCGAACCAAGTGTGTCCGCTATGTGGTGGTCAGAAGGCTGCACTCACCATAGATAACCTACTCTATTTTGTGGTGCCAACAAATGAACAAATGATACTTAATATGGGTGTGTGCACAATGTTGTATGTTTATGCGGCAAAGTTGCAAATCTATAAAAAAACACACACAAAAGCACACACACACACACACACACACACACACACACACACACACACACACACACACACACACACACACACACACACAAAAAGCACACAAAAAAGCACACCGAAAACCCCACATGTGACCTTATGCAATGAAGTGCGAATGCATGGCGCGGAGGAAGTTTCAGACGCCTTTTCATTCAGCAAAATATCCGCCCAACACTTGCAGATTTCTTTAGATCTTCTAAGAAGATGAATGTGGCATGAATTTGACCTCGATTCAATTTTATACAATCTGAAGAATAAAATAACGCCATCGGAAATTTTCAACGCCTCAGTGAATACAATGACCAAAAATTACAGCGACATGATCAGAAGAAGAAGAAAGAAAAATTGTGTATCGTGAATCGTGATTGGCCTAAAAAACTAAGTTGACCTGTCACCTTAGCCAATCAGCTTCCTTGTTAGATAATTGCGACCAGAAAATCCTCAGAGATATATCATCGAACAGATGACGCTCTATGCCAAGTTCAAGATCGGCGTATGTGTTTATTCATATAATTCAACCGAATTGATACACTTGAGGAACATGCATTATAAACAGACATCCGATGGTCCATCTGCTCGATGCTAAATGAACTTTAATTGTCGGGTTGGCCAGATTACTCAACTATACTGCTGCATATAGACTAGCAAGGCGTACAGGCCTCCATTCTAAATCCGAAACGCACATGCTAATATTGTCCCGAGGCATTTGAATCGCCCATCGCCTCATCTGAATAGCGAACATGCTCACCTAACGGACACTAACATATACACACAGAGGGAAAATTACTCTTCCTCTATAACATACATGACTCTCTACAAAAGAGCACTTCGGGGTCGTAATTTGGAATTTGGAAATCGGATCCTCCCAAGGTCACGTGTTGCGTGCTTCTGTCGCTAAGCCTCTCAGTTGGGTTCAACCCAAGTGAACTATAGGACGGTTCAAGGTCGTCAGTAATCTGGGAAACCGAAGGGTCCGGAATCAGCATACAACAATACGGAGGTAATTCCAACAGGGGAGGAAAAACTAAGGTGAGTTTCACGACCTTCCAATCAATGAACACGTGAGCCGGTGGGGGCACTAGTAGGGGGGTGGGGTGGTATAGCAATGCCCTGTCCCACCATGCACAGTGCAGAACCCCGTCCGTCGTTCTCTCAAACCCAACTGATCCGGAGCCTCTGAACAGCAAAGGTTTCATAAAATGCAGCCAATTATTATGATGACGCAACATTATTTTTTCTGAAATTTTTAGTCAGCGCCATTTGTTGTTGTCCATCCAAGTGAGAGCCCGTTGTGGTAGCTCCAAGTCATACCAGGTCGCGGACAGCGCACACCGTTGAACAAGTGTAGCTTTATCTTCGATTTCCTTCTGAGATGGTAGAAAACGCAGGTCTTGTTGTGTTGTTGGTGCGTGGCAATATCATAGACTTTACATTCGCGACGGTCGCTCATTCACGCATTCACCCTTTATTCACCCAAAAGAACTCATGCCTACATGTGCATTAGACCTTCAGAATTCTGGTTGAACGAATGAAGGTGAGGAATCACCACCGCCCCTCCCAGAGGCAACAATGGTGAAGTTAGCTGAAGTGGCAATTGTGGCTTGAAGACACGAATGGGAAGATTCATTTCAGCGCGGAGAGACCACCAGATCACATCATCAAAAGTGAAACCATACTGGAAATGACAAAGCTGGAAGCAAAAAGAAATTGCCAGTCATTTTTGTAGATGCACTTGGTCCTAATCGAGGGCCTAAATTGGGCCTACATTAGACGATCTCCCGGCGTATCTGCGTTTCATAGATTACATTATTTGGAAGAGGCATTGTGATTTATACGCTTCGTACTGCATAATTACCGAAAATAATCAAACAGTTAATCCAGACTTAGATATCGTATGAGGTGTTCTATAGAAGCGATTATTCGCAAGTCGGTATGAGGAGATATTCGACGTGCGCACAACACAGTTCAAAGAAACCCATTCCACGTCATTGTTTCTTGTCCACACAGCAAGATCAGCTAGACCCAGTGCATGATGTTATTTATTCTACGAGAGGTGAACGGGTAGTTCGTGGTTTTGCATAGAAAGCGCGGTGCTCGAGACTGGAGTTTCGGAATGACGGTTGCTCGTCGCGATGTCTTGTAGCAAGTGTTGCATCAAAGAGAAGCATCAGCATGGCGGGGTTTCACGACTCGTACCAACTCTCTCGGGTCGCACAAACCTTTTTCCAGGAACAAATGTTCGTCTTATGGCGTAAATAATTCACGTGTGTTGTCTGCCAACGCCCCTCTGAAAGAAGAACAATGAAGCTGCTGCGACGACAGACTTCGCTGGTGAAATTGTCCTCTTGTGAAATCAGAACATCGAATTCCTTATTCGGTGTCGTCTTGTCTGATTCTCACTTTTGAGATGAATACTCGCTTACTCCACAAACTTCATGTGGTAGCGAAGATTTTAATTATATACAGTACATTATACGTAAACCTATTATGTTGTATGATTTTTGAGACAAAAAATTGAAGACAAGTCGAAGAAGTGGAGTACAAATTTAAAGAGGACCTCTGTTCATTTCGGAACCTTTTTAGATCAATTCTATGGGCTTTTATGAGTGACGAGAGATAATTTTTGATAATTTTGGTCATCTGTATCTAAATCATACTAAAATCAAATTAAAATACGAATGTCATGCTCAAACAGAATAGCTAGAAACGATTCTCTTTATGAGAACTGCTCACTCGACGCTACCATTGTTAACAATAGGATAATTACTTTTGTCACCTCCCCACAGTCTGAAATCGAATGCGAGATTTTAAACCTCTCAAATTTGATATTTCAAGGAATTAGCCCACATCAAGTGTATTGTCTAAAAATATGTCAGTCAAAAGGCGTATTTGTCTCTCGGGATACAACCTCTATCTACCCGATACAAACTCAAAACAATCAGAGGTCCTCTTTAAGTGTTATTATAGTCAAGTGATAAATCAAACACAGTGAGTACATTAGTACACAATTAAATAATCGCACAATAGAGTTGAACTCCTCGCTCGTCCATCAATTTATAATAAATCCGCTGCAGTAAATCTTGCAGATGGATTAGATCTCTTAGTTGGCCACGTGTTTGTTGTGTGGCGTCATCACCCATAAAGTTAGTACAAAAAGATACAATATAATAACGATATATCCCCAAGAAGGAGCCGGTGCCTCAAGCGTTGCGCATAAGATAATATACAATGTATGAATTACTTTGAACCAAGAACCGCTAAGGAGCTCCCACTGATGGCCGAGTGAAACAAGTGCGGGTTCGCCAAACGATTCAAGATTGGACAACAAGAAGTGAATCTTGGCACATGGCATTGATTAGAACACAATGTGTATATCGAGGTGAATTCATGGGCCTATGAGAGACTTTCTCCAATACGAGTGGTTGGAATCGTACAGGAGTGGTGGAAAGGCAACGCCAAAAGGAGGTGTGTCCCAATCGCAAATTGGTCCATAAATGTGGATCTTGGGGTAGATCTTGAGTTGTTCCGCTCTGCAAAAATATACTTACTTCTCCGTCAATCGAGATCTCTGAAATATCTGAATAGCGAGTGTTTCCTCAATGGTTTAGCAAATAATTGTGTGCATCGATTTTGTGTTTTCATCTGTTGTGTTTTGTGGAACACCAAGAGAGGTACGATTTTTTGCCTTTTTTTTTTCTTCATTCAGGGGGCACCGGATAGCGCAGTGGGTTAAACCGCTGACTACAATCCTATGCCGACCGTGGTCCCGGTGGCCCCGAGTTCGAGACCCGATCAGGCCACGGGCGTTATGATTGTGAATTACAATTGTAATTCTTCGGTGATTCTGCAGTGCTGCCCAACTGCATAACAAGGCGGGGCGCTGTGTACTACTGTCTAATGTGGTATACAGGATAAAGAACCCTTGGGATTTATCGTTAAGAGTAGGGGGAAACCCCGGTCCCGGGCCTTCTGTTCTGGCGCTCGTATCACCCGAACGGGTTGGGTGGAGCCGTAAAACCCCAATCACACACTCACACACTCAAGATCTCGAGAATAGATCCATTGATTGAACCTGAGCTGATTTGGCGCCAGTGAAAGTCCTCTGGAGGGCCACTAACACTTTTGGGGCTGATTCTCCATCGACGATCCCGTTCGGCTTTTGCATTCACCTTCCGATTTGAATGATTATGACCATTGAAAACATTATGGAACCTCGGATAGAAATTATATGCAGATGAACAGTGCTGTAACTCAAAGGTTCTGTATATAGACGGCATCGGCCCATGGCACTGGTCAGTTGGAACAACAATTGCCAAATTGGCTGCCCATAGGTCAGCTTGAGCTATAACGAGGTGGAAAATCTTCCTCTCGATGAACCTCCAGTTGCAATTCCGAGCCTCGCTTATCGCCCCTCTTCACACCTCTAATTCGCAACAGACAAGATTACAAGGGCAATTATACTTATCGTTGTAGGGATAACGCCTCAATGGTGTGCGTGGGTTATAGGTAGGCATTTTCTTATGGAATCTTTATTTTGGTTCCAGGGTGGGGTGTGTAATTTGCTACATGTAGATGATTGAAGTCAATGAATGCATGGTTTGCAAAATTAAAATTAAAGTGAGATTAAAAGTTGTATCAGTCCAGACATTTCATTTATGGTCAATCGTCAACATATACGTGTTCCGACGGCGATTCGAAATTGCCTTGCAGCCACGCTAGAGCGACTCCAACCCCAGCCACACTCATTCCCACACGCTTTCCCTCCCTTCTTCCCCATATCCACCCAACACCATACTCCTGGCTTCGGGCATTTTTATCAGAAAACATTATCAGACAGAAGCATACAATGCTATGTAAACACATGTTTAACTGGGGCACCAGATGACCTCGCAGATAAGTGCTTGCAGAACAATTCACACCATTATAGGTGTAGTAGGATGCAACAGAGAATTATTATAGGTTACTACATTATAGGTGTAGTAGGCGAGTAGGATGCAACAGAGAAATAAGTGATAATTTCGAATCTCAAGTTTCGTTGCTAAGAGGAGACGTAAGAACACGTACTGAGCTCCGTCCTTCGACCAGACAACAAGTGTGTTGACTGTTGGTCTATAAATGTAATTATACCACCGCTTCGTATTCTTTGCGCTCTAATTTGAAATAATTTCCACTCAATTCGGATTTAATCGTCGACACACAAACCAACATTTGCACAGAAGCCGCAAAAGTGTGATTCGCCAAGATGGACAAACAAATAGTTCCTACTCGGACGACATTTGCCAGGTATGGGATTCAGTTGTTAAACATCCAATCAGATAGCCAATCTGTGAGTTGCGTACACCTGTATTCATTTAGACAAATAGAGATTCTTGATCGACCAATCAGCCAGTGATTCACAGTCATATCATAATTATACAGCCATAAAATCGGCCATGAAATTTACCGGCCATTCAAAAATTGATCCATAATGAACATACATGATTAATTATGCAGGCATTTTGAAATTATGGATATATTGAAGTGGCTTTGGGTCAGAATGGAAAGTTACGCCATCGGAGCGATCGATGGTGAGAGCAGTGAGGCCCTCCCTCATAAACCGACCGTTTCTCACTCACTCGATCACTGCGGCGAAGGATAGAGACGCGAAAGGATAACATCACACGATCATCGATGAGTGGATTAGATCAACGAATGCAAATTGTTAGTGCTTTATCCAAAGGTAAGTATTGCATTTCAAAGTTAGAGACCTCCGTTTGGTATTAATTCTATAAGACTTGATAAACATGAAAAATCGCGGAAACCCTCATTGATATGAATTACATCTCATTTCATCAGTTTTTATCCACCAACAAAGGCATCCTTACATGTTCCCCTCTTGCCCCTACCTTTTGTTCTGTTCTGTTCCTATGTTTCTATCTTTAAAAATTGTGCCATTGATTTGATTTATGCACGAATAAATGTGTTTTGTTTTGACCACGAGCAAGTATATACTGTGCACTGACGACTCTCTTAACCTTTTGCATCATTTTTATTATTAATGCATGAAATTATCTTTTATATTAACCGAATAGAAACTTTATATCTTAGCCAAATTGGGGAGCACCAACGAGTAAATGGAAATGTTGCTTTGATCTGTTTTAATCTTTCATTAGAGTCATTGTAACACTCATTTCTATTATATATATCAATCAGATCTCTTGCCTATTACCAAACCGATATTTCTCTGAATACTGATAACTTGCTATCATCACTCGATTTTGCAAGAAATAGCGATTTTTGGGCATTAGGCCCTTCCACAAAGCTCAAAATTTCCATACGTAATCAAATACCTGTATACAATACGTTATGTAAGCTCGCAATGTACATAGAAGTGTGCTTTTGTGCGGATCCGATATATATGCCAATTGTATATTTATCCCCCACATTAAATATGTCGGTTCATAATTACATGTATAGACTACAAAGCATATATTATATATAACATATATAACATTGCACAGTCATTCTAGTACATATTATGTAATGGGGACTATTATAGGCTACATGTATTTATAGTATAAATCACCAGCAGGTCGAGTTTTCACTGAGCTGTTCGTTATGGCAAAGTCCCCTTAAATCTGGCTTCAATTCTGACGATCACGTGACCCTTGCAAGCATTCTTGTTACTTCTTTATATTTCTATGATGAAAAGTCTACAGCATCAGTCACGTATGCTAATTCACGTCTCTAGTAGTGTGCATTCAGTGTTAGGCCGAGAACTTTTCAAACAACCCTCGTATAATCGTATTGAGTGCATGGACATCATATGTTTATTTAGTCTCATCTCTAACAACTGACATCTTTTGGTCAGAAGAAAACAACCCAAGCACTATTACTATAATGCCACAAATCTTCATAATGTAAACGACATAAAACCAAGCCGAGTGACTCAACACACCGTTCTAATTGCAGATGAAGAAGAAGACGTATCTTGTTGACGATACTTTGCATGCGAGCCTTCATCCGTAGACGTCGTTTTCCCGCCATAATTTTCCCGCCACCCATGGATTTACGCGGCTTCCCGTGGAGCACGTTGTTGGCGGCGCTATTCATCTGCGAACAAGCGCAAGGTGGGTCAAACACACGCCGCTTATTTACAGGCTATGGTGTATGGTGTTGTAGATTTTAACAAATTATTTTATTCGCACCTCTACAATGACGAATTATATCGCTGATTAATACTGCAATTAGCATTAAAATCAGGGTACATGAAATACGAAATGATTATTTTGTTTTTGCACGAGGAACAAAAAAACAAAACAAAAAAAAAACAAACAAACAAAAACAAACAAACAAACCAACAAACAAACAAAAGCAAAAAACTTGAGAACATCTGGACTTTAACAGAGTCAAGAGGGCTCCTTATTTTTTCATCTGTTTGCTGTTACGCAACTTTTGTTTTATCAGGATCAAACAACTATGTGGCATCAGATTATATAAAAAAATATCATTTATTCAATATATGCAGATCAAAAAAGTTGAGTGGTCCCTTTCTTTGATGTAGGTAAAATGCGGATGTTTTCCGATATTTTATTCTCACTCTTATGCATAAAAGGTAGTTCTGTTTTCTTTGTATACACATTACACAAATACATGCATCGCACGTTCACTTTACCCATATTTCTCAATTCGGATCGAGTAACTCCATGCAACACAGACACTCACTCATAATTCATTATTCATAGAGATCCAAAACGCTAGACAAGTGCAGGTCAGACAACACCCACTTCCGGGGTCCCGCACGACCTTCTGATTGGTATACCAGTAACTTCCTCAGCACCTGCGTCTGGTGCCCTGTGATCAAAATTGCAGACCATCCCACCTCAGAACAACACCATGAGGGGCAAGTCAGAAATTAGGGACATGTCTGTTATAAATATATGTTGAGCAACCCACAAACTTGGAACGTTCTGGATGGTGGCAAGAGCTCACGGGTGTGCAAGTGAGCACACCTCGGTTTCTCAAGCAGACCGGCGTCGTCCATCACATTTGAACGACGATTACGTTGCCCTATACATCACGAGGCAGCTCTGGAACAGGGCCTGCAACCTCAGTCATCTATCACGGGATTTGACGTCCTCAAGATGCGATTGTCACGCGGTGAGAGTGAAGAAATCATTGCTGATACACCACTGTCTATTTACAAGACTGTTGACGAGCGAAATACCAAGGTAATGAAATTGAACAATACGTTAATTTGACCGAATAATGGTGATTACTGAATGTTGTCGACTTGTGGGAAGAGGACCCAATACTATTAGTTCATATCGAGGCACCAGCAATAAAGGAGGATCAGGCCCTGGGTGCACCCCTTCGCCTTCGTCTCCACCCTCCAAGCAATCTCTATAAAATCCGCCCATGTGTTAGGAATGACGTCATCATGACGTCATTATGATTTCATGGCCGGAAGTATTCTCCACGAAAATCTGATTTCCGAGAAAACTTTAAGCTATCATAGACACACGCAGCCACGCGTGATTAACCGGCTAATATATACTACATTGTACTCTTATTCACCCATGTTTGCCTATAACATAATTGGTTATGGTAAAAGAGGTCATTTATGTGCATTTATGCATAGAATGACACCCTTTAAGTGAGATACCATTTTGTTTTAAGTTGTGCCTGGGTCACTTCTTGACACCAAAACAGCTTTGTTAGTGCTAAACCAGAAGGTACGAGTCATCAAGCAATATTCCAATGACGTCAGAATGCAGTGTCTCCAAAGATGAACGAGAACTTGTTGCCATGCCAGCTGTATGCAGAGGATGTTTATCATTATTTTTATTGTGTGTGTGTGGGTTTTTTTTCTTTGTATTCGACGTCACTTACTCATATCTTATATGTGAGAGTGGCATCAGCCATTTTTGGTGGCCATAGATGCAACTTTCATGCTGGGCTCTTTTGAAACTGGAATCACACCCCTCTTCCTCCCTTATCTGAGTGACATATCCCAGAATGCAGTTCGCCCATTCGGTGGCACGGATGTCAGCGTCGACATTGACATTGTGTCCGGCAATTTCCGCAATTTTTGCATCTCTTTCGCTCCTCAAA
The DNA here is from genome assembly GCA_000328365.1 of Capitella teleta. Classification (NCBI taxonomy): domain Eukaryota; kingdom Metazoa; phylum Annelida; class Polychaeta; family Capitellidae; genus Capitella; species Capitella teleta. The sequence continues at coordinate 489,435 of KB301364.1, forward strand.
CACCGTGGAACAAACATGGCGGCGTGGTAAGGTCAAGGTCATACCAGTGCAGCAGAGAAACGAAGCCAGAGAAATCTCGAACCTCATATTTCAATTATTGCCAGAATAAAAGCGGCCTGTTTTGTGCATACAAATGGGCTAATATTGAAAGGAAAACTCATTCATACTGAACAAACAATGCAATGCTGAATAACCAACCTGGCGCAAGTAATTAAATTAACGAAATAAATCAATTTAAATTGATTAATAATTCAACGCTTAAAAAGTCACGTTCTTTACCTTATAAAACAAAACAAAACAAAACCATAATTGTGACGCGCAAGAGGACAATGTGAATTTCAAAAGGACATGTCAAGCAGACACTATTAGAGCCAGCGTAAACAGTTGTACATGTCCTAACTGTTTACATGTTCATCTCATAGCACTGCTTGTTATGCTGACTTCATGATTTCATCGTATCTGATCTCATAGGTAGAGGTAACCGTCGACGTCGATTGACAGCCGAGGAGCAGTTGATCATGGACCTCTTCAAAGGCTATGACACCGACGCGCGGGCCGTGATCAACACAAATAACACAGTCAAAGTCGAGATCGAATTCGTCCTCCTTCGCATCCAGAAACTCGTGGGTATATCTCGCCTGGTGGCGTCATCTTTCAGCATATTGGTTGTCCAGCATTGAAAATGAATCATGTAACTTATAAAGATGCAGTGAAATGGAATGCACTTGTAGACAAGTGCATGTTATTCATTCGATCACGTTCTCTCTTAACTCGATTCACGGGGACTGTTTTCTTATAACTGAGCGTTGTCTTCCTCAGGACGAGCGAAGCCAGGTGTTGATGACGACGGGTCTGGTGATTGCGGTGAGTTGTGGGTGTCCATTTCGAACCCCATCTTCGCCCTCTTCTCGCTACACCGATTTTACGACAAACAGGTTTATGGCTGCATGTGCCGGTTTAAGGCATTGCAAACGAAAACAACCGTCTTGCATCTTGATCGACACGAGGGATGAATTATTCGCAAGCATGTAATCAAAATATTAATGGAATGTATTGTTTATATCGCTGAAATTGACAGCAGTGTAGTATTGCTCTCGCCAGTTGATATCATTCACAAACACCACAAGAGCGATCGATTACCAAGAAGAATTGATTTGTAAAACTGATGGGGATGTGATGAGAATGTAGCGCACGTCATTTGGCGAATCAGCGGTTGAGATGGACAACACGTAGCCCTGAGCAGTAAGCACAGCCGATGATTCAAGACTGGTGCACAGCCGCACAGACTCCATCCTTGGCTACTGACTAATTACGTGGGCCCACCCAGAAAGGAATATATTCAGGAAACCCCTCGAGGCAATCATGGCGAATTGGTCGACTCTTAAGACCGACCACCGAGCGACAATTCGCCAGAGAGTAGCATGCTGTATTCACCTAAATTCACTACCATGTCGGATGTAACATGGTGCGTTCAGATATTTCTGGATGGTGATTTCGTTTGCGAGCGTTTACCATATCATTAGTTTTTATTTGCAATAATTGTGTAGCGTCTGGTATTTATTCTGTAGAATTCGGTATAATTTTTCACCCTGCTTCATTGCTCTCTAATTAACCCATGAGATAGAATCTTATGGACGTTAAGATGGGCAGAGATTTATGTTAAACCACTGACATTTAACCACGTTAATGCAGAACGTGTGCCCCTGTTTCAGAGAGAAGGCCAAATAACCATAGCCTTGCACAACATCGAAATGCGTATTCCATGTATTTGCACTTTTTAATACAAGTAGTCTATTCTCCCATACATTTTACTAGTTACGGGCCAAAATAAAATTTCATTAGAAATAAGCAATTCATAAGAGTGCGTTACATCAAGTGGATATACGCACGTGTTCGCTACACATGTGATATTACACATTTCATAATTCGCCTTATTCCTGGTTCTCTTCCATTTCAGGAGTGGTCCGATGAGCGCCTCCGATGGGACCCCAGCGACTACAACGAAATCAAGGACGTGGTTGTCCGGGCGGATCGCATCTGGATCCCTGAATTAGCCATTATTAATGGGTCAGTTTGCAATCCGGGTTTCAGTCTGTATTCTGTACGAGAGCTCCTATGATATCAAATAAAACCAAGACGGTGCCTGTACGTGTAATGAGCAGTCAAATGACTTCTTTGAATGACCCATGAGACAACTGAGCACAGAGACTTATTCGTAACATATCATATTATCAGTGAGAGCCTCTCCGGTAGGATTTGTGAGAATTGAAGGTCTCGCAACAATATCGTCATGCAAATGCTTTTGTACCGGATAGAGCGTTACGTGGTTCACTGTTGTGCTGTAGTCAGTACGTAGGACCATTGCACTGGCCAGATGCACCGCACACGTAACATACAATTCGGTTAGTTTTGTTTCTCCTGGGAGGCCGCAAAACCACCAGAAAATGCTATTGTTGTCATGGCAACTCTGGTAAACGAACGGCAGGGAAAACACATTTGAGATGGTTCCCCGCTCTCATCAAGTGATTGCGAAAGATCGGGTTTAGCTGGGAATTATGTAAACACAGACACGGTGTGCGGGGATTCTGAGGTACCGGGACTATCGCTGAATATCGCAAGGGTTGATCAAACATCTGGGAAGATAACATGCTTGTTGGATTAGGAGGAAAGAATTAGCAGCGCTCGAGTTGGTCTCTCTACTTGCGCCTAAAGCTCCAGACATTCAGGGTGTTCCGATATCTTTAATCTTTAGAATGAGCTACGGTTCTGATTCACATAACGACGTCAAATGAATTAATTTACAGTAATATTGTGTTCACTGCATCTATAATGAAGGGTCACATATGTTAATCAATTATAAATCAATTTTCATTCACACATTGATCAATTTTCATATTGTTTATATCGCCTCAGATGTGATCATTGATTCGTGCAGCCGCCATCAGTCCAATTTTGACTTTCAAAATTATCTTTATTCCAACTGAATAATTATTCCCAGAGCCGATGCAATGATCCAAGAATTTGAAAAAATCCGCGTGTTGATCTCACACGATGGCAAAGTTCATTGGGAGCCGGGTGGTGTTTTCATGACGACATGCGACATTGACATCACCTTCTTTCCTTTTGACACCCAGGTTTGTCAATAACAATATATAACGTCGTAACTCCGCCCCTTTTTCAGGCGTGTCCAATCGAAATCGGTGCTTGGGCCTACAAGAGTTCCCGGATGAACCTAACTAGCGTTCGTGACGTCATCGAAACCCACGAATTCAAAGTAAACGGCGAGTGGGCCATAAGGGGAACAGTCGCCCGTTGGGAGGAAATCACCCTGCCGTGCTGTCCGGACATCCGCTACTCCAAAGTTGTCTTCGTGATGGTCCTGGACAGGAGGTACATGTTCTACATCATGAACATCGTGCTTCCCTGCAGCCTGCTCTCTGTCCTCATCCTGGTCGTCTTCTGTGTTCCTCCGGACGCTGGAGAAAAAATATCCGCCGGGATCTCCGTGCTGCTCGCCTTCACCGTCTTCCTGCTCATGCTGGCGGACAACGTGCCAAGGACCTCCCTGGACGTCCCCATCATCGGTGAGCCATGGCGACAACTATCACTGACCTCACAAAGGGCGTATTAAGTAATCGCGTTGATATCATAATATGGCATTGGATTCATTCATTGTCAAAGCTCTTGAACGCGCGGTGGCCGAACGACACGTCGTCGACAAGATGATGTGGCGACCGCCGCTATGTGTCGCGTTGCCGAAGTGTACATCGGCGGTGCGTACTCTCTTGCGCACTCAGAAACTTCCGGTCTCCATTGATTGACTGCAATCTCTGGGGGGATAGCGAAAATACCACACCAAGAGGGTGTTCCTGGGAGGCCCATCTCTGTTTGTGTAACTGTAACTCCACACCCCACGTGACATTGAGCCCTCACGTGATAATCCTTAGTCACGTGATCCTTAGTTATAGCACAGAAAGCACCCGTCGCGTGTCCACACAGAGGCACCAGAAGAGGAGGCAATATCTTTGAAAGTCCCTTAAAACCCTCTCTCCCAACATTGCAATTTCCATTAAACGACTCAAAATCCTTTAAGCTGCCAATATCCATCTGTTACCATAGTGATGAGAAAACCACAAGTGTATTGTATTTCTTTTCATCCTCAGTTATTTACCTCGGTTCCACCATGGCCCTGGGCACTGCTTCCGTCTGCCTCACGGTGGTGGTCCTTAACATGCACCACCGTAGCAGCCAGGCCCCCGTGCCTCGATGGGCCAGGGTCGTCTTCCTCCACTACTTCGCCAGAGTCTTCGGCCTTCCGCACATCCCAAGATCGACCATGACGTCATACCGGGGCAGTGTGCGTTCCAGACCCAACAACTTCAAGAAGTGCGACGATGATTCGAATGACGCAACTGAGATGTTGGAAGTGCACCATATTCTTTCTGCTGCTGATAAAATCTCGCCTCGTAACGTTCCCGAGAACTATATCCGCAACGAGACAATGCGATATCACAACGTGGATCCACAAAACTCTTCCCGCGTCTCACAAGAGGAAGTCGCGAACCACACCCACGATGACGTCATCCGGGAGTGGAGGGTGTTCGCCAGGGTCATGGATCGCATATTCTTCTGCACCATCTTCTTCATCATGACTGCATGTGCTGTTTTAATCCTCACCAGTCCAACGTGGAGGAAATCGCCTGACTATGCCATTACCTTTGACCCGGCCGACAGGGAATGACGTAATATTAAAACGAATTAGATCATGTGTATTTTTTATGACTTTCAAAATATGATTGGGCTTTTCGTTTTATTTCATGTTTGTTCGGTTTTATATTATTCTTTATTATCTTATTCTGGATCCTATATCTCGATAGATCGACGGTGACATCGACCATGTGAAATGTGATACATATGATATCACTGACACTAATAAATTATAAAAATGACTTTTATTAAATACGAAGCAGTTGTGTACTTGGTTGTACATTATATGAGCCATAGTGCAACACGGAGAGCTGCTGGCCAATCAGGGCCGCGCATCGACATGGATAGACTATAGACATACATATAAATTTCGAATCATCAGCCTTTGAAGCTTAAAGCAAAACGTTGATACGAATCGAAAACCTACTTCCATTATTTCATTTCATTTTCAGGATAATTCAGTTTTGCATAATCTTTCAAGAGTTTTAACACAAAAGGACTGTGACCAAGAGACCCTAATGTGTAATATGTGAACCCAGTTTGTTATGCAGACTGACCAGCGTTCACCTTGAAGAGTTTGAGTACCCCCGGTACTTCCCGCTGTCTTCAGATTCACAGGTTCGGTCCCTGACCGAGAATTTCTTGGAACAGAGTCAGTAAGGATGAACCAACAACATGATGCACGTCTTAACTGGGCTGGGTCCGAACACGAGAGGGGTCTCGAATCCCTGCTACTGAGTTGCCCGCTCAGTCTCACTCAAAATGGTATCTGCTCGTGTTCCTTCCCCAGCGCCTTTTATTTGAAATCCAGATATAATGATGATCACAAATCGATATGGGATGGTCCGACAACAGCGATGCATGCACATTAAAATAATGACCGCCCGGACCATCCTGTCGCTAGATAATCGTTGCCCTGACCGGTCACTCGTAAAGACAACACATTAAACCTAATTATCTGGTAAATGATATAATGCCAGAAGGCTGATCGTACTTTTCAACATGCTTATTGTAAATACTGTATATATGGGCATATTGCAAGGGACCCAAGAATCCTGCATGTACTCGCAACCCTGCATTACAAGTCATCCAGCAGTCAATATGTGTTAGGTATGCCTTTCGTCTGGGGAAAATCACGCTCTGATTTGGGACATCTGTGAATTTTTGTGTTCCATTTCGAGATGTTGTACAAACCTCATCGTCGCATTTGTGTCATTTCGAGGAAACTGAAATGATCAAACGAATCCAGATATACGCTATTCTAAATACATATCATTTATTCAATAAGTTGATGTTTATTTCAGGTTCATTGGGTTGTAGTATTATTGACGAAGATAAGGTTCCAGCTTTGATTCGTGCATTGAAATTATACGTAGAGGTGATAAGTGAATTATAGCGATACCAAAATAGAATCTAGAATATTTCGTTAAGTTGAGATTGAGCTCCTTTAGAATAGCTTATCTTTAAATGCAACACATTGAAATAGACTTAAATGGGTATAGGGGCCGTAATACTGATACACCAGCATAAAAAATTCATAATATCCTTGCACGATATCGCAGATCTGCCCAAGGAGAGCGTGATGACCATTGGGAGTCCGAAGAAGCGTGGCTATCGATAACTTCATAACGCACGTTCTTCGTTTTTGTCAGAGATCACACATTCCAGTCCATTCCGTCGCAGAACGTTTCCCACCGTTGACGTTATGGCAGTCGTTGCTGAGGTTTTAAGAGTCATGAAGTTGCCTGTAATCGGCTAACCTTATCTGACCACTGTCCGTTGCCACTGTGCAGCACCAGGAGATCCGTAACCAGCGGGAAATTTGGTCACCTGGGGGGGGGGGGATCGAAGCCCCTACTTCTGGATTAAAAGTCCAGCACTCTACAACTTAGCCATGTATGAGTGACTTGTGGGTTAGCAGATCGTGGATACACGGACCTCTGGGTTTGGGGCCCAGGGCGTTGTTCACAGCACCAATTATGCGCGCCATACAATTTGTTGTGTGTCATTGATATTACAAGACACCAAGATATTGCACAGAAAGAAGTTATCCGCCGGCGCCGAAGCATTGTACATTGAATCTGGGACTAATTTGTTCATAGGAAGCCAGCAGTCTTTCTCGATGTCATATTGTTCGGCATGCTCTCTTCCCATGATTAGAATCCTGCCTTTCCATGCAGTTGCAGAACCTTTATCGTAAGCATATTCCGTCTGAGACAGAACTGCCCAATGATCAGTGGCAGGTTGATAGCTGAAACACGATCGTTCTTTGCCTCCCACGACATAGATTTTGTCATTGAGAGCAACTGCAGCACCCGATTCACACAACCCAGGCATCGGACTGCGTAGTTTCCACTCACACTTAACTGGGTCAAACTCCTGCGTCAGAGCAGATGGTCCGTTTGCATCACGTCCACAGAGGATGTATATCCTGTTTGAGAACTGCACGAGTGTTGGGTCTGAAATTGCATACAGCATAGATCCCTCTGTTTTCCACTTCCAGGAATGCCCCAAGTTCAACGAGTATCGCTTTAATCGGAATGACTCAACTTTTGTTGACATTTCATTTAAAGATTTTTCCCACCCAAATGCGAACATTGTTTCATCGAAACAGATATATTTCCAACTTAAATATTCGCTAGTGTTTTCGTGTGTCCCCCACCTTGCCTCGTAAATCTTTTGATGGGGGATGGTCAGAGTGAGAGTGCAACTAATCCCGTCGTTATGTTTCCAAATGAGTCCGGATGGTGATAGCCTGATATGGCTAAGATAGTATCTGCCACTCAAAAGCACATTCCAGTGCCATGCGTCACCTTCAGTGCACTCAGCATAATCACACTGTATAGTGTGGTGCGTCTTTTGGTACAGCCGCACGAGACGTTCTGTCATGCCACCGAAAGCAGACCGAGGGGTTGTTCTCTTGCTATGAAAGTAACGTTGTCGGTTCATGCGGTAGTTTTGTGCTTCAGAGAGCAGGTGCATGCATTCAGAATTCCACATCAGCGGCTCTTGAGGAATAATATTGTTCAATGTTGCTTGGCTGCAGAAAGGGAATCGGATGAGGGGAGCAATCCTGGTGAAAGCCTCCTTCCTTTCGTCTGGTTCAAAGTTCACCCAGCGAATAACAGATTCAAAGACGAGGTCTTCGTTGTCTGCCATCAATTTGTCATTGGACAATAACTCAGCTAATTCATTCACGGTGAAGGTTTTGAATTCACATGAAGTTTTTACGATCTCTTCGAAGTTCGCCAGGATGTAGTCTTGACTTTTGGCTGTTAACATCGCCAGATTGTACTTCTTTCCAAATCTGCCAAGCTCAACGTAATTGGATGAATTGACGAGGGTGGCCAATGAACTGTCGCATTCGTCCTTCAAATCTTCCATGCAGAGGAATTCACTCGCAGAAGCAATAATTCGTGCATTATTCTCATTGATATCGATTTCACCGGAGTAAAAGAAGTCCAGCAACATCCTTATGGTGTCCGCATCAGCGAAATCCAGTCGAACATCCTGCTCAGTGCTCTCCTTCAGTCCTGATTGAAACATAGTTTCAAAGAAGGGACTGGACGCCATCAGAACGATCTTGTGACAGGAGACGGCTGACCCATCTGGTAGTTTGAGTGTGACGTCCGTCATGACGTCATCTTTCTTCATTTTGTGAAGAGACGCCATGAACGTCTTCATATGTGATTCACGCATGCCTCTGAAAAGGGGGACATCGATCAACACTCTCCCTCTAAGTATAAATAGATATGAATATTAAGTTAAATCCTTTTGACACTGCATGGTCGTAATTGATTTCCCTGTGATTCACAATCCTTATTTTTGAATGTTACAATTACTTGTACACGAACCGAAAACCATTAGCTGATAAAGACATTGATACCGGATAGCTGCGGACTTTGTGCTGATAAACCAGAGATACTCTAGTCTATAGCATGAATTGATCGCTCACATTGGTATAATGTTGCCGAAGTTCGTTATGACGAGATTCAAAGCGACTAAATACTTCCGGTTATCAATAATCATGGCTTGAAGAATAGGTCGAGATATAAAGGCCTACCTTTATCTGCGCAGATTGATAAAACTGTTGGAATCATAGATTATGTGCAGCTAAACCAGGAAGTCGGCTGTTCGTTCAGACGCTCCGCCGAGTGCCGCGCTTGTGAAAACCAAAGGTTTCGTTCAAGTACTGTCACTACTCTTACTATTCGCCCACTAGTGGAGTCTGTTAGCTCGGAAAATGTGGCGAACCCTGCAAAAAGATGATGAAGCTACCAAAATTTCAGTAAAACCACTATTATGTATTATGAATAAATTTTTTTTTCATTGTGTGTTAAACGAGATCGATTATAATGATTTATCGATCATTTACTGGCGATATTTACCGAAGCGTATAATTTCGAGATTATTGTGACGTCATTGAGCGTTTCGACCAATCACGAAGCCCCATTCGCCACGTGCGTGTAAACATGTTTCGATATCCAACATTCGCCTGTCATCCACGTTATTAGGCAGTCTATTTGCATGAATATGGTAAGTTAGACATCCCTTCAATTTTATTTGGTTTAAAATGAAATATGTGATTGATGGAGCACGCTTTTAAATCAGTTGGATCATTAAGAGAAACCCCAAATACGGGTACATGTATCAACTCAATTATGAGTGACAGTCATGTGCTGCATGACTACAACACTCGAATATCAATCATTATGATTATGATTTATGATTATCGATGTCACTGGATATATCATTACTATTATTCAGCATGCAGCGTCTGCTCTCCACTGTACATTCAAATAAATATTCAACAAATAAAAAGCAAATAAAAGTAGTTATTATTTTTATTCAGAGTCCAATCATCATTAACAGCTCCTCATGGAATGACACTATCAAATAACACACAAAGTGAATAGCAAATGTCAAAAG
>KB301364.1:503691-531623 GCA_000328365.1 Capitella teleta
TGGGTCAGCAGCCTTGATTCTGTAAAGCAATGATGACCAGACGAAGTATTTCAAATGGTTCTGTTCGTATGAAATAAGCTCACAGAATCGATTCTCTAGCCTATCCAATAAGCTCACAGAATTGATTCTGTAGTGAATCTTATAGTTCAACAGAATCGATTCTGTGATGCATTGAAGTCAGGGTTAAATGCTTGAGATGGTTCTGTTCGTATGAAATAAGCTCACAGATTCGATTCTCTAGGGTATCCCATAGGCCTACAGAATTGATTCTGTAGTGCATCTTATAGTTCAACAGAATCGATTCTGTAAAGCAATGATGACTCGACGAAGTATTTCAAATGGTTTTGTTCGTATGAAATACGCTCACAGAGTCGATTCTCTAGAGTATTCCATAGGCCTACAGAATTGATTCTGTAGTGGACCTGATAGTTCAACAGAATCGATTCTGTAAAGCAACGATGACCCGACGAAGTATTTCAAATGGTTCTGTTCGTATGAAATAAGCTCACAGAATCGATTCTCTAGCCTATCCAATAAGCTCACAGAATTGATTCTGTAGTGAATCTTATAGTTCAACAGAATCGATTCTGTGATGCATTGAAATCAGGGTGAAATGCTTGAGATGGTTCTGTTCGTATGAAATAAGCTCACAGAATCGATTCTCTAGAGTATTCCATAGGCCTACAGAATTGATTCTGTAGTGGATCTTATAGTTCAAAAGAATCCATTCTGTAAAGTAATGATGACCCGACGAAGTATTTCAAATGATTCTGTTCGTATGAAATAAGCTCACAGAATCGATTCTCTAGAGTATCTCATAGGCCTACAGAATTGATTCTGTAGTGGATCTTATAGTTCAACAGAATCGATTCTGTGATGCATTGAAGTCAGGATGAAATGCTTGAGATGGTTCTGTTCGTATGAAATAAGCTCACAGAATCGATTCTCTAGAGTATTCCATAGGCCTACAGAATTGATTCTGTAGTGGATCTTATAGTTCAACAGAATCGATTCTGTGATGCATTGAATTAGGCCTCAGATCTGATTCTGTACAATTAGATACACTCACAGACCCGAATCTGTTATTAAACCCTTATAGCTTCACAGAACTGAATCTGTTACCTATGTGATAGTCTACAATTAACCCCCCTTGTTGTTGTATGGGTACGCCCCTCTGACTCATGATGGCATTTTTTCGCAGCCAACACATTTTCGCACGACACCGGCACAACTGAAAATAGGCACCGGCACACACCGATCAAAACTCACCCCTATTTTGGGACATCCATTTCACTCCATTTCACATGACGTTACTCGGAATTCCCAAGATAGCTCACAAGGCGAGGCGAATGAAAATGATTTTCACAGTATTTGCGGAATATGACCCGTTGAACCTTATGTTACTATAAAAAGCAGCCAATGAGATACCACCTGTCATCGGTGAGTGCCTGTGTCATTATATATGGGACCAGGGGACCAGTGAAATCCAGGCTGCTGGCTGCTGATTGAGCAGCCTGGATTTCACTCTCCAGAGATGCAGATTCGTATGCGGACGACAGAGCTAAACGCACCAAAGTCTCAAGGAGCGGCCTCTTTTTTTTTTTCTTTTTTTTTTTTTTTGGGGGGGGGGGGAGGGGGGAGGGGTGCATTTGTAATACAGTCAGAGAAGGTTTGACCAAACCTTCTTTGGTTACATATTTCCTCATTCTCCTGTAGCGATGCACTATACGTCATAGTCCAAAGGATCCCCTTTGCCCCCTAGATCTCATTTAAAAGTTGCGCCCTGCCAATCGTAAATACCTCTCTACTTATGTTTTCTCGGTCTCGGGGTGATTCAGCTCTCGTGGCTCCCGAGACAGCACAAAGTCAAAATATATAATTTTGTATACTGCAATGTCCACAAACATGTACATGTGCATGTACATGTACATGTGTTCTCAAAGCCCTGCTTCCGACCTAAAAGACTGCATATCGACGATATGCTGTCACCCAGGGGAATCGAACCATAGCTTACCTTTGGATTTGACCCAACGTTTGACCACTGAGTTAACCAGGTAACATAATAATTTAATATTGATACGTATTAAAGTGCCAGTTGTGAAGTAACCTCCCCCACCGCTGCCTTCTTGGGGAATACACCCTTTGACCTAAGCGTACTTGATCGTCAGCTGACATAAGGAAGGTCGCTGTTCTCCTGAGTCGTTGTGTGGAGGTTTGTCTGCAGGAGGAAGAAGAGGCGTTATGTCAATATTGAACATGCAGATCGCTGCTCGCCTGCGTGCGTGCGTGCGAGTCGCGTGCTGGTGTACCTCGTCTATTTCATTTGTCGTCTTATTGCTTCTCATGCACGGTATGCATTTGAACTTGGTGAACTGCGTAGTCTGAGTTACACGTACCTGCGCTTGTGTCATCAGATGTCAACTGAAAAAAAAGCATGATTCTTCAGCACCCCCGGACGAGTGACGAGATTGTGCTCCGATTTTTGTTTTTGTGAATAAGACATTAAAATAGCAACAAATACGTATAAAACTTTCCAAATTTTGTTTAATTTACATGTAAATATCGAATAATGTGTATAAGGATCCATTTCTAAGGATATTTGTGGCAAAATCAATGATTTCAATCTTCGCTGATATCGCTCGATTCGAACAATTTTCCCTGAAAGGATGCCGTTTTGAGACCATCCTTATAGGGTTATATTTCACGTTCCTCAACCTTTACTTGTTATTTCAATCAGAACAACTAAAATAACCATTTATTATGCATGTACTTGAATTTTAGGTGGTCATAAATGATGTATGGTGATTTTAAGTCAATAAAATATTTGTATTCAGAGGAAGTTTTCTATCAAACGAGTAAACGACTGTCTCATGGGTCTGAAGACTGAAGCATTCAATTCTTAACTCCTGGAAGTCTCGGAGTTGAGAATCGATTCTAAGTGTTGAGAACCAATCATAAAAATGCACACTTAAGAGTAGTCATGGGCAGAAATTTTAAGACTTAGGTCTTCAGCCTGAGAATCGTTGTGAATACCACTCCTGATCATACACGTCATGTCATCCATCACAGAGTGGAATATCAGAATATAATGAATAGATGAGCAATGAGTTGCCGACTTTTGATCTGTGTGCCAAGATGAAACAACGTCCTGTATAGAGTACATGCTCCACAGAGCGGTCGCTGCATGCACTGAAACAACTCCTGACGAAGCCTTCTAGGAATTCCTAGCCAGAGGCGTCAGCGGTCTTCTCTCTTTTGAAATCGCGCGGAATTCACTCTGAAAAAGAGTGAAATCCTGTAAGAGATTCAGAGAATTGCAATAACGGAGGATTACGACACATTAAACAAACAGCCTCCGAGTAAATACTGGACGACCAGCTGAGAAGCCGGCATCTGGACGCCCGTGCATGGAACACCCAATGGACAACTTCTCCTGCGTTCACTTCAATCTACATTCGTTGCGCTGACTTCAGACTTCAGCTAGAGTCACGCAACACGGGAGCAGAACACTTCATTACATTTCTATAATATGTATTACATTGTGTATTGTACATTGTAGCTGCTTGGTGACTGGCTGAATTTCAGTGTCGGAGCGAGGGTTGTGGGCGATTGTGTGAGCAGAAACACGCGGCCGTCTGACACCCCTAAGCACGTTATTTGAGCGAGTGATAAGCTGTGGACAGACGCTTATCAAATTCATTGCATTAGTAAAAAAAATTAATCACCCGAGTGGTGAGAACTTTTTTTTTTTTGCATGTGCATCCGTTATTTATTCGAATACTATATAGTATATTTATAGCTCGAATAGGGCCCAGTGGCTATATAGCTGTAGCTTCGATGTTCATGCACATCTGTGAAGTCAGCTGCTATTCACCTCTCTTATGCATTGCATATAATTATAGCCTTTGCAATCGCTTCTGATGTGCCAAGACGGCTATTTTACTTGAAGGACTGTGTGTAAAGTGCACCTCGAAGTCGACGTCGAGAGATGTATACGTGTCCATGATTTTACCCGAGGTAAATGTATACGGGATTTCCTATTTGGAATTTGAATGGAAAAATCTCAGATGCGGGGTACCGAAATATTTACATGGGGTGGTCTCCTCGCCTCTCCCCTACCATTGTGCACTGTTTCAATACACGGTTTGGAGGGTGGTCCTTTCGGTGGCCTTCGTCGTGATCTCGTGCCCTTTTAACTCTCCTGCCTTTAATCCCAGATTATAGCCACGAGACAGATGCCCGACGAGCATTTAGCGAGATGAGTCGATGAAACGTGAATCCTGAGTGAATTCTGAGTACTGTGAGTCGAGTGCTGCCTGTTGCCATTCGGGAGTCTCTCTCCTTTCAGTTGTCAACGTACGTCGCTTCTTTCCTTACATCTTGACCATTGTAAGTAGCTGACCAATACAAAAAAGCTTTGACCAATATGACCGGTGGACAAGAGCAAGTAAAGGGAAGTTCCTGGAATCGCTGATTTGTGATGGTATCAGCGTCAAAAACCAGGTATAGATGCTCAGTGTATAATAGTAAGTGAGCAGAGATATGCATTTAGCAATGACATGTATATATCGTATTTGACTAAACAACTGTAAGCCTCTGCTAGTTATTACATGTGCAATAAAAAATACACTACGCCTAAACTATACAACGGGGAATCATTACTATAGATTACATGATGCAAGGGGAATGCATATCCAGATGTTTGAAGGTTTAAACAAACATGATCAAAACTCAATAAATTAGTTGTTCTCTCACAAACTGAGCGATCGAGCGTCGATCACACCTGTTGTCCGTCTATTATCAACTTTTGTTGTCGTTTTTATTCTCCGATGATGTGTGTCGATCGATGTGGAGAGCACCTCTCCTCTTATCACCACTGTCATCAAAGGCCTTAGCCATCGATGCGTTCGTCTAGAGTTTTAACCAAATTGATTTACGATGCGGTGATCGTGGACGCGAATAACCGCCGCTTCTCATCTTGTCTGTTGGAAATTCATCAGTCATCGATTAAACATTTTGTTTGCATTAAAAAAAAAATAATAATAATAATAAACGAAGAAATAATGGCTTCTATGAAAATCAAACAAACACGGTGAAGTGCATGAAACTCCTCGTGTTATTCGCCACTGGGAAGATTTTATAATCTTCAATTCATTTGTTTAAGATGCGATTCCGATGGCATTTCTGTAATTCCATCTGAGCTATTCTTGACAAAGGTAATTTCAGTAGAATTGACTGTTCCGTCTTCATATAAACTTTTATAAACTTTGCACTATTTTGACACGCGCATTCAGATAGAGATCAGATCTAGGTGAAAGGGCTTCCGGTGAGCGTATGAATGGAATGAAATTTCGTTTTATGTGTCGAGTAATTTTGCGCATCGGAGCGAGAAGCACGGACAGATTTTTTATTTCCGACGGCATTAAAATGATACAGTGTTTCCTGGGCTTTCAGTCCATATTGACTCGAGTCTCTATGAAAATTGCTATATGAAATATAAAATCACTCAATCGAGATTTCATCTCCGGACATTGGGTTGAGTAGTAGACCAGTTTATTGGAGCCCATCCTCCGTTTATTGGAAACAAAAAGAAAAGTATTAAGACTCCCTCTGTCCATGCATGGCGCGTTCACAAATGAGATCTTTGATTAGGATCATGCTTCCTTCCTACATTGCAAATTTACTTTCAAACAAATGGTTCTAAAATTAACGACAAAATCTGATACAAACTAACATTAAACCACAAAATCGAGGTTTAAAATATTCGCCAGCTGCATCGCATCCAACAAGACCCTCGACCATTATTTCGATGACTGAGCACTTATTCTTTTTTTGCGAATGGGAATGAAATTTAGACTCACTTCCTGGATATTGAACGCATCTGCATGTACGATGATGCGATTAGTATTCTCGCATTCTTTGTATATACTATAGATGAAGTCTTAAAATCATCTGTTTCATCTCAGAGTGATAAAAAATATATTTGAAGCATACACCAAGCAGAATCTGGAATACATTCGATCATATGTTGAGGAGACTGCAACCAAAGGTGCGCTCATTCTGACTCTGGTTATTTGTCTTCTAATTCCATGATTAATTGGCAATAAAGCAAACAAGAGATTAAATTAATCTGGATCTGCAACATTCGCGTTTGACGGCAATATCTGGCATTCACCTGATGACGGCTCGATTGATAAATTTAACATTTTAATCTCCTTCGCACCTCGTTGATTATTAAGATTTTAAATCATTTAGTTAAACATTCGATCGATCAATCGGCCCTTCTCTGGGTGCCATGAAAACACTCCATTTTCAGACAAATGCAATTTTCTTTCCCCTTTTTCAACCGCTGCAATATTTTCACTACAATTCCTTTCACGCCAAGTGCCCGACCCCCGGGCCAACACTGCCATCATTGCATCCAAAACACTACCGTAGCGCAATGTTGGCCGAGTAATTCACGAAGCGTGCTTTGAAGTTGAGGCGCGCATTGTTACGCTTAAAAGGTTTGCACGACTACGGTAAATGCCCCCGAAAGCCGAAGGTTAGATTCAGCCGGCGAAATGCGCTGCCTTCAAATCGCTTTCAAATTCGAAATCTATTCTACCCTTTTTTTCCTCCTCTTCCTCAGCCGCCGCCTCCTCCCCATAAACCCCCTTCGCTTACTCAATCAACATAACACGTACTTATGATCATCTTTATCGGTTAATCCATATCAATGTTCGTCCTCTGACACCCGCCATCTGCTCATCACTCCTCTAATCATTCGCCTCCTCCTATACACCACCTCTTCCCCCTCTTTCACCTCCTCCTCCATCTGCTCCTCCACCTCCACCTCATCCACTTCCTCTACCTCCTCCATCTCCACCTTCACCTCCACCCCTCCACCTCCTCCACCTCATCAACCCAATATAGGTTAATTCCGTATGAAAACAGTGTCGTGTCATTCGGTGTCCTGTGTCTCGTGCGTATTTCAACTGCTTTGGAAGCTCCATCAAATTGAAATCTAATTAACTCTCACAATGCATCAGATGTTATATGTTATCCCGATAACTAAATCATGGCAATAATACTCAGAATGAAGTGTGCATTATCCTGTAAATCGCACGGTGGAGCATTCAATGTGTTAGGATTAGCGTCAAGTTTGAATGGAACGCAACTTGTCCGATATTTATATACTCACCTGATGGCCCCAATAACCAATAGTAGTGTGAAGCTTAAAGGACGGACATTGTGATCTGCATACTGTATAATCAATTCTACTTTCCTTTTACCTGATCGAGGAGTTAAAATCACATTATGTTTAAATTCCCGACTTCACTTCATCGAAGAATGCTTAAATTAATTCATATTCGTATAATTTGATAATTTTACTTTGTTGAGAGTCTGTGGTTAGCCACTGGATGGAAATTTAAGACACGCCCTGTTGGCCTGTATACTAGTCAGTATTCATGCATTAAAACCTCTATTGAAACTTCGGTTGAAGTAAACTAACCATTTAGCAAGCAAGCAAAGCAATGATGATTAGTGCAAATCTGTCAGATTTAAACATAATTTCAACTCAAGTTGACATCACTGGCTAAATCGCTTTTCCTGAGGGTAACCCAAGATGGAGTTAAAACGCAAATGAAATACAAGATTCGCCATAAAAATATTCAAGAGCCCTGAAAGCCGATTTCACGTCTCCGCTTTCGTTGACTTTACGGATGGAGCTGTTGGCGCATGTGCGGCACACGAGTGCTGCTCGCTGATTGGCCGACGACCCGTGCCCTGTGGGGCATATAAGGATGGGAGGGGCAGGGCGAGGAAACATTCGTCGCCTGCTGCTCGATCGACACGGTGCATATTTATTATAACAACCGGAAGCGGCGCGAACTGAGCACCGGAAGTGATTATAAAAAAAGAGAGGAGAAAAAATGGATCTTGATGCATGGGGCTTGGGTCATTCTTCGTCGGAAGATTCGTGGAACATCAACTACAATGAGGAGAACTTCTGGCCGTGTCAGCAGACGTACAGCGAGTTCAAAGCGGAACCGAGGAAAATCGGAGTGAAAAAAGTCCGGCAGCGATCGGCAGCGAATCAGAGAGAACGGAAACGGATGCGGACGATCAACGACGCCTTCGACGGACTCCGGTGCCGGATCCCGGACGCCAAGGAGGACAAGAAGGTCTCCAAAGTGGACACCCTCCGCATGGCGATTTCGTACATCAATCAGCTGACTGATGTTCTGAAAGCGCAAGACCCGTCGACACCTCACGATGCTGAGACCCAAATGCAGAAGAAACGGAAGGAGACCGTGCTTATACGTTACCATAGCAACGGTAAGATCACTCATTCATTTCTGTGCAACTTTCAAAATATTAATAGTTATGTGGTGGGGCTATGATATGCAAACCACGTGGGTTCGTTCGCCAGCTGTACAAAAGTGGAATTATCTCGCGATTAGGCGCATTAATGTTGTTGCGCGTAGATAAGGCCGAATTTGAAGCATGTCGCGTGCTAAGTATGTGGTTCAGTTGAAGCCCCTGTCTCGTGAGATAAACTCTTCTTTAAGTTGGGTTTAAGCGATTCAAAATGACTCTCGTCTTATCTGGAAGGCGCGCGTCCAAGTTTGAAGGCATTCTTCAACAGCTGTCGAGGACGTCTTGCTCGTTATGACTTATGTAATAATAACTGATATACTCACCCCTTTCTCTGTCTCTCTTTAGATGACGTCACGATGCCCTGCTCTACGTCATATCCGCCGCCTGTGTCGTCAGAATTTCCCTTATACGGACACACGCTCTCCTGGAAGGAGGCAGAGGTGCCTGGATGTCCAGGCCCCGACCAGAGACTCAGTGCGAAGATTTGGACCCCGCAACAAGCTTCGTTGGACGACATGGCAAACTTATGACATAGCTGAGCACAGGGGTGAAGGGGGCAGCTCAACTCATCACATTTCATATTTCTTCACCCACATTCATTCATCAGAACTTTTTGCTCAAAGGCGAAACTACTTCCGTGTTCAACCGTTCAGCCACTTTTGGCAAAATATAAACATTCCACTTTTTTCAGTCATATATATTTTTACGTCATTTTTTTTTAATATCAAATAATCATCAAATCATGAGTTTCTTTTAAAGAATACTTACTTGTATTTTATTACATTGTTATCATATGAACAAAATAAATCTTTTGTGTTTTTTAAATGATTGTCGAGTTGCTCTTTGTTTTTCCTTCCTTCCTGTTTTCTTCTTCTCACAATTTTAAATTCACCTTCGCGGTAAAAATGGGATGGGGTGAAACAAGTGATTGAATTATAGAGTACTCTTCGATTTCAGATTAAGGAATTACTTAACTTCGTTTGAACGAGATAAGGCTAGAGAATTGGCGAGAGAAAAAAAAAGGAATAACCGGTGGAGAGGCGCCCGCCAAAGAATCGCTCATCGATCATTCAGCTTTAAAGATCGATTTGTTGTTCATAGCCAACAGTTGAGACGGATAAATGATGCACACGCAATGCAAAAAAAAAAAAAAAAAAAAAAAAAAAAAAAAAAAGTGCTTTAATTAAACAACTTAAAGGTCATCCCTGCACATAACTTGATGATGTCACACTTGATGTAATTGTGATCTAAAATACGGGTTCACGAAAAATCTCTCGTCCATTTCGGCGTAGACGACAGTATAATTACAACTTACAGCAGTACCTGATTACATGTTCATGAAATCTTGGATTCAAATCTGGTGGTAGAGAAAAGAAACCAATAAGGGTGCGTTATGAAAGCGCCTCGGTGAGTGATGTACAAAGACAGTCATAACGCATCTCCTTCAGCAAAGCACTTGATTGTTTCTCACTGGATGACATCTTCCGTTTGATTCCTCTCGTGACGTTGCAGTTTCGTGACATCGAAGCATGACGTCATACATGGAGCACTTAGCGCAACAAATGAGGCATGAATAACGGAGTTGCATCTCGTATTACGACATCGCTTTGATGTCGAATGTCTTGAGAGAGCATTTAGCGAGCGCGCTTCTCAATTACTCGAACAAAGAATTGGAGTGAATATTAATCACGGAAAATGGAACTTTTTGACAGGAATAATTAATTTGGTTGTTATCAATCGTGGGCTCTAACTGTTTTCCACTTACATGGATATCGAATTTGAGAATCGACTTTTGTTGTTGAATTAAACCAGAAGACACGTTTAGTAAACAGGGCATCAACATGAACACGTGTTTATGGGTTTACTCGATCGAAGACTGATGCGTCATTGACGTGTAATACGCCAGATATAACAATCATATTATAATACCTTAATAATAAGCCATAACATAATTATAACCTGCGTCAAATTTGCATGATGTGATGTCATAAACTCATGAATATCCATGAGATCCGAAGAAGGTAGTCAGTCATTCCACGAACGGGGCTTCTTTGCAAAACTCCTCCTACTAATTAATTAATTAGTTAGGTCCACATGCCACACCCCTCCTTGTTCAGGAAATAGATCAAAATTACGTTCATTTTTTTTTTTTTTTTTACAATTTTTGTCAACTTCTTAAATATTAAGGCCAAAATGATGACCACTTCCGGTTTGTCTTGATCATGCCAGCACAGATTAAAATTGAAATACACAGTTGAGATCCTAGCTAAGCTTGACCTTGATTCGTTATTGTAGGTCGCAGAAGGGCTTCTGGATCAAGGATACGTGTAGACCCCATACAGTGAGCAGAAGTCACGAATTGAAAGAATAGCAAAATAAAATAATTAACGCTAAAATCATTACGCCAACCTGTGAGTTGAATTCGCACCTCATAAATCTCTTTCCCCCTCTCAATTGCGCCTCAACAATAAAACGAAAATTCTTTTTGCACAATTTCGAGGACTTGGCAGCGTTCGCTATTTAGTTGAATTTATCGATTAATTATATTCTGCGTTTTCCCTCCGCCTGACAGGCATTGTGGGCCTGACCCTCTTCTGCGTTCTACAAACACTTTTCATTTCTTGAAGGAACCGAGCGAAGATAGTCAACAGCGATTGAAGCAAGCTGAAAGGCGGTCGACTGCCTGCCAGATATCCGCTCTTCGTCGGGGGTTAAATAGGCTCCGACCCCTAACGTCAGCCATGCTGACAGGAAGTGTGCACTGCGCGTGCGCACGCCTCGTTTGGCATGTTGTTTTTTCGCTTTCGTTTTCTAAAGACATTTTGTTTGCGCCTGAAATTCATTTTGTCCGCAAATGAGTCCACTGCCAGCATTGATCCGCCATCTCATCTCGTGCAATCCACCTCCACTGCATGAGTAGTCTATTTGTGTCACCATTTCTTCTTCTCATTCTCCTTCTTCTCCTAAATTCTCCCCTTTCTCCTCTCGGGGACTGGGCGGTCGTGTCGGACCATGCATTGAACCGTGGTATGAGAATCGGTTTAGATGAATGGATTCACTGAAGCGAAAAGCTTCAATCGACTTAATTAAGCTTTCAATCCACACTTTTTCCCTTTTCATCTTCCTTCTGAGCTCGGAGGTGTCAATGACCTCCAATGAACACAGCGGAACTTGTTCTGTCGCATGCTACTACATGTAGTATGAGTTACTTTACTACGTAATGTGCGGTTTTTGAGGGGGGTGGGGGGTATAGAATAAAAATAACTCAATTTTTTAAAGTCTGAACAGTGAACATGATTGGACGAAAATTGACAAATATTCGCCGGGATATGGGTAGCAATTTGCGTGCAATGGACATTAAGAAAGCTTTCGCGGGCAGCAACTGTCTGTTAGCGATTTCAATCATGGATACAAGTATTTAGTTTGATACTTCGTCTGTAAAAAAAAAAAAGCAAAAGATTTCTGTGAACGGTCAATTGATTGGACGCTTTTCGAGAGTGATGTCCTATTGTTGGTATAATTATTTTAATTCGTATAATTTAATAAGCTAGACTCCATAGCAATGTGTACCAATTGTTCTCACAATTATCGGGTTTTTTTTTTTCAAGTATACACATTTGCGCACATAGATATCGAAGCAGTTTGGTTTGTTATAGCCGACCTCAATATCTACGCATGTTTACACGTAATATAATATCAGAGTATACCTTGCCTTCGCACTGATGCGTGTACGGTCTGGTGACTAGGCAGTACGTGTTCACTATATCGGTGAACCTTGTTCGTTATGTAATGCACAGCTATAATAGTATACATGTACATATATTATAGTAAGATATGATTAATATTACATGATCACATATGAACGATATTTGCTTCGTGAATCGCATAATAATTATGAGGGTTTTTTCCAACTCAAACAATCGTTTCAATTCATCTTGCAGGTTTATACAGATTGATCGAAATTGAAATAGAAAATTGTTTTTATTAATCCCTTCAGCCAACAGCATGTATCCATGTATATATAGATCTTGTATTGGGTAGTTGTACCCAAATTGCATCTTTTACTAATGAGGCATGCACACGATTGACCTCTTGTAGGCGTATTCGTGCATGCAATGCTATGAATAGTGGCTGCCCTCCGTTCATCATATGATCTCGATTCCTCTCCACTGAAGGGGCCTGCTCTCCATTTAGAGAGCGATCTCTCTATCGGCCGAAGCAAATCGTTTATTTCTCGGATCGATATCTCGCGGCGCTTTGTTCTTAATCCACATTGCTCAACACAAACACACCTCCCCCTCCCCTCCCCTTACCTCTCCCAATTAATATTCCTCTGTACTGTTGATTGTTGAGTGTACTAGTAATTAAAACTATCCTCAACCACCCATTTCGCCGTTGCATTTAGTATACACTTCTACGTATAAATACAATGTACAATTGTGCATGCTGGCAGTACAATATTAGCCATCATGCTGTACTCCCTGTTATAGCGAGAGAAACACCTGAGCAATGTTTGCTTTGGGCGTTCAAGATCTTTGCCGTTCTTCCTATCTTTCGCTTCGTCAATATTTCCCCGGCCCACTCCAGGCCCTCTGACGGGCCACGGGCCGGGCCAAGTCCCCTCGAGAGTGATGTACGCGTGATTAGTATTTGGTTTACATCGGCCATCGATCCTACCGAGGTGTTGATTCGTCGTTGCGTAATCGCTGTGCTTTCATCTCCTAGGCGCTCTCCCCCACCCGCACCCCCTACGCCGGGAACGTGTTCGTGTGTCTGCTTCACCCGGCGTCTTACCTCCGATCTCAGCTGAAAGTCTGCAAAATGTCCTGGATTTAACGCCAGAAATAAAGATGGTGTCTCTCTTATGCTTGAGCACGCTTAAGGGCCTTTGACTTGGGTATCTCTGAAGCTTCACGAAATACAACCAATTAACCCGCGAAATAGTATTATACATGAAATGAATATCAACCCCCTTTGGTGTAATTAACCTGTGCGATTATTAAACTGTCAGGCTCATGTCTATGGCTGCATGTGTGATATAGGGATCCCATACAGTGATCACAATTACACGATCCCTTGGATAAACTGTGGTATATGTACTACTATATGTAGTGGATGCGTCTGCCTATAATTAGTTATAACAGGCAGACTTATATTGTGGAAAAGTTAATACAACCATTGAACCATACATTCCAACATTTCTTATCCGTCTTTTGAATTCTCGAAATGAAAGCTACGGGTTTTGGTCAGATAATGCAATAGTCAGAATCAGCCATAATTCTAGATAGAGGGATTAGAGGCCTAAAGCACAGAATCGCACAATACGCACTTAACATGACGCAGTAGGTCAGTAATTACAGCAATGGGTTCTTGTCAAAGACTGAATTGTTTGCCAATTCGCTCGAGATCAAAGTCGTTGAGGAACTCGGTGATTTTCCATGTGCGTCATTTCTTGGAGGATTGAGCAGGGGTGTAGCAGAGCGCAATGTTTGCCTCGGAGACAAGGGTGTCGCATGCAGAATGATGCACACGGAGACATCTGTCATCTTCCCAGCAAGAAATGAATCGATTTGGCGCCGAAACAGAGCTCGATATTCGGCACTCACAGCAAAATTCCTCTCTTCATCGATCGGATAAATATTCCTGAGCCGGAGATTATTCCACGGATAAACATTTCCGACCGACACACTCCACCGGAAATCGTTTTCCCGTAGGAAAATATTTTCAGAGGAATCGTCTGTTGTCGCATTGTTTTTCTTCGCTTTAATTAAGACGTTGATTATGTTGCTCCGACAGTGTGAAATAGCATGACATGCCAGTTACTCACTCATTGAAAATTAAACGCAGTTAATTATTAAATAATAAAACAATTTTATTCGCACTCATTCATATTTACACTCTCACAAAACAACAACAAACAACGAGGTCAAAGATCGAGGTCGTCCCTCAA
Organism: Capitella teleta; assembly: GCA_000328365.1. Taxonomy (NCBI): domain Eukaryota; kingdom Metazoa; phylum Annelida; class Polychaeta; family Capitellidae; genus Capitella; species Capitella teleta. The sequence continues at coordinate 518,006 of KB301364.1, forward strand.
CGATGTCATTTCCGGAATGAATGAACCGGAAGTAGTGAGTGCTCTGGGGTCTTCCGGTGTCCAGATCTTCGCAGTGAGCGTGTTATTCGGTCCGTACCTTTCTTTCTTGTCATCGTTCCACGAAAGCGAGTGGCCTGTCAACGGAGGCGCTCCGAATTGCTCAGTCTCGTCGAGCAGAGCTGAAGATAAGATTAGATAAGATATATTTCCAGATAATGAGCGGAGGAGGAGAAGGAGGCATGTCTCACCACCGGGACGCCAATTACTGAACCGAACGACAGACACTTCAACAATGAAATCGACATTAGTTTGAATTAATATTGTGCGTGCACTCTAAATTTTAATCTGCTCCATTTAATTTCGCTTTTTCGGTTTTGACGCTTAGGACTGTGTCACGATCGCAACCTTTGACCTTGGCTAAACGCCTGAGGCGAGTGGTCAGCGAATGACCACGACACGAGTTTGGTCTTTCATTGAAGGAAAATTGCCACGAATCAGCCGGACTAATTTGCTGATCTTTGCTGCTCTTTGCTGACCTGTATTCTAAGGTCTTTTCGCTTAAAGCCTCAAAAATAATTTCTAAATAATTGTGTGTAGGTAGGCCTTGGAGGTAATTTCTGAGACAAGGTATTAAAAAAATCAGAATTGTTTCTTGCGCGTGGAATCTGCCCACAACTTGTCGATTTCAGTCGCGAAATAAGGATAAGCATGGATGGCAGAGAGAGGAAAAAAGATTCAATTATGAAAGACTTGACGACAAAAGCCTCTTCAAGTCTCGCGAGAACTGACACCTGAACGAGAAAAAAAAACGAGAGCATCTCATTGCCATTGAAAGAAGAAACTTGTCAAACAAACGACTTCGATTCAAGCTCTTCAAAATCGCTGCCTCGTGCCAACATCTCTACGAGAGATCTTAAATTCCAAATAATATCGTCGATTCCGAAATCGAGCTTTTTATTTTTGTCCCACCCGATATCAGAGAATTACGCAACACAAACCTCTGTGATAGTTGATGATAATTTTTCGGTGATTTTCCGCCGCTCCTGGATATTGTCCGACATTTTCCTTGGATTGCATGTCATTTTCAACGAGTTCTGTGAGGAAGCTGATGTATCCGATGGCCAATCGTAACGTGTCGACTTTAGAGAGTCTTTTCTCGTAGGGAAGAGTGGGGATATGCGCCCTCAACCCCTCGAATGCCTCGTTTATAGACAGCATTCTTTTGCGTTCCCTCAAATTCGCCGCTTGTCTTTGATGCACTTGTTGATGCGATCCTTTGCGTTTCTTTCTTCGGATCTTCCCGCCACCGGAAGACGGAGACAGCGCCTCGGAATCGGAGTCATCCGGAATCGGCGATCCGCAGTTGATGGATCCAAGAGAGCTATCCAGATCCGAACATGTACTCGGGGATTGTGGAGAGAGGAAGCGAGTGACGTCCATGGGGAGGATCTGCTGGGATCTACCTGCACAACACCTGGACGATTCCCAAAAGTGATTTCTACGGGATCCGATTACAACTTCCCCTGTTTTCCCTTTTCAGGAAATCGCTCCTTAGCAGAGAAACACGCCTTCTCATTGGCCGATGCTGGTGACCAATCAGATGCCTCGTGGCATATCGATATTGTTGGCTCGGGCCGTTTTTCGATTGCGGCCCTCAACAATACGCTCAGATCTCCAGGCAATCATCGCTAATTATTAGATCTTAATTAATGGCTCGCAGCTCTAAATGAAGGTTTTAATGGAAATTTAAAACGGTGCAAAGCAGTATATTATACGGCTCATGGCTGCTGGCGAGTTCAATGCCTGTAATTGCTGCAAGATCATCCAACTCGAAGTGCGTGCAGTCGAGATTATGTCTGAAGACATCAGAGTTGAACTCTGGTGCATTTTGCGATAAACAGATAAAGGAGTGATTTACGACCTCTTGGTCGAGGGACACGCTGTTTTATCCGGACCCTGCGCTGCTCTTATGAATATAATCAATTGTTCTCTGTTCTTGGACATCATTTAGCGATTGGTGGGCGAGGAATCACTGTCCGGCTGAGTACTAGTAACAGTCTAAAAGCGGCTTTAATCATTCACACTTGAACATGTATTGCATGCCTAAAATTTCTTAGCTATTTGAAGACAGAAATATAATAAATTAAGAATGATGAAACCTTTAATGTTCCACAGCCCAAATTTCCCATTGCAGCCAAGGTATCAGAAGGTAAATTGGCAAAAAACGAACGATATATAATACTGTTACTGTATTACCGGTGATGACAAGTTTAAGAGGTTATCTATAAAAATCAAGAGGTACAGAGAGATTTGCAAACGACGATTCGTGATCGATATACTTGTACCTGATCCCCAAATTAGATCTGAAGTATAGATGGGTTTGCCAAGGATAAAACTATTCAATTAACCGCTTACACCAATGGCTTCTGGTCGCGAGGGACGTTTTGTCTCTGTTTGTCTGTTCCATACTAAATCCGGTGGGATCCGAGTTCAAATCTCGGTTCGGTCTCTGGGGCTCCCTGCAAGGGGGAAACATTGAAATGACCAGTGCTCCGGATCTAGAAGTCCGAGCGTTATGATTTTTACTATTATTAATATTTTTATTTATGATTTTTATTTCTGAAGAAACATAAATCAATATCACGATTAATTTCACCTTCAACAAAGCTTGTTTTAACTTTATTAACGTGATATCCAATGTTATACGTACATATTTATTGGGGCGAGGAAAAGAAGATATGCTGACTTTCTTGGGCGGTTTTTCATTTCCCACGATTTCACCGAGGGATCGCCAATGAGACAGTTATGTAACCGAGGAATCAGGATGATCGTCGGTTACATCTTGTTACTCAAGCATATCAACGCATCAAACGAAACCTTTGTGAATACTTCAAACTTTTCTGAAGACAACGCTTCACATTCCCGCAAAATGTTCCCCTTAAATCTGGTTTCAATTCAGATCGATCACGTGACCACGATAAGCATTATAGTTACTCCTTTATTATTCTATGATAGATGTATTCGATAAACTTTATTCACAACATTCTGATGCTAACTGGAATACTATGCTCGTAGTAACCAACAGATATAATTATGCTCTTGCGTCCGCTGTGTGTATCCGTTCACATTGAAATTTCTATAAACTAAAAGTGGAAAAAAAAAACAAAAAAAAAAAAAAAACAAAAAAAAAAAAAAACAATGAATAACGGTGCGGCTAAAAAATTCTGATATCTTAAGAATTATTCATGTTGCAGTTTTATCACTTTTGATGAAGCATCGAAATTATAATTACAAACAAACATGGTTGGAGGAAGATGGTATTGTCGTCAGCTAAGTATGTGCTCCGTTGTTGATGCCCGCTTGTGATCGTAGCCCGCGAAGTGAGAGCTTACGTGTCATCGTATAACCATAGAAGCGAAACCATTGCGGTATACAAGTAAATCAATTTTGTTTTAAACCTCATGTTAATTGTAGAATGTAGATGATAACCGATTTAATACAATGAGGTTGCAGGCAGTTTTATTTCGGCGAGGCGTTTGATTGATTCGCCGACACGAGTGGCGAAATAGAAGGCGGAGAAAAGGGAGAGGGAAAAATAAATTTACGTTCTGTTCGCAAACAAGCGACTGGATTTATGATCTGAATATAAATTGCATACCTCATGGAGAGAGACTGAGAGAGGGAAGTTCTCTCTCGGAGAGAATGACACGTCACTCAATTCCAAAATGGCTAATAATGAGCATGAAGGATTGACCTTTCGACAGACGCCAGAGCAGAACAAACAATTCACTTTTTTGGCGGCCATTTCGGCGAACTGTCCGCGCATGCGCTGAAGTATCCTCAAATATTATGTCACGCGGCTAATGTCAGAGTTCGATGACTTCGCCGCCGACGCGGAATCGACTCGTGGGGAGTTTTGTGCTGCGATTTCGTTTAAATGATCCTGAGCGACGAACGCGCCTATTTTAATTAGCTTGATTGAAAAAAGAATGCCAGAAACTGTGTGAAGTGCAGTGTACTAATATTTATACCTGTACATGTATACATGTATAGCATTCGAATGTCGCAAATGAAGCATTGGACTCATTAACCGCACCACATCATCTGCAAACATGGTGACTGTCGTAAGTGGGTCGTGCTTCAATATGGCGGCGTCCATGTCATGTGAAAGCGACCACGTGGTGCTCTGACATACACAAAGGACGCAGTTGCAGATACAGACAGCAGGCTCCTTGTGGATGTGTGCATTACGTATATCTGTGATATACGGACGTATTTCCACGTATTCACGACTCCTTTGAGGATGGATATTGGCGAATCGACACTTGCTTATTGGCTGACTAAATTGACAACGGTTCACCGATTCGGTGGCTACTGGTTCCCTGTAAGACTGCAATATAGCGCTGCTTAAAGGCGCAAACGGAAAGGAGGAAAACTTTCCACTTAAATGCGGATAACAATTAGTCAATCATTTTGAGAACAATAAAAACCTCATGGAATGATTTAATTAAAGCGATCAATTTCTGAAGAGCGGTGCAAACAGCGGAACGAGGCATTGAGGGGGCGTGGCCAACTGTCGCCCCCTAGCCACGCCCCTCCCCGCCCTTCCGCTGTCATTTCACGCAGCTGCTCGATGCCTTGAGAGGTGATCGATTGAATCATAACGGTATCGATAACGTTATGATTCCCAGTCAACTGGACTCCCAAGAAGGTGAGTGGCTAAATCAACTACATGTACTACTATGGTATGCTATCAGCATGTCGGTAAAACAGTATTTTGGGATTATTTGCAATACAAATAATGACAAGGTGAGAGAGCTAGGCCATTTTCTTGGATGAGAGGCTACCCATTTTGGAGGAAAGGGGAAAAATAGGCTGCATTCGAAAATTGGAGACCATCATTATTATTCTATCTACTTCATACTTGTCCCATTTTGCCCATCTCATTTCAAAGTTTTTCTTTCTTCCTTTCTTCTGATTAGATGACTCAAGTCGAGTTTCGAAAATTCGAAAGTTTCAAGTTTGTGGTTTTCTACCAGGCGAGAGGTGTAGACTGGACCCTAGCCACTCTTCTTCACCAGAATGCCGCGTTGTCCTCCGTCCTCCTCTTCCTCGCTCACCTTGAACTATTTTATTTTCTAAATCATCGTGTCTTATAGCATGGTCAAATAATTTGAATTTCGTTTTGATAATTTTCATCAGGAGTTTTTTTTTTTTCTTTTTTTTTTTTTTGTCTGCAGTTGCTGCAGTTGCTGCATCCAGGTATTCAGCCTACAATTACAGGTCTGTTACAGATATGTCATCTTTAAAATAAGTTTCCCTGACCTTATATTTATTCTTTTGCTTGATCCAAGTTGATAAGGTATTGCCTTTAATCCCAAACTTGGCCGCAATATCCTTCTTTGATATTATCCCATCTTCAACGTCTTGAATTGCAGCAATTTTGGTCTCGATGGACTCGTTCTTACGCTTCGCCATTGCTAATTAACTGCGACAATAGACTTGAATAACTCTATAAGCATTTAAAGCTGGTTTACATTGCTCGCTGCACACTGTTCGCGCATTGAGCATGTCAGTCACGGCGCTTTAACGGTCATCGTAAGTCGATAACGGCTTAAGAAATTTAGGCCGCGGGACCACGAAATCAGTTCAATAACGGCAAAAATTCGATAAAGTGAAGTTCGTTAAACTCCGAATGGTATTTAATAGAAAGTTGGTTGGGGAATGCCAATCAGTTCAATGTAGACCAAAATTCGTGGAACTGAAGTTCGATAAACTGAGGTTCGACTGTAGTTCGGCCACTTCAGAGTTCGTCAATGTCTCAAACTCTTAATTTCACTGCGATACAAAACAATAAAATCGATAAATCGGAATGAAAACAGGACTTAAGTTGAAATCATTGACGCCATTCCTTGTGTTATGATTACAACAAAGACGCATAAGGCGATTTTTACTACATTAATATAATTCAGCATTAAAGGGAGGGAGAACTGGTTAAAAATGGACTTTGAGTCGTTATTTGATGCACCAAAAATGATTCTTATGCCTGGCCCACACAAGGAATATCATCGCTAACGATTTCGCGGGAGATATATTGCTAATTAGGCGTGACGTCACACGCTGTGATGAAACACCGAGTTCCCTATCTTTTACAATGGGCCTCGTTATATGAGCGTGTCCTGCGACTAAACCCCTGGATATTTTTTTCTTTTCTTTTCGGAAATAGATAGAATAATCATTTTGCCACCAGTCAGGCGCGAAAAAAAAATATTTTTCGCTATTTTTCTTATTTTAACAAGCGATTTTCTAGGACACCTACCATGTTTCTCATCCTGAAACAGTAAAAAGGTCAGCCCGAGTGCACCACGCATGCGCTTTCGTTTCGTAAACAACAAAGATGTCCTTTTATGGCGAAGGTGATCTGCTCTGATTGGCTGAAATCGATAGCTTCACGAGGGGAACGGGACCAATCAGCCATCAGCCAAACCAAGCCATCAGCTGACGTTTGCCTCCTATACTTCGCAATGGAAGCCATTCTCCCATAGGCGCAATGCTAACCCCGATATTCGGAATGCATTATTTCCTTACGCTTGCATCCAGGCAGGGTGTTCTTGGCACGGAATGCTATCAATTGGTGCTATGAGTCAATAGAACATCACTTAAAATTTAGTTCCCCATCCCTTTAAAATAATTCATTATTATCAAAGTGGCGATAATACTGAATCTACCTGAACAGAAAAACTCCATGAAACAATGGACTCTTTCAAAAATTATCCTATAATAATTTTCACACAATATTATAAGACATTATTTTTCAGTCATTTAATGCTGTTTTTAATTGTATACATTATAATTATTGTTGCAACAGCGTTGTGTGTGTGTGTGTGTTGATTTTTCGGTGTTAAGCTTCACAATAATTATATATACATTTATTTGTGAATTTTGAATCAGGATTCATTAAAAAAAAAAAAAGTGCGTTATGATTCGAAGAAGTAGGACGTGCGTAATAGTTTTGGAAAATTGGCTCCTTGATGTTCCATGCACATAAAACAGTGAAAATAATCAAATGTAAATGCTCTATACTTCCATTATTAATCATTAGATGGTATAATAGCTTATTATGAGTATAATAATATTAGTGTCTGTCTTAACGTGAAAACTCCACATCCCATTATGATTATTGTCAACAAAATTATCAGCAGATGACTTATTCATTCTGCAGTTCCATATTTATCGCTTTATTCATTCAGAACTATTAACAATTCCAATATAAATTCAACCAGTGTCAGCATCAAACGCGTCGCTGAAGATTGCTTGTTTCAGTAATAAAGTGATACCCGATAATTCTACAGTTAACATTGTCTTTTTCTTTTTGAATATATTCTGTGATGTTATCTAATCTTTAATGCGATGAGCGATAAAAGGGAACTTAATGTGTTCGAACATTTTTGCTCAAGAATTTTTAGAATAGAAATCATAACGATTCTCTAAGCCTCGATAAATGCGTTATGATTTTAAACCGCAATATTCGAACGTTCTAAAATCTAAAAAAATAAATGATATAACGCTATCTAATGATTTATATACCACAACCTTGCACTTTTATAAGAGCCCTTATGCGGTTCACAACTCTTACGTCGTTATAGGACCCCCAAACCTGATACATAAGCCTCCAGTGAGCGAGCATCATAAGAAGTGCATAAACTTTGAACAATTATGACAATACATTTATCTTGGTCCAACCAGGTACAACAATTCAACATGATACGGTGATCGAACAACCAGTCTTTCATGGAATCTGATCTAGGCAAATTCCCCGACCAGCTTAACTGACTCAACAGACGACTTAAACCCATGACCCTCAGCACGCTAGGCGAGCACGCTACCATTGCATCATTGCAGTCCTCTTAATGCCCATTAATTAAGATTTGGCAAGTACTCATCACGATTATCCATTCAGTATTCTTCAGTTCTGACTGTTACCCAAAAAAAAAATCTTAAATATTGAGGAAAAATAATATATTCCCAGCAAGAACGCTAATCATTTGTTGAATAATTTAATGCAAAAGGAAGCGTAAGATATATCAGGCACATAAATTCATGACGATTCCGTTCAACTTGTGCGTGAACGCTTGAAATGAGAAGCGCGAAATAACCCTCTCATGTCCCGCTCTGCCAAACTTCTTGCTCAAATCTCGATTGCTGACAAACTTCTCCATTGCAGAGCAGAAACTAACCGCATCAGGGTCACACAGGAAGCCGGTCTGACCATCGACCACTGTCTCCAAGGGTCCACCTGATCTGACCGCCACAACTGGGCATTGCATGTACATGGCCTCGATTGGCACAATGCCAAAATGCTCCTGATCGGGCGTATACAACAAGCACTCTGCTGAAGACAGAAGAGTTTTCTTCTCTTCCCCAGAAAAAGATCGCTTGAAGGTCACATGACCTTCAATGCCTAATGACCTTGCCCTCTCCTTGAGTTCAAGGTAATGTTCTCTGTTTTCAATGACACGGTCATCATAACCGCCCGCCATCACAAGATGAATGTTCTGTTCGGACTCTTTCTCCAGCAGACAAGCTGTGAGCAAACATCACGTTCATTCTGTGAGCTGAGTGTGGGCTCTACTCACCCATGGCGTCCAGGGCTAAAGGCAGATTCTTCTTCCGTTCATATCTGTTGATTGAGAGGAATACAATGGCGTCCTTGGCAGGAATCAGGTCATCCGTGGGGGCAATGACCTCTCCGTCAAATTGCGTGAAATCAGGGATTGGATACAAAACGTCTGGCTCCATATAGCCGAGGGATGTAAAAGTGCGATGGAACACGCCAGCTGAAAAAAAAATCAATAAGATAAGTTGAGATAAGGGATTAACAACCTGTGAATTTGCTGTTGACCAGGACGCAGTGTGCCAGCCCTGTGGTCCACTCCTCCAGCCAGTCAAGAGGTTTGCGATAAAGACGTTTCAGCAGTGTTTGGCGTTGTGTGAGCAGAAGATCTGGGAAGTGGCAGTAAAAGAGCACGCTCGCCTTGCGTTGCAACCGCAGAACGGGAATGCAAGCGGAGATCTGGTCACAAAATACCAGATCAAACGAGATACCGCTGAAGAACACCAGGTAGAGTGCGGCGTACACCATGCGCAAGTACGCGCACAGGGCATACATCCGACCACACACACTGCGTGGCAACCAGTCCCCGGCAACAGTGACTTTAAGGCTGCCGTCTGTGGTTTCTTTGAAGCAATGGTTGTCATCATGATGTGCCGTCACAAACTCCACCTGCAACAAAACCAATCAAGGTCACCTCGAATTATTAAAGATTAAATTCTCACAGGTAATGTTTTGTGTTTCCGCACACTCTGTTCGGGTGAGTTTTCTGAGCACTCAATAAAAACTGAATCATTCAAGATTCCATCGGTTTACTGAAGCGAGTATGCCTAAACTGAACTGATTGCCTGTGGGTCAGCCATAGCCTTAGGGTGTCAGGGCAAATGCATTAATATTAATTTTAGACAACATGTATACCTTAAAATTTTCACTCAAATAATCCACCAAAAATACATACAGCTTCGTGTTTGTCGTGTTTCAGATTTAATACTGAACTATTGTGATATCACCAAGGTCTTGCTTTTATCTATGGAAAATGCTGGCAGCCACAAGCATCATGGAATGTAAACACCCATGAGGCTCGACTTGAAATTTTGCGCTGTTTGTGGAAACAGGTCGACGTATGATGGGATTAGTATTTAGTATTGTAAGTATGAACGTTCTGTGATGCTTTCATGTGAATTAGAAGGTTATTATTATCATTAATGTTGGTGAAAGGTGATTTTCATAAAGATAGGACAGCTGTATCACCATTTCATATATGGCAAACCATATGCAGCATATTGATGATATTCATGCAGTACAATGAGTATTTGATTGGCCTACATTAGTATGTACATAGCGAGCACACACAAGGAAATTAATCTGAATTAAACCATCACCATGCCCATGGTGATGATGGTCATGATCATGGTGACCATAGTGACCGTGGGCATGGAATTTCTATCTATAATCTAGACTCCAGACAGCCTTCTGAGCCTTGTCACTCACTGTCACAAGTGACCAGCATTGTCATGATTGTGGGACACCCAGATAGCCCCTTCGATGGTGTTTTTGCCGTAGTCTGCTTCAGTGCTTGTTTACTTGTTAGGCAATGTGTCACCACTCACCAGTCAAATGAATGAATGAATCAAACAATCAATGATTTTTTTAGATCATCATCTGATAAGATCAAGATGCATTGTGTGACACTCAGTTGGTCGCTTCGACCGGTGCTGTGGCGTCGTCTGCTCGTTCGACAATGGATCAAGATGAAAATCAAGCCAAACTTTCAGACTCGCCTGGTGGTTTCTGGATTGAAGCGCAAGAGCGGCATCGATCACAGCCCGTTCAGCGCCTCCAATCCCCAAATCTGGATGCAAAAAAACCACGTTCACCATCACTGGAAAGGATTCAAGGCTCAAAAACGAGAAACATATGACGAAACCTTCGAAAACAACTCTGCCATTATCGATGAGTGAATGAATCACCAACTGCGAAAGTCGTGTTAGTTATGGAAAGAAAATTATGGGTTTATTGGCAGGCTGTGGTTAGCATCTTTATATAGGATGCTAGCTGTGGTTATTCGTAGGTTGCCAAATACGAATGCTTCCAGAGCCAGGTCCCGGAGCAGCGGTAAAGAATTCATACATGTACCAGCTTTTTCATCACAAAAGTGGCTGGCTAGTGTAGTGGACAGGTCGAGCAATTCAAAACCCGGTGACCACGGGCGTGTTTTTCTTTTCGAACCAAACTCTGGTTCAGGTTGCTGGATAGGACCAAGTCTCTGTCAAGGATGATGAGCACGTGAGACGCTAGTCTCACGGTGAAGTTTGTATGCTACAGCATTGTTGTCAAGATAAACATAAGCAAATCTCGTGTGATTTGAGAGGAACCAGAGTCTGGTTACGAGACTACAGTGGGATTCGGTCCTAACCGGAAACCTGGACCAGAGTGCGGTTTGAAAAAAAAAAAACAAAAAAAAAAAAACAAAAAAAAAACAGCCCTGATGAAATGCCCCAAATACAGTATATAGAGTGGGTTAAAAGTATCTTCTCCATGTTAACAATTTCAATGCTTTTCAATGGCACAGGTCCCAGTGTAAAACAATTCGCCAATTCCAGAGAAAAAATTCCTGGTATGGTTAGTTTAACATTTCATGCTGCCATTCCTACGATTTCTATTTCAATTTCATTGACATTGATGCCGATTTATCTCAATCAAAAGAGTGTGCCCAACATTCTGCGACAAACGTTTTCACATACATGTATTTCCCAAGGATCAAGAAAGGTTTGTTTACCTCGATTCCTACTTGTAAGGAATCGAGGTAAACAAATATTGTTTGTTATATTGTTTTGCTGTTTCTTGTATACAAATATAACTAAATGTGTATGTAAATACTATGCAATAAATGAGATTGTAATTGTGTAATTAACTCTTACAACAATATTACAATTTGTCAACTCGTGAGCCATTCACGGCTGTGACAGGCGGGTTTGTCGGTCAATATGACTGATTCTGTCAGCCAAGTTTAATCATTAGTATGATTTAGCTTAAAGATTCGACCTTTGCTAAGAACCCTTGTGAATACCTGTCATGTTTATTTCAAAGATCTCAATTTTATAATATATGTGACTTCACATGCAGCCAACATGGTACTGCTCTCGTGAAAAGTTTATCTCTACTTCTTATAATTCTGAAACTTCAAAGGTCGAATTATCACCAGGTTCGAGGAGGTTCAGCATGTGCGCGTCTCACTGATGAGCGTTTCAGCTACCTGTGACAAAATGTGGTAAAATGGGTGGCTTAAAAATGCATTTTGCTGGAGTGCCGACGCACAAAATGACGTTAAAAAATTTGCACTCGCTGCCTCCGAGAGAGCTCTGCCATGTTGGTTTTCTGACGCATGCATTTAAGCTAATGTATGTATTTATATCGTTCGCCAGTGGCGCTTGGATTCGCCGAGTTACAATCCTTCTGGCGGCAGACTTCAGGCAGACTTTGCCAGTTATTCCAAGAGGTACACGAGCTGACGAAGTCCAAGCATGCCTCAAATCTTCCTACCTGTGGAACAAAGTAAGTTCAGCTTGAAATGTCATTTTTTGGCTTTCATCATAAAATTTTTCTTCTTGGAAATGTTCCAAGAGATCGATATTTACCTATATCATATGAGTTGAAATAACACATGACGATGTTTTCCTCAGGTCCAGCGACTCAGCCTCACAAAGAACATGAGGGTGCATATCACTGGCAGTCAATCAGCAGCCCTATTTGCTGACCAATTGCTGCAACTAGGTAATGGCACACTCTCCACTGAGAACAACCAAGGATCGCTTCTATTTGGCCATTCAGTAGGTAACATTGAAGAACTTATCATCAGCGTCTTCCCATGCTTACAACAGAAACATCAAGAATGTGAATGGTTATGTGAGCGGGCAAATCTTGCTCCACGAAACCTTGAGGTGGATACCATTAATGAACAACTCCTGAACATTCTTTCTGGTAACCATAAAGTATGAACTATCAAATAAAATTTTGACTCTTGGTATAATTTCAGGTGACGCAAAAATGTACACATCTATTAACACAGTGATCGACCCTGATGATGTCGTCAATTATCCAACTGAATTCCTTAACAGCCTTCAAATTCCTGGACTTCCACCACACAATTTGCTTCTAAAAATTGGATCTCCCATCATGTTACGAAACCTAAATCCACCAAAACTTTGCAATGGAAACAGGCTTACCATCAAAAGATTAATGACACATGCGATTGAAGCAACAATCATGACTGGTATAGCCAAGGGTGAGAATGTGTTCATTCCAAAAATACCATTGATTCCATCCGACACGCCATTCAGCTTCAAAAGACTCCAACTGCCTGTTAAGCTCAGCTTTGCCATGACTATCAACAAAAATCAAGGGCAAACCTTAAATTTGGTGTTTCTCAATCTTGAACAACCAATTTTTACACATGCCCAACTATATGTGGGATGCTCAAGAGTGGGCATTAGCAACAATTTGTACACTCTTTCCCCACAAACTGATATCAAAAACATTGCATATCAAGAGGCTTTACAATAAGTCAATGACCCTGTCCCTCATATTCATGCTCCAAAGCATTTTCCAAATGTAACCATTGTGACCAATCATATTACATAGCAATCCCTTAAATAAAATCTATCTAGTACTAATATATTCCAATATCAGAATTTTTCATGAAATTAAATTATTTAATAAAAAATTGAATATTAATATCAAATAACACCTAAACTTGAATGTTCTCTCTCCCTTTCCCTTCTACTATATTTTCTCTGTTCTCTTCTTGCTCCTTTATACTCTCCCTCCTCCCCTCCCCTGTACTATTTACCATGGTCTCCGAATCGAATTTAGAGCATGCCTGCGCACCCCTGGACAGTGGCTAGCACTTGTCAGCTCTATGGTGGTAACATTGTGGACCCCACCCCCACACGAGTAACATGCACTCGATGCACTTTTCGTTTTCTGCCGTTCGATAGCTTTGTGAAT
>KB301364.1:537160-550456 GCA_000328365.1 Capitella teleta
ATCTGGGTATTTAATTTGTGCTGTGTTGGATATGAATGTCGTCAAGCAGCTCTGACTTTTTCAGTCCTTTTTGTTCACAGATATGCCCCTAACCAGCATTGTGGAATGTCATTTGTTGTGTGGCGCTGCTGTACAGATTTTCATTTTAGTAGATATATATTAGCAGAGGAGGGCTGGGCTTTTTCAATGTTGTACTGTGATTGTCACTTATTAGCTTAATCTTGTGACCATGGTTACGTTGTAACCAGGGATGGCTACACTTCAAACAAGTATGCTGTGGCGCATTATGAATGGAGATGTCTCCTTTGGTCACCTAGACCTGCCATTAAGCCAACTTTAGATCAATGGTAGAGAAGATCTCGCTCCCTGAAGATTGCTGAAGAGTTCCTGGATCATTGGCCAACCCTGTGTCGATCAATGCTTCACAAGGCATGCTCATGATCAACACAATCACTCGTGGACGACTCTTGTTGTTCGACAGTCAAGCCAGCGGAAGAGTGACGGCTGCAGCAGCTGGACGTCTCACGGTGGGTCGTTGTGTAAGTCCATGCCTAATGGAGGTCCTGGGTTGCTGGACCGCTCGGATGATAAGTTGTTCTCCAGAAGGCAGTCTAGTTTCACCTTCAGCTTGCCATACTGGGTTTTCATCAGGTGCAGTTCCCGCTTAAGGTTTTATTTTGCATGTTTGGGTGCTTCAAATCAATGTGGAATGGACCAAGCTGCGAAGGCATACTTTCATGGGCTCGTAGCCAAGCCAGGAAATGATATCTGCCTTCATCTCGGTGGTAGCTGCAATGTTCGATCCAGAGTATCTGGCTTAATGGGGCTTATGATCTTGGTGGCCAGCCATCAATCCTTAAGGCTGGTAATATATAACAGGACAAGCAGTTCCATCTGTGTCCTTGACCAGCTTACCGAATTGTCTGTTGAAGGAGAGTAGGGACTCCTTGGGCTATCGTGTGCACAAACAGAAAACAGCTTGTGACAATCAGCAGCCAAACATCGGATACAAAGAAGCTCGTATACGAAAATTAATTAACTATTTGCAAATTTAGTGTGTTACTACCCAGTGCACTCATGCAGGTGGCCACACTATAATAGGGACGAAGAGTTTCTTTATGCTGTTGGTATTAATCACCAACTTCTCTGCTCACTGAGCAGTTGTTGAGAATGCGGGCTGCTAACTGCATGTATATTTGTTAGCATGTCTGAAAAGAACAAAGAAATTAAGCGTAATATATAAGCGATGGGATCAATCAGATAACGGCGAGTTTGTTTATACATTCATTGAGGCAACGTGAGGCTAATTGTTCGCTCGTCTTCGGGCTGACTGTAAACACTCTTTCTCCCTTCTCGGAAGTCGATGCGCTTTATCGCGTTCCGTCTTCTCTCTCCCCCCGTCCCCTCCGCATGCTACCGCGTGCCATTTCAACAATTTGCAGTATTACAGTTACGCTGGGAAGCCATATTATTGCTGGGAAGAATCAACACAACGCGAGCAATTTTCATTACTTGCTAAAGCCATTGCGAGCGGTCAATCGCTTGCAGGACTTTGAATTTGCGCGAGAAGTAGCGTGTGCGAGCGAACGCTTGCGTCAAACGGCAAGGACTTGTTGAAAATGTTTTGAAAACACTGACAGAGTTGACACCGAGTTTAATCATTGCTAAACATTGAACTCTGAGTGTTACTTCAGTTCACATGTATTAATTACCCAGGCTGCATTATTATTCATTTTGCCCATTGCTGGCACATATAATAGAAAATGGTTGATCACTATACAATTAAAATTACTTGCTTGCTGTTAAAATTCATATGGCAGCACTTGATTAGTCAAGGAATAGACTAATTGAATCCATGTGAATTTTGGAAAATGAACTCAAGATTGGTATACTTAAACCCCGGAGCCCATTGTAATTGGCCAGAATCAGCTGGCTGAAGTAAAACTGACCGGCTAGCTGCTTAAGCCGCTCCACCAATCAGAGATATTGGCTCAACCTTGCGATCGGCGGCTAGCAGCGGCTAGCAGCGGCTAACAGCAGCTACCAGCGGCTTGAAGTGGCCTGGCAATGGGTGCTATATCATCCTATATGTATAATGATGCCAGCAGTTAATACAAACGAGTGTACATACTCATGTACTCTTTACGTGTACTACTATACTGATGTGGTGATTTTAAGATCGAACGATTTCCAAATCCCATAAATGTCCCACTTAATTACACTCTTTTGCTTTACTCAAGTTCAAGGCATTTACGCATTTCATAAACTTCCATGAACATCATTATCACTATTATCACTTTGTTTGCAAATTCAGCTGGATTCTAAGTACTTCTAAGTAATATATGCAGCGGGAAGAGGAAGCAATTAGAGGAACAGGTTGGAAGAGGAAAGAGGATGGCGAACCAAATGAGTTGTTGCATCAGGATCTTGAATGAAACATTTGCCGTTTTTGAAGACTCGGATTACAATTGTTGGGCAACCTCTGTGTTACATATATGGGGTAGAATAGCATATGATAGAATAGTTTATTGTAATGTATGCAAAATGTCAGAAATATAACAAATTACATCAAGTTAGATGTAGAGTTGCTTTAATTCTTCATTCATACTAGTCATCACTGCTTCGACATTTGGAGCAGAGATGAAAGTGTTAGTATGATCAGCGAAGAGATTTAATGTATACTTTCAGAGACAGAAGTGACATCGTTAATGTAACAAAAACAATAAAGGACCTAGGATGGAACCCTGAGGGACACCACACTTCCTTCTAAAAACGAAAGGTTTAACATGTGGAGTAAAGGGGAAATCAATAGCTTAACTAATTGCAAATAAAATAGTCAAATTCCACTAATTTTTCAGACCGACAAAAAACAATGCATATAGACAAGCAGTGTTATGAACAAAATGGCATGAAAAGCCAATACAAATTATTTTAGGGTTGGCTATGCTGTGTTGATCCACTCATGAGGGAATGTTTTACATAACCCTAGTATGCAAATTGCGCATCTTATGTCAGTCTGATATATTTTGAGACACTCCCAGTATATGTATAGGCATACATACAGTATGGTATAAGTCATTAAATTAATTTTAATGGAGTAAACTGAGTAAAATCTACTACCACAGATAGCTCAGATTGTAAGTATATAAACAATTCTATAAACAAAATAAAGACTTGTACAAATGATAACTTCTTGTAATACTGAATGTAAAATATTTGGATTGAATCGGCTGAGAGCCCCTGATGACAGTGTCGGCTGATAGTGGCTGGCCGATGGCACCAATCGGCGGCGGCTTGCTAACCGTCAACACGAGTGTTGTCACCGCCCAGGGCCTTGTCCGAGTCCGGTTCCTTGTCATCATCTTCATTAATCCAATATTCGTCAATCAAAGCATACACTCTTGTGTGATCTTCAGTTGAAGAATGAAAACCCAGCGAGTTTGCCTTTCATCTCGAGAGATATAGGTTGAGTCATGGGTTCATGACCCAGGGCTCAACCAATCAGTGAGCGAGCCTGTGTCAGCTGGTTTATTTAGTATGCAAGTAGGTCAAACTATGCAAACTACAGACCATAGGGGGGTTTCTTTTAAGCCTTTTGTTTTGTTCATTTTATTTAATACGTGACGCGGACTGTATTATAAGAGAGTTCCCTTGCAGATCTTCTCACTGATATAAAATGACGGGTTTCGCCAAAAAGCTACTGGCGATCTGGGGGGTCAAAAATTTAGATAATCGGCCATTGTTTTGGACGTTGTTTTTATGTAATGCCTTGAGAGTGCTGTTGAAAAATATATAATTTTAGGCACTTAGGACGTTAAGCCATGCCTAATACTTCGGGATATGGTGCACGGATTATTTATGAAGACTCTGAGCACAAAATCTGAAAACCATTTATAATCACCTCACATTGGGTTTTTTGATCACAGCTTGCTTTCGCAAATTGCGAATTGTGACTGTTTTTTTCCGTTGATGCTCATATTTCAAAGTGGAAGATACACACATCTTCTTATGATATCTAATGTCTTGACTGAATGAAGACTGTGGTGAAGACTATGCATGGCGATAACACAGTTCAGGTGGATCTTGATGCCGTGAATGAAGAATAACACTGAGATGAAACCACAAGAGATGATTTGGAACCAGGTGAAGTTGTCGTAGAGATGGCCGATCCTTGCCAAGTTGCAACTACCAACGATACATTTGCTGCTCTCGAGGTTCCAGTTATTAACCATTTCGCAGCTGGTAGCAAAGATCTTGATGAATGCGGTTTCAGGTGGTAATCAATGACCTCGAAACAACGTTCACGCTGATTTTAACCTATAGCCCCAAAGCATAGAAATAGGCTAGACAACTGAATGTATAGCCGCAAAAAGGACTACAAATGGTCAAAGAGGTGCCTAATCTGTAAGCAAAACAACTGTTCTGACTTCAGTTCTTGAGTTCAAGGTCGAGAGAGTGATAATTAAATTTTCCTTTATCATAACAGCGTGCTTTGCAAGTACCTCTAGAAAAAAATTTAAAGTCGCGTAAAATATTTCCTTGTCAGTAGCTCTAATGTGATTTTAGGTCAGCTGTTTTATCTTCTTTTGTTTCCGACAGAAATTTTCTTGATTTTCAATGAAATTTCCCTTTGCTGGCTCTCAAAACGACCAGAAACCAAACGTGAGTATTCGTATTTCACAATAAAGGATCCGTCGTTGAGCGATTTCGCCATTCCGATCGCATGCGGGCGATGCTCCATTGTTTGACATCCGATCTCTGAGAATTTCCATTACTCATAACATGATTATGATATCTCCGAATGATGCACTTAAATTCATTCGAAATTTATTATAATCGTAATCAAATTCATCAGCATAAGTGGGTTGGATAGATGGTTCTGATTCAGGTTCTGCAAGATAATCACTTGGAACCGTTGTAAGTACTGCCACTCACTGGGACACGCTCACTAAGTCACGATCATCCATGGAGTGATGGACATTAAATTGATTAATCATGATTAAATGATGTGGAAATATGTTTTGTTGTATTTTGTAGAGCCGGGCGAATAGTCCTTTAACACGGATACACGAATAACGGATATCTGTGTTACTAATATTCTACGGACACAGATATTTATGCCCAAACACATGCACCTGCAGCGTAATGCCCCAGCGCCTGGCACTAGCCACGCTCTGCCTGCAGCAGTTAAAGACAAGCGACCTTGACTTGCTGCTGCCATCCGTTTTGCATTTTGTACAATTCTTTTATCAAAACATTCAGGATAAGTTTCAAGAGGCATCGCACATGCAGACAGCTTGCTTGCCTGTCAATTTCACAGAGGTGAATTCCTTATCAGCGTAGGCTATTTTAAGCATTTTCCTCCAACTGCACGAGTCGCAGATTATAAGCCCAAGATGCAAGGACAGTAACGTGCACTTTGTGCTACATTTTACACTTACACATACACCAGTTACACAGTAGCATGAAGCTCAAGCCTTTGATTTTGGGGCGAGCGATCCTCGCCATCGCTCGCGCAAAATTGATTTTAGGAGAGCGAAATGTCGCTTGCCAAAGCTTTTATGAATCGCTCGCCCCGAAAGTGTGTGTTATGAATGCTATAAACCGAAACCAGCACGTAATGAAATTGAGTGCAAATGATAACGTTAGTAACACAAGAACGAAACAGACGGTTTTGAAAGACCGAAATATGGATTTCAAATGATGAAAATAAAAAAAGATTAAAGATATTTCTGATTAAATTTAAGTTTAAGCACACTCATATAAGATAATTTCACTGTATTATGCATTTATGTTAGTTCCCTTTTTGAAAATCAAACAAGAGAAAATGTTTTGTCTAATTTATTTCATTTAATTCAAACTCGTGAACTGCACCATGGATTGATACTGTATCTACAACTTGAAAGCCTAAGAGGTCTGAGGCTATTTTTTAGCAACTTCAATTTTCACTCGCCTAAGCAAATTTAGGACAGTGAAAAACAGCTCTCCTAGAATTTCCATAATTGAAGGCCTGGAAGCTGATGTTATCTCATTCCTAATTCCTGTATATCTGGCTATTAAACGTAAGCTAAGCATACTGCAATTTCTTTGTAATGCAAAGTACACAATGGCTTCAGCCTGAGCCATAGGCGGGGAACTTGGGTCACCGCTGTGGGGCAGGACCTCTGCTCTGATTTGAAAAAAATTGGCATCGTTGGCCTCCTTATTCTTGATTCTTGAAGTTCTTGGATAGAGGGGATAAAGTATATGATAGATGACCCTGGACCCTCCAGATTGGCTGCACATCTTTTGCTATGGTATGATTCCATTAAGCGCTTTTTTATGTGTGCTCGTGACTGGTGAGGACCCTATTAAATCTGCTTTTATTTATTATTTTTTTTTATTATTATTATTATTATTTTTAAATGGCATCCATTACCTCACTCAGGAGGTTAAACCATATAAATATAAAGGAGTAGCTAGAATGCTTATAGGGGTCACGTGATCTGTCAGAATTGAAGCCAGATTAAAGGGGACTTACAAACAGCTCAATGAAAACTGGTGCTTCTTGCTATGAATAGCCTAAAATAGTCTCCTTAAATTCCAAGCTACTGCAACTGGCCGCTTTAACATTGCAGAGTCATTCTAGTACTTCAATGGGTTTAACTAGTCTGAGATCTGATGTTGGTCTTGGTTAAATATTTAAATCAATGTTGTGTTGTCAACCTAGGACTTTTTCCTGTTTTGCTTCAAGCATAAAATGATGGGGGAGGGGGGATCTGAAGTGCACCAAACAATTGTGAACTGTTCAAACTGTTATTTCTGATGGACTTGATCATATGTTAAATGGTTGACATCATTACTTCTGAATGCAGATGGTTGCGAAATTGGACCTGATAAGTAAATGAATATAAAATGACGGCACTGTGTGCATGTTTTATGTTCCAAATTTAATTTGTTTGGCAGTTCACATCGGAGAGCATTCCATTGAATGCTCCAGGGACTGATCACATTTCAAGCGATACTCAACACCTAGTGCTGTGTGCTTATTTCATGGACAAGGTTTCAGCTTCCTATATCGCCCATGCACACAAGTGACATAATACGCTCAACATTTTCATGCATCCAAAATGGTTGTTGAATGAATATGATGAATATCTGGCAACAGATGGAATTATTATTCGTAATTATTCTGTTTTATTTTAGTCTGTCATCGCAATTGAAAGTTTTGAATATGATTTTGGAGATTATTTAAATCAATTAATGATAAGGTGGGAGATTCCCAAAAATGGTACAAGGTTGTACTATTTTTATTTATTAACCCATTTGATGTTGTTGCCATTATCTTTCATGCAGCCATCTGTTGTGTGACTTGTGTCTCAGTCAGTGTGATATTTCTTTCCTTTACTGAGTTGTTCTTAGCTGATGTCAGCTGGAACATGGCATTCCTTCTCTGTCTATGGACTCTGATTTCCCAGAAGAATTCAGTTGTTTTTTTCTAATTCTTTTGGCCTGGTGTAATGTTAACTTTACTCAAAACATTTGTTTCTGAGATAAATATCTTTACTGCTGCTTTTGATTAATCTTCTGATTTGAAGTATTTTAAAATTCATGTCGTTTTTAACAACTTCATTATTAAAGTGAATAAAACAATAAATGAGATGATTTTTGAGTCATGGTATGGCTATCAATTAGTGAATTCAATTATGGTTTGTGACAACGCCCTCAAAGAACATGAATATGTATGAGCTCCCTTTGGTGGGTGTCACATACTACAGCTGATTTTGTGGTTTTATTCAGCGCAGTGACCCGAAGGCAATGTGGAAAGATTGTTTACTAATGCAAAATTACAAATTTGATTTCAATAACAAATTTATTAATTTAACATTGAACAATATTTCAGTTCTAAATTTAGCAGTACATTTTATATCATATATGCAGTCTATTCATTTTCACGCGAGCAATTGCTCTCCGCTCGCCATTGCTCGCGCAAAATTGATTCACGTGAGCAAAAAGTTGCTCAGCTAAGATATTCTCTTGTTTGTGTTTGCGAGAGTTCGCATGTTGAGTCTCCTCCGAGTGTTGTCGAACATTTCCGAAATCCTTATTAAGAGACTTTGTTTTTCCCACGTTTGTCTTCGGAGGCGGTCGGCCTGGAATCAAGATTACCGATCACCTTATATGGAAGCTAATGCTTTATGCATGAGAGGCCGAGTCCGATCGGCGCAGAGGGAAAATAAATTATGCGAACTCGAAGTGATATAGCAATGGTTTCAGTTTCGCTTTGCGACGGCGCTAAAAGTTAATGCAGCAAGCATTAGCGATTGTAAAACTAAAAGAAGTTGAGGTATTTGAAGTGGCACCAAGAAGCATGCTCTTTCACTTCATGTATGGCCTATACAGTGGCTCTGGAGTTAGAGAAATTGACCAATCCTAAATCTGAATCTGGTCATCAACCTGATCAGGCAAATGTCAACACCTCCATATCCATAAAATCCTTTTTTTAAATTGGTGTGATTTGAATCTACATTTCATTCATGACTGATTTGAGATATAAAGCAAAGAAAAGTAGCAAACATAAAAAGGGCCTAACTGGTAACTTGGTGATAGTTACAGAATTTTGATGAATTGTGTTCAGCTGAGCAAATTGCTCGCCTATAGCATTTTAGGAGAGCTAAAAATTGCTCACCTGGCCATTTTAAATTGTAAAGACTGTATATGGATTCTTCTACCTGAAATAAATTGATCTCCTGCCCCGATAGCCAACCTGGGCATAACCGAGTTGCAGCAAATGTTGTGTTGCTCAAGGCTGGCAACAGAAAATCAGTACAAATGAAGCCAGCAGTGTTGCCTCACTCAGCTGACGGCTGAACCAGGGTACACATCTCTTAAGGTGCCTTCGAGCTTCACACAAGGGTATGGTTTGCCTCATTATCGGTTTTCCGCATCTCCTCCACGTCTATTTACGATGCATTTGATAAATATAACATGATATAATTTGATTCCTAATCATCTCAATGCCTTTAAAGCTGATGTTGTTTCTGCCAGGTCTTCATGACGGAGCATGAGATGATGACATGATGAGGTGGAGCCTTGCAGCAGCATCAGCAGCCAGGCAGCAGCATCCCATGGCAACATGAGAAGCAGTCACCCCATCAGACATCATCTGCAGAACCCTCTCAAGATGGCAGCACAGTTCTTGCGAGGGGCTGAGGGCCACAACCGCACCTCCCTCGACACCAACATGCCGCCATCTTCCACACGCGACCCCCCCTCCTTCACCCCCTTGGCCCCTCCCGCCAGCTCAGTGCTGCCCCCTTCTGGGGGTCCTAGCATCATGTGTGACGACATTTCCATGAACTACGACGTGGCTCCAGCCGTCATCTGCGCTGTGTGCTTTGTATTTGCTGTTCTGTACTGCTTCTTTGGTAAACACCTCCTCCTCCTCCTCCTCTCTTCTTGTATTGACTGTTTTGCTTTCCAGGATACCGTTTCTTCAAGGCGACCATGTTCATGACCGGCTTCATCTTTGGGGGTCTTGTCACCTATCTGATCTGCCTGGAAGAGAACTTGCTGCCCCTGGAAGGCAAGATCGGAGCCAGCCTCGCAGCGGGCGTTCTGTGTGGCCTCATCACGATGCTTGTGCAGTATGTTGGCCTTTTCATGACCGGCTTCAACTTTGGCCTCTTGCTGGCCGTCGCCTCTCTGATTGTGCTCGAACAATTCACGCACCCTTCCACAAAATGGATTCCCATCGGAACCATGTTTGGCTCGGGCCTTGTGTTTGCTCTGCTGGTGTTGTACTTTCAAAAAAGTCTCACCATTTTGGGAACCAGTCTGTTTGGAGCAGCACTCTTGATGGGCTCACTGGATTACTTCATTGAGATGCATCTCATGGTGAATTATATTTGGGAGCGTATCAAAGCAGAAGAAGCCACTGACGTCTGCTGGTTCAGTTGGCTTGTGCTCGCTCTTTGGCCCGTGGCGTTCCTCGTGGGCACTGTGGTGCAGGCCAGGGTGACCGGT
The DNA here is from genome assembly GCA_000328365.1 of Capitella teleta. NCBI lineage: Eukaryota > Metazoa > Annelida > Polychaeta > Capitellidae > Capitella > Capitella teleta. Next base: position 547,166 of record KB301364.1, read on the forward strand.
CGCGGATTTGACCACCATGAAGGTCAGTTGTGTCTCGGTGTAGATTTCTATGCTTGCCTGTCTAGTGGCGTAGTGTATTTCTATTTATTTTTCTTTCAGCTGTTCACACTCGCAGACGGAGGAAGGTGAACCTGAAACGAGTAAGGCGGAGAGAGGAGAGAAGAGACCCTACCGCTGCTGCCTCATCCTCCGCACCTCCTCCCAGGAGGGCAACTGGCGACACTCCCGTCAGCACACCCGGGTCAAGATATCGACATTTGTATCAAATACGCAGAGTTAATGGCGATGTCATTTCCCAAGTGAGAAACAGAATAAATTTCATCTGCAATTTTGTAATATTTCTCCTTCTTCTCCAGAGCTTCATCCACAACATGCAGCACTGTCTGTCTCCCGGCTGTCTCCGCATCCCCACCGACTACCAGCAGACCCTGGGCCCCCCTCAAGCGCTCTCAGCCCAGTCGTCATCCCGCTTCATCCAGCAGAGGGCGCTACCTCCCACTCCCCCGCCCCAAACCACCACTCTCGATTCAGTCGCCTAGTCCCGTGGTCATCTCCTTTGTCATTTTAGGCAATTGCTTCATTTCAATGCACTCATTTTCTGCATCAGTCATTTAACATACATATAATTTGCATAATCCTGCACTTATCTCTTGCAAAGAAATTCATGTTGTTTTTTTATAGTTTTTTTACTTAATTTTTTGTTCTGCTACGCATATTATAATTGCCAGGAGGTTCCAGCATTTCCTGTTCTCTCTTTGTGGTGCTTTTTACTTAATTTAAATGAAATGTTGAAGTTCATTTTGTTTCTGTTTTTTTTTTTTGGAATTCAAAATTTTGAATTTCATTCCTCTTCAGTGATTGGTTGAGCTGATGGACCTATCACTTTGTTACAATTCTGCATATTTTTGCATGTGTGAATGTTTTAAGTGATAAAATCATTCTGTGCCTGATTTTTGTGAGAATGCTTGTACTTTAATCACATGTCAGCCAATTATGTAACATTTCTCTGTCATCAGAATAAATATCAAAACCTTTTCTTCAAATATTTCACTTTCTTCCGTGTGGCCAAAGTTCAAGTTCAATGATTTGTTCTCTAATGTGCTAGTAATTTCATTAAAATTAGACATAGTTTTTCTATGGTTGGTGACAGCAAACATGTAGAATTACTAAATTGTCACCTAATCATTTTAATTGCATCAAATTCCATTCTCACCACAAAAAAATCGTTATTATTGAATGTTGGTGATTGGCACATTTCAAACGGCTGCTTTGGAAAGCACCAAATACGGCGACTTTCCAGCAAAGCCAAAGTCGCATATCTCAAAATACGAAACGCCCGTAATGATGATGTTTCATAACGTTTCATGGTTGAGATCATTGATCTAAACTACTAATCAATAATTAATCAATATGACAATGATAATCGAACTATAATTGTACTGTAGAATGGCAAATATTCGCGGTTATAAATTTTTGCTGATTCGAGAATCAGGTATTAAAAAGCATTTGTGGTCGGTAATTTTCGAGATCGATCGATGGGCAACTCATACATTTGATTGTATAAGACTTTCGCGGCGTCCAATTTTCGTGATCGTTGTTAAACACGCATATACTGATATAGCTAAAATAACACTTCAGCAAAACTTTGCAGTTCTACAGTATTCTATCAATATCAAAGTATGATCCACAGCGCTTTCACTCTGTACTGGGCCTGGGGAGATCAGTGGTAATGAATTGCTCATGATGATCAACAACTGACAGTTTCACGTCCTAAAAGCACGTACGGTGAACGTACGTTCAACAACACTGCGATCAAAGCGTGGAATCAGTTGCCCATGTCAATGAGAATCATTCCTGATGTGAATGCTTTTAAGAAGGCCCTATAAGGACTCTATTTTACAGCATGACTTTTAATGCTTGATTCTCTAATTTATCAAGTTTAACGCACAGAAATGCAATTTGCATAATTATACGCTTTCATAAATTAATAAAATTATTATTAAAAATTATTATGATAATCATACTTTTTACTATGCGTTTATTCTGCAGATTTCCTGACTATGAAAAAGAGAAGCAGAGATGGGAAGTGTGGTTTCGAAATTGCCATCGAACCTCAGAGCCCAACAAGAAAACTTGGCTTTGCAATGTTCACTTTGAGAGTTCTTGCTTCAAACAAATTAAAAAAACAAAACAAAAACAAAAGACTGACTGATTCAGCTGTTCCAACATTATCTGATCTTCCTGATCATCTCCAGGTTAGTTGTCCTAGATTTTACTTTGATAATGTCACATACACTTTGACACTCATTCGGCATCATGATTGTCATGTTCATTATAATTATAATACGTGTACAATAGATTTATTTTCTTTCTTCTTGTAGAAAACATCCCAACCCAGAGCAACTGCCACATCAAAAAGAGCTGCTGAGCCACTCTCTGTTCAGTGTGTAGCAGTTTCAGCAGATGTTGGTGCAGCTGTATGTAGCATTCACCTTGACTAGAGATTGTCTCTCAGTTGTAATTTTCAAACCAGCATGATCATACATATGAGCCATCTGAGGAAATGGTGAGGAGCAAAGTTAGGAAACTTTCAGAAGAATTGAAAGGTCTGAAAAAAGAATTGAAGAATACTGCTGCCAGGGAACAACGTGCCAAAGAAAGACTCAGCGATTCACTTACAACAAATTTCATCAATGCAGAATGCTGACCATCTGGAGTTCTTCTTTAATGCAGTGAGGCGTTTTGGTGAGTCATTACTCTTCCCAAAGTGATAATTTAATTTATTAATTATTCTACAGGGGGCTGGAACAACAATCTCTCCGTCAATCATTTCAAGGCAGCCTTCCGAGCCTTGATTTCGCGTTGCGGAGCAGCTGCTTTCATGAAGAAGACGTTGCTTTGGATGTCATTGAAGACAATTTATCAGAGCATTTCAGTTCAGAATTGTATGCCATCCTGGCCCAGAACATTGTCACATACATTTGTGGCTGGGTGGTCAAGAAGATTTTTGAAGTCCACCAAGTGTGATGAGTGTCGTTTTGTGCTGTGCAGGGCAACTGCTCCTGAACCTGGATGGTCTATGGACCACAGGTTTCATTTTCTCCACCTGAATAAATAGTGGCGGATTGATGTGTCCATCAGCAGGTGTATTGAAAATTGCGATTCAAACGGAGACTTTCCTTTGTACTCAGGTCAGACAACCTTCTTCTTCTGAAGGTGCAGCTCCTTGTGTTGAGCAGACTTGGCAATTTGAATGTGTTTGATTCAGTTGATTTTGAGAATCTGTGCTAA
>KB301364.1:557803-609414 GCA_000328365.1 Capitella teleta
TTGCAAACCCGGAATGTGGTGTTGACATAACCAAGGAGTTGCGTTTCTTTTTCATCTAAGTATAGCTCTGAAAAAGGACCTCTGTTCATTTTGGAACCCTTTTAGAAAGATTCTTTGAGCTTTTGTGGGTGACAAGAGACCAATTTTGAACAGTTTGGTCTTCTAGGAATAATTACCGAAAAGTTTGCCCTTTTGTTTTTCATTTTTCACACCTTTTCATAACTTTCCCATTCATATCTATCTGCAAACACTTAAAAAGTTAATGCAGGTACTTCAGTGAGATCAACGGATATTTTAGATACATATACATGCAGATAAATGTCATCTTGTAGCAGGCCTGCCGCATGCCACCGCTAACAAATTCCACCACTGGGTTTATTTCTTGGGGCTCTGCTACACATCATCAGGATAAATCGATCCCGCCTGTGTATGTTTGTTCAGTTCAGTGAAGCATACCCCAGTTGGCACTTGTGTTATTTACTTGTGTGCCGAGATATCGTCAATGTGACGTTAGCAAATATGAGCAATCTCAGCGATTGCAGCATCACTGCACAATATGAGAGCAGAGGAGGTTGGTGCAGCAGTCAGACATGGAACCCAGAACAGCAGCAATCCTGGTTTTTGTGGGGTTTTTCATAGCGTTTGTGTTGTTTCTGACGTGTTTCGGAGCCGATTATTGGGCTGACACCGATTTACTGCATTCTGGAGTATGGAAAAGTTGTATCAAGTTAACTGATCAGTGTATGAATACTGCTGAGGCATTGGGACTGACAGGCAAAGAGGGTAGGTTACAACATCAACCACCTCTTTCCTATTTCTGCTGAAACATACAAATTCTCCCAATCACCTATTAATCTGGCCAATGACTACTACACAATACTATTGTTTTAATTTTCTCACAGGGATTGCCATTGCAATTCAAGTCCTGATGTGTCTCGCTCTGATCGTAGCGATAGCAGGTGGAGCTGCAAACATTTTCTGGATCGTCGAGCCTGATACGCCGAAGATTGGTATAATTACCTGTGCGTGCGTTATGGTGACAGGTGAGATAAATATCCTCTGATTATGAATATTTACTGATTACAGGTATCCACAGGTGGTTTTACAGGGATCTCTGTGGCTTTGTATTCCATGATGTACTCAGAAACAGTGAATGTTTTAGCGATTGTGACCGGCGGGGGCTCGAGCATGCCATCTGGGTGGGCGTATTATGTTGCACTGGCTTGTGCCACACTCTTTGAATTTCTGGGAATCGCCTGTTGTTGCTGCGCATGTCAAGGAGACTCAAACCGGAGACGAGTGCAACAACGACCTGGTTATAATGGTTACCATGGCAACCCAGGACCTTACAATAACCGAATGCACGGGCCGAATAATTATGGCGGCATGCCACCACAGAGCATCGACAGAGGAGGCTCCATGCCCAAGACAAGATACACGAACCACCACCACTCCGATGGCTACCCCGTTCCGATGGATCCCACTTACCCTCCGCCCTACAGCCCACACCGTGCCCCACCACCGTATGAGTGACCCCTCTGGATTACAGAGGCCATTGACCGCATCATTATCCGATTGATAGTGTGCCATTTCGCTTCCCACTGTGTAATCTACGAGGAAAGGCTCAGCTCATTTTTACTATTGATTTCCGTCTTCACACCTGGCTACACGCCCCTGAACCAATCCTGGGTTCTGAAGCTCCATGATGCTCGCTTCCATGACCCAATCATAAAATGAACTACTTAACTAGTATGGTAGATACGTGTATTACAAATTTTAAATTGACACTTGCGAAACTTCAAAATGTTGGCTTATAAAACCTCTTGGTAGATAAACTCGATCTATTATTGTTTGTTTGTCCTGCGCGGCGATTCGCTCAACTCATTCGTATTCCGCCATGGAGTGCACAATGAAATGACGTAGGCCCCTATCATTTCGTCATAGCTTTGTGTATACTAGTAAATAAAGTGTAGAGTCAAGGATCTTTGGGTCAGTAAACATCAACAATGGTAAACAGTGGGGTTATTTATTTATTCCTATTTTTGCTCGTGGATTCGTGATTTGCTAAGTCAACAATAGAACTGTTAGGCTCCCAATGATGTCAAGATGTCGGCCGATGTGCTCTGGGAGGGTAGATCCATGATATCATGGTGATAATATTATCAGTTCGATTGACTGGTGTAAAACGGACATCCTGTTGGCCAGGGTGGAATTTCTCTCCTTCCCTGGTCAGATGAAAACAACTGAGACCTGCCTACGAGGGAATCAGGGAATGAATCACAACGACCATCATAACGCTCTTGCATGAAACTATCCTGATTCATAACGTTTACTGGCTATAATTTTGAGGAGACAGAGAAGCATGTTTTATTTGAATGCTCATTGTACGAAAGACACAGAATTGCATGAAGATCCAATAAACGGAGTCCTGGGATTTGAGGTGTCGTCAGAGATGGACTGTTTAATTTTGAGAAATGTGGGTGCGATGTGGAGGGAAAGAGGGAAGCACGAGAGATAAAGAAAGTAGGGGGAGACGAATTGGGAAGCAGGAGTTTTTCTGGGGGGATGGGGGGGGGGGGGTTGGCTTGTTTGGGCTTTTGGTGTTATGGTCTATACACCATATACTCACCGCGATATATAGATCCGCTCCTGTACGTATAACTATTGGCACTATAAGGATGACATCAAACTGAAGCATGAAAGCGAATACAATTCCGAACTCACGCCATAGATGCACGGATATTTTGTCTAATACAATTTATGTCGTTAATTGAACTGCTGGCCATGAAGACGTCAGCAGAATCCCCCGATTCCGCTTCCACGTTATGTCCAGGTATTTTTGTTGCTAATTTAGACCAGATATCAACGAAAGTGATCTTTAATATGCTATGTCTTCTTGATATCACATAAAACTCGTCCGGCTGACGGCCAGCAATTCTGAGCATCACTGAATTGAGTGAATTCAATTGTTCATCTATTATGGTCACGATCACCAAACTATAAGCACATTTCATGTCACTGTTTCTAGGAAAGAGTGGTTTCATGTGGGTGGGCATACAATGGGCTAATCGGAACCTATCGTGCCGCTTTCCTGTGTCACCGATGTTGTGAAGAGAATTTTTTTTTTCTATCGTGGATTCAGGGAGAAGAGGAAGCGTTAGACGAGCACGTGCCGTAGACGCGCGTTTCGGTTTAACCCAAGCAGACGTGAGCAAAATTTTGTCCAACGAATGTCTCCTCTTGTGAGCGAAAAATAGAAAGGCCAGTCGATCAGGATGAGAACGACAATCTGGTGTCGTAAATAAATCGCCAACAATAATTAAAACTTTTTAAAGGGATTGGGCACCACGTGTATTATCTACATGTTTCTTGCTTTGTAATCTGTATCAGGGTTAAAAGGGTGCATACGTATGGGGGTTTCAGTCAGTGGTGATTTTCCTTTATAGGATATGCCAGTAAATTACACATTAAACCGGAACTTATAATGGACTATAAATAGAAGTGGACCCTGGTGGGTGTTCTAAATTTTAACAGAAACTGAATAATTGATTCGACGCAGAAGTTATTTCACGTTCACATTCTCGATTATTATTATTATTTCTTCTCTCAGATCGAAGTTTAGGATCGTTTAGGAATCGATGATATTGTTCAATCATACCACTCAAGGCTGAGTCGATGATGATTAATTTGTGTGTGCATTATAGCTAAAGAGGTATCGTTGTTGCAAGTATCAATATATATTTGTGTACCTGGCCGGGTGTCAGAAGTCAGTAAGCGCGAGGTTGGAGGTTCTGATCCCACCGGCCATTTGAATAAAGTTTGAATAAAACTTACTTAGAGCACCAACACATTTTGATGATTAACCATTTGCAAGTAATTTGCAAGAGTGACAGAAACAAGCTTTATTTATCGATATGATGTTTACATCGAAGATGATTCGATATCACTGAGTATAATTTATATGAAGGATATAACAGCACATCATGCCTCATAAATGTTTTGCTTTTCTTAAATATCTTTGCTTACAATTTCACCCACTTATATCAATACTCAGCGTTTTCTCATACACCGGGTTCATTGAGTACTATATGTGATACTAAGTAATTTGTTGGCAGATTACTGTCCACGACCACAAAACTTAACATCTCATCATGATCAAAGAGAGCGATATCACCAAAACAACTTCGGATTAAAACTAATTAACATTTTATGTTACGCAATAAACTGCATTCTCTTTGAACGTATATAGAAGTCATCTATCAGTGGCGATGGAATTTCAACATCAAAGGACGTGTTCTCTGATTCGAGTCATCTTGATTGTTTGTGACGCAACATGAGTTGCCAGCGCCAGTAGTAAGCATTGTTTGGCGTTTGTCCAAACTGGAGGTTATTCATGCGCAGTGTCGCATTGCACACGCACCATTCACGTTCTGAAATCTATCCTGCTGTTTATTGAAATAATTAATTTTATAATTACGTCGGATTTGGTCAATTCCGTTAAAACAATGAACTTTATTTTCTTTTATTATGCGTATACTTCGGTTTATCCTCCACCGACAACAATCAACGAACAGAACTTCGACCGAGTTACCAATTGAGATAGGTGTTCCTGTGAGTTGTGCTACAATGAATGCATTTAGAGCCGCGGCGTCATTGCGCAAAATGGGTTGAAATGGATTGTCCATCTCTCCTTGCTAAGTATGTCATGCGCAGGCGTCTGTTTTACGAAGGCGTCTGTTTTACGAATGATGAATGGGTTCTATACCGATAGCCATTCTCAAGTGTTTTTTGTTTTTTGTTTGTTTGTTTTTTTTTTCGCGGCCTTCGAAAGCATCCATCTATTAGCTAACCCAAGAGGGGGGGGGGGATCGAAGTGACTGCACCCCTATACGCGACGCGCCCCGAATGGGTACATCGACTCTCGTCCAAGATAATATAGGCATAAACATCACGTATTGGGTCATCGACCGCTGACATCAGAACATCAGCAATCGCCAGAGAAATCCTGCATGCTCGATTCAAACCATTCCTCCAAATGACATCTCGGCCTTGTTCTTTTGTTGCGAGAAGAAGACTAGCTGCGTTTTCATATCGTTGTAGACCTAGCATATTCACGAAAACATGCATTCCCATCTGATTATCTCATTAAATATGATACATGTATATGTATATAGATCTCAAGATCTGAACTTGCTTTTCTATACATATATTTTTTTCATATGTCAACAACGTATTTTTGGCGATAAAGTTATTAGCAACCTACTTTAAACCAGCTGATATGCAAGGGTTCTAGAGTCAAATCACTTCCAAGGTTCACAAGATATTTTTTTTCTGTGGGCACTATTGTTAATGCGTTATAGGGGCGGGGATAATTATTACTGTCCACTGAATATTTCCACACAGACGAAGAGTTCATGCACAATGATAAACGCATCAAGGAAATTAGGGCTGCCTCGTGTGCCACGATTTGGTCAGGGACTCTGTGTAAAAAGTGAATGCATGCAGAAAAATGTCTCTTGCCTCGTACTGTGATCACCAAGCACGCGTGGTTGCGCAAAAAAGAAATCGTTAGGCAATGAATACATTTGAACACATTTATTTCATGCTGAATCAGCAAAAAAAAACAAAAAAACAACGACTTTTGTACAAAATAATGTATAGCATATAAATACGAAGAAATATCAATGGCAAAATATTATCATTACATCCAACACGTGACCAGTCACAAAATATTTATTAGACACCGATCTACTTTCACTTTCACTTATATCACAAAGCGCAGGAATTTTGGGGCAAAATGGCGTCGTTTTATACACTGCACACACAAAAGTAGATCCATATTTTTATTTGCAATTCGCAGCAGAAATGAAAACCATATAATTGAACTATTTTCTTCTTCTTGCCTCACAGCCCGTGAGATTCATTCAAAGATTAGAGCTGGAATTGCTGAGAAATGCGATATCCGGTTATCGGCGTAGATACGGGGGTCAGCGTTCGGTATTTCGGTGTCTAGTGAGAAGATGGTCGGAGTTTTCTGGAGAATGAGGCCGTAAGTGATGTCGTAATCCCTCTTGAGGGAAAGGAGGCTTGACGAAGGACATCACCCACAGCGCAGTGGGTAGGTTCTGGCAACCAAGGTAATTTTGTTGTAGTTCTTTGTGCGTGAATGGAGGAACAACATCACATGGAGCTCCAAAGATGTTGACGTTTTCTGTTGCTTCTCCGATGGCGGAGTCTGGGATCGAGTTTTGCAGGACACGCTTCGATTCCTGAGAAAATAATCCTAGATTTAACTAAGGCATTCGATCCTAGATTTAACTATCACATTCAATCATGGATTTAACTAAGACATTCGATCATAGATATGTAACTAAGACATTCGATCATAGATTTAATTAAGATATTCGATCATAGATTCATCTATGATATTTAATTATAGATGTAACTAAGACATTCGATCATAGATTTAACTAAGGGATTAGGTAATAGATTTAACGAAGACTTTCGATCACAGATATGTAAATAAGACATTTGATCATAGACTTAACTATGGAATTCGCTTATAGATTTAGCTATGATATTCAACCATGGATGTAACTAAAATATACAATCATAGATGTAACTAAGACATTCGATCATAGATTTAATTAAGGGATGGGATCATAGATATAACTATGACATTCAATCATGTATTTATCTAAGGTCTCAGGCATTCGATGATAGATATAACTAAGGAATTCGAACACAGATTTAGCTTTGACATTCGATCATAGATATGTAACCAAGACATTAGATCATAGATTTAATTAAGGGATGTGATCATAGATATAACTATGACATTCAATCATGCATTTAACTAAGATCTGAGGCATTTGATGATATATTTAACTAAGACATTCGATCATAAATTTATCTAAAGAATTTGATCATAGATTTAGCTTTGACATTCAATCATAGATGTAACTAAGGCATTCGATCATAGATTTAACTAAGGAATTCGATCATAGATTTAGCTATGGCATTCAATGATAGATGTAACTAAGGCATTCGATCATATTTAGATTTAACTAAGGAATTCGATCATAGATTTAACGAAGACATTCGATCATAAATTTAACTATGGAATTCGAACATAGATGTAACTGAGAAATTCGGTCATAGATGTATCTAAAAAATTCGATCATAGATGTAAATAAGACATTCGATCATATATTTAATTAAGGTATTCGATCCACTGCACACTATTCGAATTGTCTTAGCATCTAAGCTCTAGCAATGTCTATTATTCTCGATGCTACCTACCCTGTGTACATCCTTCATACACACTGATGTGTGATTGGTCTCCGACCAGTACTGCGTGAAGTCAGAGCCGTATGAATATTCGTGATCTTTTGAGCTGGCGAACACCATGACGTTAGAGTGGGACTTAGATCGTCGGAATGCTCGGGCGATCTCCCCCGAGTAGCTCTGGTCGACGATCAGATGCACCTGACGCGCCTCACAGTGAGACAGGTCAGCGAGCAGCTCATCCAGCGAGTACACCTCATCCACTGACGCCTGGAATGGACGTATGTCTGTATTATTACTCAGACCGATAGGAATGTGAATGTTTACAATAGCATTGATTCCCACGGAAGTTGTCGAACAAAACTGAAATTTGATTGACAAAAATAAGAAAAGAAGCTAAAATGTTACGCAAAATGCCACGTAAAACCGACAATAAATTATGAATGAAATAGAACTCATGTTGCGAGGCGAGGGTTGGGGGATGAATCGAGGCAACCGGATTAATAAATAGGTCAATGCAACAGAAGATCTCATCAATCAAACTGATCTCAGGCGGTAAGCAGAGATTTGCAGATAGTTATTGTGGAAAAACGGCCCTACCTCTCCGTCTGCATCGATGTCCCATAGGAGGCTGGACCCGTCGTGCTTGGCGGGGCTGTTCATGTAGAAAACGAACGAATCCACGCAGTGTGGCGATGAGCATAGTCGTTGCACGTGGTATCGCATGGCCAGCTTGAATGCAGCCGGGTGAACTCGGGCGCGGGCATCGTCCACGGTCGTAAGGTTGCCTGGAGGTATAACAAATACATGTATTTATATACCGGGGGAACATGTAAACGAATCTTTCATCATTGGCTGGTTGCATTGTGAAAAAAAAAAAAAAAAAAAAAAAAAAAAAAAAGGGGGGAGATTTTGATCATTATAATAGAATCACCCGAAAATTAAATAATTCACTCTCGATAAATGTACGTAATCATGACAATAGCAGCCCATTAGATTAAAATTAACCGTAAATTCAAGAAATCTTACTGTGAAAAAACTGTATTTTCATCTTATAACAAACAATATGAATTCGTATAAATTTCTGACCAGAATCGGTGCTGTAATGATAATGTACCTTACGTAATTCATGTAATTTCGAGATTCATTACAAACGATCAGAATATGTATAGCTTTGAGAAAAAAAATGAAGATCTAATGGATGTTTTGTAAAGATCAAAGAGAAGTAGTTCAAAGCGACAATGTCCTCTTTTGAGCTACAATCGTCAGAATGGACTTCTTGTTGCTTTGATCTTGCCGACTGCTAGCCACGCCCACCGTTGCTGCCTTACAGGAAGATTCGGGGGTTTAGAAAGTTTATTATTTTGGGCGATTAGGATTTCTTTTTATTCTGATGGATGCAGAACCACAAAGTACAAATTGATGGGTTTCTGATGCTATCAAATTGCCATGAATTAGTGCAATTATTTCTTATACTGGGCGGTGGCGCACAGGGACAGCACTGGCAGCTGGAGAAGAACCAAGCAAGAAACGTGAATAGCAGCTGGAGCTATAGAAACATATGCAGCTGCAATCAGAGGAGAATATAGAGCTGCATTATTATCATCAGCAGCTGGAGAAAGATCTGCAACCTGCAGCTGGACAAAGACCAAGAGCAGCAGCTGCAGAATGACATCATCAGCTGCAGCAAGAGCAGCAGCATCGTGAACAGGAAATACAGAGCGAAGAGCAGAAGCGAGAGGCAGAAGACAGTGATGTGTTGGGGGTAGGGGTGGAGGCATCTGTCAATCACATACGTGCTGACAGCTAGGATCATTAAGGGCACGTAACGAGCGCTTTGCTTCAGGTATTGCGCTTTGATCTTTCGCGCCGACAATAACCGCAATCATGCTTCTTTCATGGCCTGAAAAATCTGCGCTCCTCACTCTACTGACGCCGAGCATCGGTGTCAATGGTGAAACACCTTTAATTGATATACTGAGGGTAGGCAACATATAACATACGTGTTATTTGACTGGAGGGAAGAGACACACCGGATCTCTTTGATGCCTTTGTCGGCAATTAAGTCTCAATTAGCAGAGAGGGAAACATAATAAAATTCAAATACTTCTCTGAGTCTTTCATTTGTCCCCTGCATGTATAGATTAAAACATCAAAGTGACACAACTGACAGGTACAAATACAGAGCCTCAGGCTAACATCACAAAGCATCGCACACGAGCAGAATATGTCTTAATTGATCTGCATATTATTCAGTCGTACCTGGGTTCGCGATGATACCATGGGCGCCATTCGCATAGAACACCTCGATGTTCTTACGCTTGAAGCTGTGACGACGAAGCATGTGGTACATGTCCCTGATGTTGTCATGCTGGCCTATCCTGGAGTTCCATCGGTTCCACCCACCAGACAGCAGGATCGCTTGGTCACATATCTCGAATGGTCGGCATGAGGTTGAGACCAGGTCATGGCTGGTCTCGCAACGCTTGGTGTTTTCTTTGATCGGGTTGCAGATCAACTCTGAGGTGTCGTTGATGCTTCTCAGTTCCGGGCATTCTGCAAACCCTGGGGCGTTGGAGCGACAAGTCAGGACTTGTGTCTTAGTGTCATCATTCTCCATGTACACCAAGGGAAGGAAGTTGATTTCGCATCTTCTGGCGAAGTTCCTCCTTCTCTGTCGGCGTTGAAGAACATTCCGGCAGCGTCGCTTCAACGCCAGAATCATGCATTCGCCACCTGGAAGTATATAATTTAATCAACCATTGTACCACCTAGAACAGGGCCTGGATTACTCAACACCCATTCGTTTGATTAACGGTATGGAGTGTCCAGGGCTGAGCTCCTTCTCGCGGATTTATAACTCACAGAAGCACCCTCGAAGTTGAGCTACAGTCATTGAAGACAGTCATAAAACTATCATGGTCAATTTATGCCCTGTCTGACCGTGGACTTGACCACTAGATGGATACCTTCACCCTGTGACCAAACCGAGGGAATCACTTCTAAAACTGGTCATACATACCCTAAAAGATCTACATAATTCCATTAACAAGAAATGTTCCATGTGGAATGTGGGAATTTTGGATACAAGTATTTCCTAATCCGTAGACAGGTGAATGGTCTTACCTTTGTTAGGGGTTATCCAAGCTAGGATACAATAGGGTTTCCCAGAATTTTTTGTGAGCAGGAAATATGACAGGTAGGTGTATTTTTATGCTCATATGATTCATGCTCATGCCAGTCAGAACCTCGATATCAGACACACCTTTCATTGTTTGTGATTGGGGTTGCTATCACCTGATGCGATGAGGATGGCTTTGTGTTTATCGGTGATTATTTAACTAGGGTGTTGTGTAATGTACAGTGATATTTATAATTTACTTGGTATATGCAAACCATACAGATAATTTTCATAATTGCTATTCTCGCCTCTGCATGCATCAGGCTTACAATATTGAACTTCATTATTAGATTACAAGGAAAGGAAGAAGGAATAATTCCCCCATACCCCAAAAGACAAGGAGTGCATAATATTTGGAAGATGTTGGAATCAAATACCAATGATACCAGCGACGGCTTACAACCGTATTGATGTAACAATTTGCCAGCTTTGCGAGATCAAAGAGAACCGATTATTGGGTTATCAAAGGATTTTCCCCGCAATTTAAGCTGAGACCCTTGGCCACACACATCGTTCGGGAGCATTGAACATTTCTGCTATGTTGGTTCAAAATGGTCTTATGCATACGTGGACTAAAGACTCCTCACCGTCAGCACACGAAAGTGAGAATCGGTTTATATTTATAGCATTGGTGTGAAATGGCTGTTTTTTTATTATTTATTTATTGAGGGCTTAAGACGAACGATGCAGTCGTCGTGTGACGTTTGCAACAGAACGCATCGATAAGGCTGGCTATTACATAGAAGGAAATATATTTGAGGGAGGGGGGGGGGAGCCTGCTGGTTGTAGCATTTAAAAGATGAGTTAAAAGACACCGAGTTTGGCAAGTTTTCTTTTGTATAATGAAGACTAATAATTCCTGATTCCAACTTTTTTTGTACATTTTATTTTTTTCTTAAAATTACCCATGAGTTAATTTTAAAGCAAAAATAAATCTCATGAATATTCAACGCTAAAATTTATACTTCTGCAATAACTCGTCACACTACATAAAAATTATCTTCTTTGATGCAAACTGCGTTTCCGTTTAATTCTCAGATAATACTTTATATTACATACACTCAAGGAAGAAGAAAAAAAAGCAATGAGATATTGGATGGCGTTATTGTAATACACACAACCTCATAATAATAAGATAATTAGAAATGAATCAGCTCCATCGCAAAGGGATTAGGCTGAGATCAAAGCAAGAGTTACATCACAGCAGTGACTCATTTAACAGGCCAAAGGGTAATTATCCTATTACTTGGGGTGGGCAGTAAAGGTACGGATGAGTAAGGTATATAAAGGCAGAACCCCATGCGATTTTAAAGGACTTTTGACACCCACTAGAGGGTCCATTTAGGGTCTATAAACCCAGACGCGAATGGTGGTGTTGACGTTTCCGTGAGTCACAATTTGAACCCGAAATAAACAGGTTTATTTTGTTCTGGGACCAATCATAAGGGAATTTTATGATGCTATTCTAATTGTGGGGGTTTCCTAGTTGTGATTCACTCCTCTGAAGGATGCCACTGTAGGGCAGGAGGATGCCACTGTAGCGGAGAAGAATGGCGCTGTGGTTTACCCTTCTATACTACTCTTGGGATAACATCATTGTTCTTTGCTTCTCTATGATTGTAAGCTCCTTTTTTTCCTCTAGAAGCGGGAGAGATACCGCGGCGAGCTATGCAATCCTGAGGATTAACGCCTTCTGATCTTTTTGCTCTGAGTAAATATCTGGAGACTTGTTCATCGACGATTTTCGGGTTGTTTCTATTTCACCAGTACATTGCATGAAACATGGTCCTTGGATGAGTCGTCCAGTGTGGGCGGTTTGATTGAGCTACAGATGCCGTTTCACACAAACACAAAATTTCTCTTCCATCAATGCGAGTACAAACATTCTCTAAGTACAAGAGTTATTTAATGTCATTGCGTCCATCGATGTTCCTCACAGGACAAATTAACTCTACTTCCGGATTCCATTTATTCAGATACCTCTTCAGGAAGCTGTAATTAAGTGCTTTCTGTCGATGCCTATTGTTTTTGCGCCATTCCGGAAACACGTGAGTGTACCATAACAAAATGTTCACAAGTAGTTCTCGAGTTTGCCACTTGAGGGTAGCATCGAGTTCAAGAGATCACGGTCTAAACAAAGCGGGGTTTTAAGTAGGTGGCAAGGGCGCCTCTTTGCGTCATCTCACGGATATTTTTACTTTGCGTGGCACAACAGACTAATAGAAACAGGCATTGTTGGGGGTAGGGTTTCTTTACTTTGTAAGAACAATTATAGCCATCAGTGCTTCACAATATACCTAGGCCTGCCTAAGATAAAATCCTTTTACCTAGCTTAGTACAAGTATAGGCATATACTCGTAAATCTGCGGTTCCAAGTCCCGGTCTGTGCTGCACCATCATGAACAGCTGGTCGATTGAACCGTAGAGCTAGTCCTTAATCCTACTTCATTATATAAGTATACAAGCATTATAAACTTTTCAATCACCTTTTAATTTGGGTATAAAATACTGTTCGTAGACCAGGTTCAAACACCGTTCTGGTTGAGCACTCAGGAAATCCAAATTAATACACACCGGGTACTATTTCTCTACAATTAAGATCGAGACCTTTGCTTAAATTCAATATTGACTCTTTGTCCCAATAACATATATCTTACATGTACACACATAACTGAATACAAAGCCGGGGTGCTGTGTGATATTGTCCATGGTATAATTCTGATAACCTTTGCCTGGTAGCCAATCACAGTGTGAATGGGAAGCAGTTATACAAATACTGAACAAGTACTCCTGATCGACACTCATGATAGCCGACAGGTAATCGGGGGATTGACTTTATACACTGTAGACAAGATGGAGTGGCATATAAAGTTGCAATTGTGGCCCCTAGCCCTGACCATCAGCTGAGCGCGTACTATTAATGCAAGGGGTCACCGAGTGCAACACACAGGTGCCTTCAATTTGCTTTCGGTGTGCGATGTTTAATCTGCTCGTTTGATCTTACAGGGAATCTCTCGAATGTGACATCCAAAACCAATTATCAGGCAAAGCGTCAGATAAAAGCAAGCAACCAAACATTGCGATTGGATCAGAATCCGAAGTTACATCGAGGTAGGTCCATGGAGGTACCAGCATAATCGGCAGGTGGGCGGTGGATGATTAATCCATGACTGAGTGAGTGAGTGACTGACCGACTGGATTACACCTAATCCCATGCAGCACCACCCACCTTCACCACAACCGATTATTCTTGCATGTAATCTCGTACACAGATCAATTATGTACTTATCGACAAGGGAAAGACGACTTTTATCAGGGAATTGTACTATTAATAGCCAGTTTCTTCCGATCGTAAATTGATCAAACCTTCCCCGGTGGCTATTTATATCTCACTTTGTCTCACGTTATGGTGCCTCAATTTATTGTATTGATGCTGATTGCTGAGTAAATGTGGACCACAGGTTGATCCTGAGTGGCATATTTCACTTATTATTGCACCGGTTTGTTCCTCTGTGATTTATAAGGGAGCAGTTTATGGCACTTCGTGATGTTTATAGTGATCGCACCAATGGGTGAATTGTAAAGTTTGGTGGCGTGTAAAACAGCTATAAATATTAACCTACTAGTATATTATTCTTTAGCTGAATTGAGTTGAGTTAAATGTTTTATAATTGCAGTGTTTTCAATGACAGTGCTTTGGTTAATTTATTTGTTCAAAGTTGCTTTCATAACTATTATTTCATTTCACGAATTGAATAATTACGAATACCGAATTATAGTAATATCGTTAGCATCGGATACTTCCAGGGAATACAGAACAGCAGCATCGCGAAGTGCTCAACTATTAAGCAATACGAAGAAAACTCATTGGAATGACAATTCCTTTTAAATAATTATAGCAATACATGAACAATGGAATATGACTAACCTAGATAAACTCCTCCTTCGGTTTGACACCACGTTGCGTCAACTCCAACTTCCAAATAAAATACGAGTACAAGGTGTCCGAAGTTAGCAGTTGGATATGGATCTAAGGCGATAACCGCATCGTGGAGACCAGTCTTTGAAAGTCCTCCGTCCGGCAAAACAGTCGAGAAGCGACCGTAGGGCGATGGGTCAGCCAAATACAAGTTCATCTCAGCTTTACTCTTCTCTTTCAGTGAGTTACATTCTCTCTCTGTCGCCACAAAAACTTCACGACAATTCAGCGCTCGTACAAAGTCGAAGGCGGCGTCGGCCCATCGGATCTGCTTGGCTGTGGCCGTGCTGTTCTCGCTCGGCTCGTACGTCGTGTTGTCGTGCGTCGTGTCGTAGACGGCAGCAGCGATTGTGAGGATGGCGAAGGAGAGGCTGCAGCTGAGGGGCGTCATTTTGGTTCTGCTGGTCGGCAACCGGGTGCCGGACTCCTTTTAAAGTCGTACGTGTGATGACGTCACAGGCACAAACGTGGTCCACTCATCGGACAAGGAGCACGCGACTTATTCAGCGACCGTAGAAGCTATGATCAGTGCTGAGCGCGATCTCTAAAAACTGCCTGGGACACAAGCCGAGATCAAAGACAAGCCGCTGAGCGGGATCTTTTATTCTCCTCTTTGATCTTGCCGCTGTAGCTTTTAAAGCGCGTGGTGTTGGGATCCGAACGAAGCCTGTTTGATCTCTCACCTTTCCGAAAGCCAATAAACACATAGAGGGAAACAACGATGGAGGATGCGCCAAGAAACATCCGAGAACGCGTCTACTTTGATCTTGGGACTTGATTAGCGTCTTTAAAGCGACGCAGAATCGCCACCGGAGGATCCACGCTGGATCTCTATGGAAACGGCGGCGGCGGCTGATCAAAGCGCGGAAAGAAGAAGCGGGGATCATTATCGTTTGACCAGCAGAGCGATTCTGCTCACGATTGAATGATGGGGGTCAGAGGTCAGAGGGGCAGGAGAGGGGGTGGGTAGAGTATTCAAAAGAAACCGGGCGAGTGAATGAGTGCTAATAAATAAATAAATAAATAAATAAATAAAAAAAATAAAAAAAAATAAAAAAAAAATAAAAAAAATAAAAAAAAAATAAATCATTACTATCAATGATTTAATTGGCATAAATTAATAATTAGAAAAGTTATATATATTATGCTAATTACTGATATGTATATGCTGTGCGGCTGTGGTAGATCATATCAGACAAATTAATTACAATTGAATATTACCATCCTTCATAATATTTGCTTTTCTACTAATCAAATTTTTCTACAAGAAATCGGACAGAGACGTGAGGAGGGAATTTTTTTGGGAGTAATTAAAGGAAGAAAGAAGAAGGAAATGAACCAAATGAGAAAATAATTTGAGATTATATTGCACCAGAAAGAAAATCATAGCGTTTTACGTATTATAAGCTTTAATAATCATTGATGTCAAATAACTGTTAAAATATTGATCTGACAGGAAATAGTTAAGTTAATAGTTTAAATAATCACATTTTCACAATTTTGATTATTACGCAATAATGAAGCTATTTAGGATATCATGCCTTATATGGCAAAAAAAAAAAAGCGAAAAAAACGTCATAACGTACGTACGGAGCCCCTTTGACGACATGGTAGAAAATAAAAAATATCACGTTCGAACGTTATAATATCACGTTCGGACATGATAATTATCACGTTCGAACGTTCCTTTCAAACCGAGCGACATAGGAAATTGTATTCAAAAAAAAAAAAAAAAAAAAAAAAAAAAAAAAATTCCTAAAAATAATGCTGAAAAAGACAGACATACCAACAGAGCAACAGCTCTGAAAACAAGATCAATGTAATATCAATGCGAATCATAATTTGAATACCCGAAATGACCTTCATCTGAGTAGATTGAGTTGGTTGCGACGTCATGGCAATTAATAAGCGTTGAATATAACGGCGCGAAATTTGATCGTCTGCTGGATAATGGTAAGCCGAATACGATTTCGACGTAATCATAACGTACTATAGTCTCGTTTTCGGACTGCATTTTGCGAATAGCGTACTTACACATATATACATCCTCTTCTGTTATTTATTGCAGGACACAGTCCTGTTAACAGGTCTCACATGCGGGTGGCTTAGGTAGTACCGTGAATATCGAATCTGGATTCAATGGAATGGTTATCAAGTGCTCTTTTGAAACCGCAAAGTAAAGAGGCTGATATTATTTCCTCCGGCAGCCCATTCCACGTTTCTATGCATCTGATTTGGAATATTTTTTGTTTCATGCTGGTATTGCATCTGATAGTTTTGAGTTTTTTATGGGGAGCTTATGAGGAGCTTTATAAAACACATTTCCATAGATTCCCATATCTCGACTGCGCATAACCATTTCTCATAGCTATGAGGAACTTTCTTATTGAAACACATCCCAGATCCAGTGGTTTAATAATTAGATAATTAATAATTAATAGTTAGAGGTCGCGTCAAACCCACGGCTGTGTGAATTACAACCAAAATAATTGAACTATTTGCCATTTCTGCTGTTTCTGATGCCGATTGTTTACTTAGGATCACCTTTCTTGTGATGTTTCCATAACGTACGTTCTCAGTCTACAGACTCATAAAGCACAGACATATTTGCCATTTAACGATCTTCAGGAGTTCAGCCGAAAGACGTGGCCAGCAATACGTGATGCGTGACGGGGTTTCCCCCTACTATTACCGATAAATCCCAAGGGTTCTTTATCCTGCATACCACCATAGACAGTAGTACACAGCGCCCGGCCTTATTACGCAGTTGGGCAGCACTGCAGAGTCACCGAAGAATTACAATTATACCGGATTACATTTCAAATGATTATAATTCAAAATCATAACGCCGTGGCCTGATCGGGTCTCGAACCCGGGATCTCGACCGCACGGTCGGCATATGATTGTAGTCGGTCGGTTAAACCGATTGAGCTATTTGATGACCCCTGCATGGCCAGCAATAGAAACAAGAATTAAGGCCTCGGCGCAATGAACAATTCCATCTCATCACATAGAGACATAATGCCCTTATACCACCCTATTGAAACTTGAACACATAGTGTAAACTGCGTCGGCTACAATCTGATGTTAGTTGCAAGCTGCTATTTATAAAAACTGTGGCAATATGCGTGAAGATATGAGTTCAAAGTTTCGAAATCGATGTCTCAGAACTACAGAACTAGTTTTTTCTCTCTCTAGAATTCGAAAAATAGCGGAAAAGTACGTGCTATACTGGATCATTCCTTGGGAGTATTACCTATTCAACTTTTTGGGCACAATAACTGTGGTAAATATTGGTTCTACCATGTCATAAATGATACATTTGAGAAACATACTAAAACCTTTTTTCTACCCCATAACCCGATTTCATGCCCAATTTTAGGTATTTTCCGCGACGCGGATTGTAGCGGATTTTGAATATGTTATGGAGGTTCCAATTCTGCATCGGATATACTAAATAGAAATTCTGTTGTAATATTGTCCAGGGTCATACCCTTTATTGAGGAATTAGATATCATTAAGCTCCTGCTGTATGTATATCATCAATGCTTCTTTTATTTTAGAGATTTTGTTTACTTTTTAAAAGAAATTGTTTAACTTGGTACACACGAAAAATCGTGTTTATGCGTAGCCAGAATGTTGTGATAGCATAACCAAAGAAATGCTTTTCTTTTGCACCTATATAGCTGGTATATATAGCCGGTATTAGATTATTCCATCTCCTGATTCAAATTGAGAATATTTTTTTCGTGAAATGATGAAGAACTCACGGTATTTGAATGCACCCTTGTTCTAAATTTTTATTCATAATTCCAGCAATCGCATATGTCTTATACTCAGCAACAAATACGGTATGATACGCATTTAGAGTAAATCATTTAAAAGATCATTTAAAGCACCAGGCAAACCCATCTTTAAGTCCAAATGTTATACAGTTTTTCCGGTTTTGGGGTTGTTGTTGGGGTTTTGGTTGTGTGTGCGGCTGTAGTGTCGTCGAATCGTTCTTCGAAGTCGAGCTGAACTTTCTCCAGATCATCATAAAGGGGAGACGTCAGTTATGGAGTGCAAAATAAGCCAGAATACTTTAGAAGACTTGATCGTCAAAGTTACTTTGTTATCTTATAGAGTCATATATTTTTATGACATGTTGTGAGATCCACAATGGCCCACAAACAAATGTATCAAAC
The DNA here is from genome assembly GCA_000328365.1 of Capitella teleta. Taxonomy (NCBI): domain Eukaryota; kingdom Metazoa; phylum Annelida; class Polychaeta; family Capitellidae; genus Capitella; species Capitella teleta. The sequence continues at coordinate 576,438 of KB301364.1, forward strand.
TGCAAATTCTTTCAAGATCAAATGGCCGTCCTATAGCATTTCAATGCACTGATTAGTAAGACCCAGATCAACTGCTCGTAGACTTTGATCGACAGAGGACTTATGATTGTTATGCAACACAAGAGGACCTCTGATTGTTATTTAACACTCGATATAGAACACGTATCCTAAAAGACAGATACTTTTTTAGACTGACACATTTTCGCGTATTCCAGGGCAATTTTCTATATAAATCGAATTTGAGAGGCGTAAAATCTTGCTTTCATCACACATTTCATTTTATGTGTTTAATTCTGTGATGACATAACATCTATCACGGCCCTTTAAATTGCTCTTTAAAGGGAGGGAGAACTGGTTAAAAATGGACTTTGAGTCGTTATTTGATGCACCAAAAATGATTCCTATGCCTGGCCCACACAAGAAATATCATCGCTAACGATTTCGCGGGAGATATATTGCTAACTAGGCGTGACGTCAGGAGCTGTGATGAAACACCGAGTTCCCCATCTTTTACAATGGGCCTCGTCATATCAGCGTGTCCTGTGACTAAACCCCTAGATATTTTTTTATTTTCTTTTCGGAAATAGATAGAATAATCATTTTGCCACCAGTCAGGCGCAAAAAAAAATATTTTTCGCTATTTTTCTTATTCTAACAAGCGATTTTCTAGGACACCTACCATGTTTCTCATCCTGAAACAGTAAATAGGTCAGCCAGAGTGCACCACGCATGCGCTTTCGTTTCGTAAACAACAAAGATGTCCTTTTATGGCGAAGATGATCTGCTCTGATTGGCTGAAATCGATAGCTTCAGGAGGGGAACGGGACCAATCAGCCATCAGCCAAACCAAGCCATCAGCTGACGTTTGCCTCCTATACTTCGCAATGGAAGCCATTCTCCCATAGGCGCAATGCTAACCCCGATATTCGGAATGCATTATTTCCTAACGCTTGCATCCAGGCATGGTGTTTTTGGCACGGAATGCTATCAATTGGTGCTATGAGTCAATAGAACATCACTTAAAATTTAGTTCCCCATCCCTTTAAATTTGTACACAACGTAGTTTCGTGGTTTCTGGGTGTAATGGCGTATCATCGCCTCAAGGGGAATGATGTCAGAAATCTTATTACGCAAGATTTCGACAGTAAAGACTTATATTGCTTTCCTCGTTGGAATTCTACCTTAAAAAATATATACATGAGGCTTTGATTGACTTCTTGTTTTCTTTTCAGTCTCATCTCTGTTGAGAGCAATCATGCAATGAAATTTATTGTTTACATTGTTGTATCCTTTGCTATCTTTTGCTTCAAATTAAGTTTGGAATATTTTTTTCTGCAGTCATTGTTATTTTGTTGTCATTATTAATTTTTTGGGGGTAATTGTTCTGAGTTTTAAAAGTATATAAAACAGGATGACAATAGAAAATGGGTGAATACATTTTATATAATTAACAAGTTGCCATCCTCTTAAGAAGATGTAAGTTCAGTTACATATGGATTGCAATTAATGACATATTGCTATAAATTAACAAAATACAAATAAACAAACAACTTCAACTAAAAGGCTTCTGCTATAAAAGCATCTCTGACTGCGAATTCATTCCTCTGCATTCCAATGTTTTCAACAGCTTCATCATCACTTCCAACTTTAGCTTCAACTTCAACTTCAGCTTCGATCTCAGCCTGTAGTACATGGACATTACGATCATCTATGCCATCCACACTTATTCATATTGAAGAGTATTGTACAAGTCGTGATTAATTTGCATTTGCGATCAGTGCAATGCAGACACCTGGAATGAATACATGGAATTAGCAAAATGTGTTGCATTGTAAATTTTACAGAAGATATATTCTACTCTTTCAATTGCAATGTATAGGAAAACATTAATACGATTAAGACTTCAAACAATCAAGCATAGCTATTCACCACATATTTATTGCACGACTCACTACACTACATAACTATATTGTAACTGTTTCGTCCATCGGTTGAAATAATATATCAATATAACAAAATTCACCAACACTGTATGTATCATAGATCAATATTATGATAATAAATACTAATATTGTGTGATTTAAACTAATTATGCATGGATGCTACATCCTGCTTTCAAAGATTCGTTATGAAGAGCATCTGAACTACGTTATGAAATGCTTTCATTTCATTCTAGTTTAGATATACGGTGATATTATGCACATAATTAATTTAATCATCAGTACTTATCGCTACTTCGCCATGAATAGCGTTTCCCCGATTTGATATCGGAGTAAAGCAAGATCTGTTTAATCGTGTATTATGACTTGAAGCTGATGCCTAGTGAGGCGATACTCCTTGAGCTCGATGTCATTCAAGTCGTTCAGAGTGCTGCGTGGCAGAACTCGCCGAGTCTTCTTCCATTTCGTGGCACAAAGCGTCTATATCGGCGTTTCACAATGGCCGACCTTCCGCTCAAAACTCTCAAAAGTACGTTCGAGTGCGCAGAAATCGCACATAAGTATGCTATTAAAAGTTTAAAACGCACTCGGCATAACTCTGATCTTAGCTATGAAAATTTGTGGAATTATGAGGAACATCGCGCATAATTCTCTTATTAAATGCATCCCAGGATTCTTTCCCCGAATAAACTTATATCATTAAATAAATAATTGATGCTTTGATGCATCTGTGCCCCGTGGAATTCCCAGACACCATCCACACATCCACGTTCAGTTAACCAGTCGGACGTGGGTCGGATGTGTATCATTTCTTATCCGAGTTGTCATCACGTTTATATTTGCATATCAATAGCAAATAATTATCTGAATGCCACTCGACGACAATCGGTGTACGAGAAGCTTTCATATTGATTCTTAAATTTCTTCGTTTCACAGTTTTAGTAGAAATGCAGCATTGCGAATACCACTTATACATGTGTTGGGTCTATATAGTGGGTCTAATTACTGTCGGGTAGCACACAATGGATACGTTTAAAGCATTAATTCACTTGCTGGAATTCACCAGGACCCATATTTTTATATTTGAAGTGCTCTACATTGTCATTCACTCTTGCAAATACTGTGCGTCGATCGGTCGCAATGTGCATCCTACCACACCCCCTTCGTTAAATAATTATTGTCATTGATCATAGTTTCTCAGCATTTCCCATCTATATTTGTGTCCCTTGAGCTTGACCAACGCAGAACTCAAAATCCAGAACAAGTCAGAATAGCAAAATGAACGCACAGATAAATTTATTCTCTAAATACCTGTTTAATCATTGATGCATCAACAATATATAACGACACAAACCTGAACGTATATTTAAAATAAAGTATGCGATTTTTCTTTTCTTTGCGTCATCACCATTCATTATTATTCAGTAACAACAGGAAACGATTTTGTAATTCACAACAGGGAACATAACAAGGCATACTTCACCGGCGTCAGATCTGAATAAATTCATCTTGGGTGACTTTAGTGGAAGTCGAGGCGCATTGCAACGAGGTAGCTTGATCGGTGGAGACACGGCTCACTTCGTCAGATCGGGGAACCTCACGGACTTCAATTTTCTCCGCCTCGATACTTGACTCTTGTTTAGCGCAGCCGAACAGGCTCAAAAAAACCTTGCGGAACTCCTCACTCAACATTAAGTAGATGAAGATGTTGGCGAGGGAGTTTAGTTTGCTCCAGAGATTGCCAAACAAGATGAAGACTTCGTAGTGGAAGAGAGTGCGGTGATTGTTGAAGTAAATCATCGAATCAACCAGGTAACCGGCTCGTGGCACCTGAGTGATGAAGAAGATGACCACTACTCCGACGGTCAGCGCCAGGCATTTCGTGTTCGGGGCGATTTTGGTCATAGAATGTCGGAGTAATCGTCAGCTATATTATCCTGTACCGCAATACGCATTGGGTAGTTAATTCCAAGAAGTCCAACAGCGATATTGACAAGTATGGATAAGATGACAGCTCTGCGAATGGAACACAGACGTGTGTACTGAAATGGACATTTCAGAGCTATGCATCTGTCAATGCTAAGCAACATGGCGACCAGAGCAGCAGCTGATGACGAACCGGTTTCCATTCCTACCATTGGCCAGTAGGTCGCTTGACAAACTGACCGGAACCATTCTGGACGACATGAGAAATAGTCAGCTACTGACCTCCAAGCTGTGAACGTCCCAATGTTCATGTCGCAAAATGCCATCACTATCATGTACACATGAGGTACAGAAAAGGACTTGAATCTCTTCATAACCATTATAATGATAGCATTAGCTACTGTTATAGCGGCGCTGACCATTAAGCTGATCACCAACTCCCATGATTTTATCTTCTCGAGCACCCATTTCTGCGATTCGCTCATCCGGACGTTCTGTGTCGATCCAGACGAATTGTCCTCAACTGGGACCGCTGTGCTGTGAAGTCCATCGTCGGCAACTGTGCTTGGAGCGCCGAAACGGACGCAGATGAGGAGGCCAACCCACGCCACTGTGGTCTTAAGCTTCATGCTGCACGTTGCGAAATCCCATCGGAGATGACTGCTCTTATATGCCCCTCTTGCGAGCGAGACATTTAAATAGGCAGAGGCCTAGGAGAAATACATTTCACATGCTTGATAGTTCTAGTTTTAGACCTGGCACGTCAAACAAATACCGGTATGCTTTTGTTTTGGACTGTTGAAAATTATTGAGACGCATAATTTCTCTGATGAAACGTGGTGCTCAATTTATTATAGTTTCCTACACGACTTTGGAAATTTAAGCGCACCAATCTGCAAGGCCGGGAAAACAACAAGCCAGGCATAATTTAAGTGTTATAATAGTCAGCATTAAAAGTTCAATAGTTATAACAATGACATTCGTGGCTGTCATTTTCCCTGTATGCGGTCGTCGTACGTACGATGCTGATCACCGCAGCAGGTTTATTGGCATTTCTTCCAGTTTCCGTGGACTCTTGGTTCGTGTGGCAACTGTTGATCGATTTTGAAATCTTCTCCCCGAGCAAAACTTGGCAATGTGATCCAATTGTGTATTTATATAAGTTATATTACTCTTTGTGTCCTTGGGTATTAATTAATCTTCGGCGTTTCATAAAATTTATTTTATTTATTTTTATCCGAAGTCGGCACGTGTATAATGGTGTCTGAAAAGTGTTTTCTTCTAATGCGCATCAGATTTGTAGTTAGATGTTAATCAAACTGAAAGCCATCATATTTCTGTGCAATTTTCACAAAAAAAATCAGATAAAAAAACTTGAAAATCAATTCAGATTGTTAGAAAAAGTGCCGATATAATGAGAAGCCAACACAAAATATCTCTGAAATGAGATTTGGTACCTTCTTGCATACCTTTGTGAAGTGCAAAATAATGAACACTTGCATTGTGATTAACATTGATTTAATGCCATGGTTATCACGAGGTAGACATTATTCTTTTCCTGTGGACTTATCACATGATTCTGGTTCTCGCATCGGGTGCAGTGCGCTAGTTTTAGCTCTTACTTCATTTTACGCAACACAGCACTCTAAGAGAATCATTAAGAGGAAGGGGAGTTCCCACTTGACGAGAACTCAGCGTGAGATATTTATGAAAGTAACTCCACAATAAACATGAAAATGAGTTCCATGGTTTCGTTTTCCTACAAAAGACAATATAAATAATGATATTAACCAGATATTCTACAGAATGTGTTATTAATAAGTGGTAACAGAGAAAAAGATTATTTTTCATCCGTTGTCAAGAATACGCGTGCTTTGGTCGAGTGCACTCATGAAATTTACATCTTAACTGCGCAACTACGTGAAAGCAAGAGCAAAATAAGCCAATATAAGGTATTAAGGGCAAAGCAAGGCAGTCGTGGTTATTGTAATAAAATAAACGTGTTTTACAGTTTACACAAATTAAAACATAAAAGTGCATGTGCGTCAAGTTGCACAAAAGATGACCGCGAGTTCACAACCAATAGTTAATATAATCGCTGTCATTCTCCGAGATGCAGTGCAGTCGCTATAAGTGCAATCGACCTCAATTGTTGACCATATTCCAGATGCCGCGGTTTGAAGCATAAATCGAGATCGACAGCGACAACAAGTTGCCTGATATATTACAAAGTGGGAATTATCAGTGACATGAATCTAAAGCTGTTAGATGAAGTAATTGATGATTTTTTTTATCAAAGATTTTGAGCCAAAGTACGACGAGATCGTGATGGTATTACTACATTAAAGTTAAAACACTTTGGTTAAAAATTCTAGTACAACACTCCATCTCATTTGCAGCCTATGATGAATATTTATTATTTTGCTGCATCTGATTCTATCATATTTCATTTCAATTCAATTTCAATTCAATTTTAATTCAATTCTCTGAGCTTCATGGACACCATTCGCCTTGGGAAAGCAAAGCAAAGCAAGTAATTGCCATGATCAGTGCCGGTAAGTTTGCTAATCAACAAACTTTCATTAGTTTTTCTGACTTCCATTTTCATTTTATTATCTAGATCTCAGACCTGGCTGAGGATTTCAAGGATAAGCAGGCCTTTTGTGAATATGACCACATGAACAATTGAACTTGAGCACTAGAAAAGGGATGAATTGTTAATTAGGACTCTGCCTGCCTAGCACCGCTATCTCAACATCAGCACTCATATGTATGATGATTGAGGAGATTGAATTAAGTCATCTATACACAGGTAAGGATCACATTGCTAATGATCATGAAGTCAGTTAATCACGAGGAAAAATTTTGCTCCTTTTATTAATCATGATATTATACAACAAAATTAACATTAATTTTATTCAATAATTTTTTTACATTGTTGACTCAATGCATGAAATGCAATACTAAAATTGTGGCTGTTGTCATTATCACCATAATAATATTCCTGCCTGAGGCAAAAAAAAAAAAAAAAAAAAAAAGTATTATATTTTCTGGGATTCATATATAGTGGAAATAAGATATAGTGTACTTGCCTTATAGAAGTATTTGCTCGTGGAATAAAAGAAAATAAATATGCCCGCCTTGTGAGTACTGGTGAGTATGACGTCAAAGCAATATATTTGATGAGCATCCTCGATCATAACATATTTTTTCACAGATTATGGGATGCTTAGCAATTTTCCTGGGACTGATCGACCGCTCCATTAATTACGATGCAGAATACTAAATTGCATTAATCAATTGCTTCAGGTAATAATTATTGAATTTTATCCGGAATGAAATGTGATACCTTTTCCAATTGCATTTACCAGTAAAACAAATCCTGTAAAATCCTGCGTTGCAAATTAGAGTTTGTGGGAAAATTGAGTGCTAAAAGAAAAAAATACTGTATCTCATTGTCATCCAGTGCAATGCAGAAGAGGAAATAATTTGTGTACTTGCCTATTGTTATCTGTTTATTCCATAATAATTTTTTTTCATGGAGGGGCACTAGCTATAGATTTTATTTATATTAAAGTCTTGTTTTTATCTGTAAATTTTGTTCTCAGGGGTCTTTACTTTCATGGAGTATTTTGTATAGTTTATTTTCAACTGTTCTAATATATTTATGGTGAAATAAAATTTTACGAGGGAGCTGAAACATATCACACGAGAGTTCCTTGGTTTCACTTTGTTCACAATCCATGCGCTTTTCTGATTCCATTAAACATTGTTGGCCTACTCATGAATGAATGGGATTTATGACAGTTTGTATTGCGAATTTTAAAGTCATTCACATTATTAATTGAAATTTAATTGAAAGGATTAATGATATAGAATCAGCTGCAGCAAAACAATGAATAATGATAATTATAGGCTGCTCTCTTGAAATCGCCTTTTGTTGTTTCGAAATTATATTCAATGCAACAATTCCTGCAGATGAGCGCTGATTTTTAACGATCTCGACTTACTTTGGCTCCAAATACTCGCTCAAAAAATCATCAATTACTTCATCTAAAAGGTTTAGGTTCTTGTCACTGATAATTCACACTTTGTTGAGGGATGAGAACTGTCGGAGACTGTCACTTTATTATAGATTTTTTTTTCTTTGAAAAAAAATCTATATATCGCTTCGTTTGTCTGTGTGTTTTTTTGTCCGTCTGTACCGATATTTCTTGGCTCGATAGCTACTTGAATAAGCGGTCGAATATCACCAAATTACACAGGGACAAGGAAATTTTGGTTTCCTATCTCTCATTGAAATTTTGAGGTCGAAGGTCAAAGGTCAAGGTCACAGTGAATTATTGAAATTTGAAACGGGGTTGGCTCTAGCTCATTTATTCTTGGAGCTACGGCTTTGTAGCTTACACCAAACGATTTAGTGCAAAAAGATGTACAACAAAACATATAACTATAATGGCGCTGGGATGAACCATTCTTGCGTAATCTTGCATAATGTTAATTACGAAAAACTGAAAGGCCGATATCTCGGTTGTTATGCAATCTGTAGCATTGAAATTAACACAGTAAATTGCTTGCATATACATCTTACACATATCAAAGTTTTAATTAATTATATTGAAGTTCAAGGTCATGGTGGTAATTAACGCTACTGATTGCGTAATTTAATGATTATTGCGAATTCATTTAATTTTAATGTTTTTCTTAGTATAGTACAGCGTGGCCTGTCTTGTGCTCAAAGGAAATGATAAATTTCATCATATTTGTCAGTGTTTACTCTATACCCATTTTGAGGCGACAGCCTTTTCAGCGTCTTGATCTGAAAATCACAGTCCAGCGGCAAAGTCGCGGACGCACACGCAGGAGTCCCGAGGTCTAAACTCGGGACTCCTGCGAGGTCTTTTCATCTGAATATTATTTTTATTTTTTATTTTTCTTGTCATTTTTGAATATTGGGAAAATTTCGAGGAAGACTGGTTTTCCACCACTGATTTATTATACAATTATTACTTATTACTAGCAACATTTGCTTATATTTTTACCGATTCATAGAGCACCACTCTTTGCTTCAGGTGCGTTATGTTTTCTCTAGCGTTGATTTATTATAAAATGGGCGCTGTGAGTTGTGAGACTGACGTTATGATTCTGATAAACTCTAAGGTCGATTTAAAAAAAAAACTTTTGATCGAAATCTTTTTTTTATTTGAACTGTCGGAATTTTTTTTTTTCTTTTCTGGGCTACGGCCTACTCCCTAAAAAAATCTATATTTCAGGCTTCGACTGATTTCTTGTCTTATTATCTGCTCGTTGGTGTCGAATATTTCTTTTGGACAGAGTTCTGAAAGTTAGGATTAAAGCACCCATTACGGGCGTTTATACTTCGAATCACACTCACCTCGTTTGAATTTGATGACCTGCTCAAATTTTCATGCTAAGATTGTAAGGACGCACGAGTACTTCAGAAGAATGAAAGGTTTTTTTATGTTCCGCATTTACGATTAGCTGTTCATTGCCAATGTTATTGAATGTAAATTATATCAACCGGAAATAAATGTTTTCTCTAATCGGGGCGTTATGAAATGAGCGAACTCGAGCGGCTTTTTCTGTGAGTGGTCAATCCATGGGCCTGTTTTTCTTTCAACTTCAACTTGGACTGTGACATCACGGTTCAAACCTCACTTCGGCCCACTGGATAATTAGGTCACAACCAGGAAGTTATTGAACAGTTTCAGGTTCAACTAAATTATCGCAAGTTCTGGCTGTTAATTTTGTGATGCATGCTAGAAATAATATGTAGTAATTTCTTGTCACATGACAATTGGCCGAGACAATTGGCCGAGTATAAAGTCTTGTCAAGCGTTTTTCATGCAACGCATGTCTGGTCCAAAAAATTCTCTGGTTTTGACGTCACGGTTCAAGTTGAAATTGAAAGAAAAACAAGCCCCATGCAGGCAATAGAGTATCACTGATTGAGCTGATTGGGCAATGTGTGCAGGATAGCGGCATTTTCATGCTCAAGTTATAGCAGTCCTTGTGCTGGTCGAAAAAAGATGTGATTAATCAACTACATGTACAAAGAACAGTTCAACAGTATATTTCTGTATATCAGCTCTGCGATCTGTGCATCCAAAATTGAGAGGCAGACTGTCCACAGATCTCAACAATGACGGTAGAATGGCACCAGTGTGGAAAGATTCTACGATATTTCTAAATGCATTATCAAGGTGTGAAATGAATGTAACTATGCTATCACTGGGGATTGTCAGGGAGCAATCGGAATAATGTAATTTAGAATTTAGATATAATATATTTGGAGATTGAGAATCAGATGTTTTAAGAGTTGCAATGCACGTTGCACAGGGAAACTTCAATGGTAGATTGGGCACGCTGACCAGAGTAGGCACAACACACGGTGTGAGCCTGTTTCTGTAAACATATTCCTGGTGTTGACAGATGAAATTGAAGTATGTTTTCCTGTATATACTTTGCTTTAGCATTCATTAACTGTGACTCCTCGGAATGATTGCTGCACAGCCTCTTGTGCTGATTCCGAATAACTGTTGCAGATTTCTCTCGCAAGTCATAATAATAAATAATAATAATAATAATAATAATAATAATAATAATAATAATAATAATAATAATAATAATAATAATAATAATAATAATAATAATAATAATAATAATAATAATAATAATAATAATAATAATAATAATAATAATAATAATAATAATAATAATAATAATAATAATAATAATAATAATAATAATAATAATAATAATAATAATAATAATAATAATAATGATAATAATAATAATAATAATAATAATAATAATAATAATAATAATAATAATTTATTTTATATAGCGTTAAATCATATATATAATTATGTTCTCTAAACGCTCGAACATTGGTAAAAAGTAATTAATAAAATACATAATACAATTAAGGTAAAAAAACCAAAACAAAACAAAACTGATAATAAAACGTTGAAGTGCTGATTAAAAAGGTGTGTCTTTAAACGAGATTTAAAAGTGCCAATCGAAGTTGAGGATCTTATTTTAAAAGGCAGTTGATTAAAAAAACGAGGTCCAACGTAACTAAAAGCATTGGTTTGGATAAAATTTGATCTGGTAAAAGGTACATTAAGAAGCGACTGATGAGCACTTCGCAGAGTAAAAACACTATTGGAGGTGTAGTCTTTTAAAAGTTCACTCAGATGAAGTGGAGCCAAGCCATGAATGCATTTAAAAGTTAAAACCATAATTTTAAAATCAATACGCTTCTCTACTGGTAGCGAGTGTAACAGAAGGTCGATCGCTGATCAGTTCTCATGCCGTCCGCTGTGGCTGAGATCTGTTTGTTCGGTGATGTGTTGGCCAACGTCGGCTTCGAAGCCGGATGCTCTTCTTCAGCTGCCCTTCTTGCCATGTTGCTCAGCATTGATAAATTCATAGCTCTCAAGTACCCATTTCAGTATACAGGACTCTGCACTGTGCGAAAAGCTGTCTGCTATTCCGTAGCCATATTTATTACTGATATTCTGCTTGGAATTAACTACCCAATGCGTATTGCAGTACAGCTGTAGGATAATATAGCTGACGATTACTCCGACATTCTATTTCACAAGTACACCGAATTCGGCGTCCAAGCGGTGGCTAAGCGCGCTTTCTCTTACGCCGAGTTCCTGACCAGGTTCGCCATCCCTCTGACCGTCATGGCCGTGTCTAACACGTGGACGCTGCTCCTCATCTGCAGAAGCAACAAATACAGACACGAAGTTGATGCTGAGACCAAAATCGCCCCGAACACGAAATGCCTGGCGCTGACCGTCAGAGTAGTGGTCATCTTCTTCATCACTCAGGTGCCACGAGCCGGTTACCTGATTGATTTGATGATTTACTTCAACGATCACCGCACTCTCTTCCACTACGAAGTCTTCATCTTGTTTTGCAATCTCTGGAGCAAACTAAACTCCCTCGCCAACATCTTCATCTACTTCGTGCTGAGTGAATAATTCCGTGAGGCTTTCTGGAAATCATTCAGGTGTTGTTCCAAACCAGGGCCAGGCATCAAAGGAGCAGGGGTGGTGGAGAGCATGCGGTTGAATGGTATCGCCCTGAGAACCGACTGACTGTAGTATCGCTGGCTTGACAAAATTTTGATCGTTTTTTATATGTGGTGTGGTTTGGGTATTGATTACCACAATAATGGTTTGCTTTCCTTTGAAAATATAGGATCTGCTACACTGGTTTAAACCGGTAATAGTGTCAGTATATGATCAGAGATTTTACGCTGTGTTATAGCATAGGAATCGATGAATACAGGCCTAGTGAACTAGTGAAATTTAGGTCCAGAATTGAGCTTACTACGCTCGCAACTTTAAACCTGTTGACAATAAAAATGGAATGTTATCGAAATCTGACGGACGTTTTTGCAGGTTTTTGCAAGAGGGGCTTCACGGATTTGAGTAGGTTCTAAGCATCTCTTCAGTACCTGAATATCTTTGCGGCGGTTTCGAAGACCTGGAGTCCTGCAGACGCACCAATAATATTGTTTTCGGACAAGAGATAGAGTACGAGGCATTTCAGCAATGTGGTTCACCAAGTGTGGATTTAATGCCTAGTTTACCCCCATTGACCAGGGGCACCGACAAAGATGATAACTATTTATTTAACTACATGCGTGCATCATTTACATGCATATTGAATTGTTATACAGCTATAAACGTCCTTTATAAATATACAGAGTGAGCTAAAAGTAGCCGATCCTGTTTGCTGCCAAAAGTGGAAATATCGCGAATGGTGAGCGCTCTCTATTAATTAAGATATATTGGCATAATATTAATAGTGTGGAAATTTGAATAGACATGATAGGAATAGCAGCATGACATGTTAGACCAACCATACCAAGTATATCTTCATTTCTTTTCATTTCTTCAGTTCTGGCGTCCGTATCATCCGATTGGTTTGGGTGGAGCCGTAAAACCCCATCACGTACGCATCTTTTCCTTATCTTAGCATGGTTTCTACACTGCGATCTATTTTGTTACACGTTCTCAGAAATGCGCGGCATTAAAATCAAGGAGATCGTTAAATTAACATGGAGTATACAGACTACCTTTGGTCCACGCTGTACGAAACTCTGTTGTGAAGCACGCACAGCCCCACTTCTCATGATAGGCCTATGCAGAGTGTGACTGAACAAATGTACAAGGTGTACAAGAGCGAGAAGACGATTATCACGATTCTATTTTTTATCTTGCCTCTTTGTTCGTGTTGCCTCATTCATAGCCTAACATCTCTGCAAGACTTCACACAATCAATCCTTCAACCTTTTCTTTTGTTGATCTAATTAGCACTGATGACAAACGTAATTGTTTCCGAGAAATAAAAATCAATATAAACCAGTCTGTCCGTTTTCACGATCAGTTTGAAGGCCTTGAGAGTGGCATCTTGGTGAGACATCATCTGGACCCCAACTACATCAACCTTGGTAATATTCTGTAGCCACTGGCTGACAGACTCCTCTGTGACTTCTTTTGAGACGTTGTACCCAAATACGCTCCTCACCCTAGAAGCCCCTAAGGAAACACCCTTGTTCAGCCCGATCTGTGTCGGTTCCAATGATGGTCTGCCAGTGGGCGGCTTTCTTCCATGCGCCATGCTTGGTCTGGATGGCAGATTCATGGGACAAACTCAATACACATGCGAACAATTGGCGAGGGAATACTCGAGTGAAGAAAGAAACACAGCAGAAGAAACGCACCTTTCCCGTTGCGCCTGCACTGCATTTAGGTGTGTGCATTATCATACAATACATTGAATAACATCTGGTTTCATTGACAATTACCGGTTATAATTAACCGATATACTACAGTCTAAATAGTATTGCGGTTAATTGTTCTCTGATCAGGCTCCCCTGTACTGTGACGTATGCCTCATGTTGATATGCTATCTGCATTTATAATCACCTTGACAAATATTTATGTGTCATTGGTGTTGTTCAAACATGCACCAAATACCCCTCTCTCAATTTCGACAGGAGACGTTTCCCGAAGCGATTCAGCCAAGAAGAGCAACAGGCGAAAAAAAAAAAAAAAAAAAAAAAAAGACCCCGATAAATCAACATAACAAGCTCTAATTAATCAGGAACATACTAATTAACATGCATTTCCCATGGCGAGGGAGGACTGTGTAATTACGTCATAGAGGCAGTTTTACCATTCAGCCTGGGGTGGGCAGGAGCAAAGGTTGGGAATCATGCTCCTCTGCATGCATAGAGCCAACATGAGAAATGGTATTATGTATATTCATGTAACACGCAACCGATTTTGGCAGCCAACCAATCAGCGTGCAGCAGGTTCATTATGATGAGAAATAGATGAACAGAGGGGTTCCCATCAAGGTATCTATTTGGCGATCACACAATGTCGAAAGGCAAAGCAATAGTCAGTGATAGTAAATAATAAATGTATGTCGGATGTATGATATCCGACATTCGCGGGTTACAAACATTGCTTTATCTCTACATCCCAATACAATGGGTTCAAATCCGATATCCGATATCCGAAATCCGGATATCAGGAGTGTCTAAAATCTAAGGGATATCCGACGTTGTGAATTTCGATCACCGAATTCAGATGCTTCAAATAACTTATTCAAATTGAAAAGAATCCCAAATACGATCTGCATGGTACGTTTATCGGACTGAGAATAACTATATCATTATCGCTGTGGGTCGGTTTCAAATTCCCTCTCAAACAAATCTTACAAAACTCTGGTTGCAAAATTAATTTTATAGTCACGTTTTGAACCAGTGCTTTGGGTATAATCATATGCAATAGCAACTTTTTCAAACTCCATAATTGATTATGACGGCGGTTGAGTTCCACACACACTCCATTCATTGGATGCAAAGTTAAGCTCGCGAGTGTCCAACAAACGAAATCCGTAAGATTCGAACATCTGTAATTCCCCCTGCATCTCTAAATTAAGACACTATGCTCAGCTATATAGCATCAATGCATCCACAGAGTGATGTATTGGAGTACTTTTGTAATTGATTACATGCTAATGTTATAAAAATATATGTAATAAAAATTACGCTGTTTTATCTACAAACTAAATGGCAAAACACGTAAAAACACCTTCAGAAGAAAAACTAAGGATAAGGAAATTCCTACATGGTAAGCGTAGAACTTTAATACTGAGTATGCCAAATTTCCCTTGGGGTTGCTCATTGACAGGTGATGGATGTGTGAGGATTTGGAGGGAAGAAATCTGCCCTAAGGTCTACTCTATTTGATTGGAAGTACTGTAGTTTATTTTTTTTTTATACGTTACAAAGGAAATTACACATTCTAGGTTTATTCAATTGTGGTTACTTATCAATCAATCAATCCATCAATCAAATGAGTCTGTGGTTTACTTAGTGAGTATAAATATCACACAGTGTGTTCCGGATATTCGGGGCCAATCTTATCCATTAGATCCCTAATAATGACAATTTCATGCAACCTCTAGCCCCCCACGAGAAGCATCACCCCAATACCAAACACACGTATCATATATCTTATGCATTGTGAGAATGCACCATTGAGTAAGCAGTAATTAAACCACGCTGTATACAACATTATAGGAGTCAGTTTTGAAGGCAAATGCACTAGGATTGACAGGGGTGAGACGCGTGTCTGCAGCCACCACGCACCGTCTTATCTGATGATATGATACCTTGAAATACCTTCTCATTAATCACTTCACACAGAGCAGCGATCACAACTCTGGAACCAGAAAAAATAGAGAAGAAACTCGTCAATCAACATCCCATTGAATTATGTGACACACACACCTAGCTTAGATTTAGGGCCTGATGCGAAATAGTGTAACGAACGTTTAAGGTGAATTTTAGGCGAGGGCACACCGAGACACCAGAAAGGGATAGCTGGCCATGACAACCGGTAGCATTCAAAATATAGAGAATAAAATACAGTCAAGGTTAAGACTAGTTAAGGTTAAGCTAATTACGATATTTTTATCGTATTTTATTTGGAGTATGGCTGATTGCTTCGCTCGTGTGCTGACGCCTGGAAGATGGACGAATAATTTTTTTTTTTCCTTAGTGGTGCTATTGTTGTACAATGTACCAACTGATTCCTGCTGCTCAGCGCAATTTCAAGACGCCTCTGCAACTCTTTGGCAGTGGTGTCCTTCTCACGGATCTGATGCAAGGCCTCAATTATACCATGTTTTGTGGCACGAAGAATCTCGATAAGCCTATTTATATTAATCCATGATTGATTTAATTGATTTACAACTCGCTCTCTGCACTACACTCTATGAATGCAAATGATCGTTCTGCTCTGCTGGCCGCATAAAACTACGACTTACTTGATTTGGAGTGCATCAGTAGCATTGCTGAGAGTTATTAACTATAATTTCCTTTCTCCTCTTCTAAATCGCATGTTCCAGCTATTAAGTGATAGACCCATTTGCGTATCATTGCAACCACACTTCTTGTAACATCTGATTTAGGTATCTTTTCATCATAGGTTGTATTTCTGTACTGTTATTATATTTTAAATTTATCTAGTACAAGAAGCCAGTATAATGACCCCGATGGAACGTCACTCAAACTCAAACTCAAAATTTATAACCCACACAACCACTTTCAGATTGCATTTACTCTAATAACACAATCAAAATAGGATACCACGTTTGCCAAACCAGAAGAATTAAAATTTAACTGAAGGTATTCACATTTCTCTCGATTCCAAGCGATTTGTCAAAGTAAATTTGTGTATCTTATTGCACAAAGCATCAAGGGAATGAAAAATAAGCCATTCTTTATGGAGTGTTTTCTCTTCACTTAATGCATATTAAACGGGTTTCAGATGCATCATATGCTCGTGTCAACACAGTTTATTTGCACTTGAATGACTCTGTTGCAGGGCTAATTAAAACGTCTATTCTTCAGACTGTCCTTGTTTCAATTCTGATCTAACAGAATATGCAGTACCAGAGAAGGAACCCAAGTATTGGGGCCAACAATTCCAATGAGTCTCACAGAGGACTTTAACATTGGTGTTGCCTAATCCTTCTTAAGCGCTCATCTTAAAGCCTATTTAATTAGGGGTAATTAGATGAGTGGGATGGGATCAGTTTATTTTTGTAGGAGAATATAGTTTCAAAGTTTTGCCATATACCTTGAGTTATATTTTATATAACATAAGTTATATTTAATTATCTCCAAGCTTATTCTGAATTGAATAAAACTAAATAGAAAATATTATCTTGTATTGTGATATAACGTGTAGTGTGTACGCATGCACCGCAGCCAGATTATGAAAAAGGGTGTCTATTGGAATGTGATGTACGAATGAGATGACTTTGAATATGTTCAATAAGTTCATGATTATACGATGTGGTAGACTGGTATTTAACCATCTCTTTAGTCATTTGAAATAAGGACAAAGGATTCATTTTACGCCGTGTTCTCTTTTAGGGATGTAATGATGCGGAAATTCAGATTTTTTTGGGTAAAGATTGCTCAAGAAGAATCCTGGATCGATGCTTTCAATTTCAGTATCTTTTTTAGAAAAATGTTCCCTAACATAGTCTGTAGCAATTATATACTCAATTTGCAGCTTGGTCCCTTTCACCTTACGTCGCAATTAAGACAGCACCCGCGACGAATGCACGAATTATATTGAAGTGAATAGTTGAAAATATACAAAAGAAATATTTATGACACGTGCCTAGATTGGTTGCTTTCTAGCATCATGTCGTAGACATAATATATAATAGAGTCACAGTACGAATTTCATAGCCCAAAAATGACCAGTAGAATAATTACTTTTATCTAGCATCGTATTGCTTAATGATAGTGGTCAATTTAAATGATCTTTTTTTTTTTCTCTCGATGCCTTTGTATACCACAACTGGCTTGGCTTCTACGCGGTTAAGCAAATGATTTCCTGCCATTGCTGTACGTTTATTATGAGCTCAATTAATTAGCAATGACCATGTGGACGATTGTAGACCTGCTTAAAATCAGCAGGGGCTGATAGTTTTATTTTTGGAATGTGGTGACACGTGCTCAGCGGAAATATGATTAAGAAATTCGTGACAACACACACAAAAAAAAAAAAAAAAAAAAAAAAAAGGAGAAGAAAAAGAAGAAAAAAAGGCAACTCGTTGCATGGCAACCCGCTAAAAAGAAATTCTGCATTCAGCATTCATAAATTGTAATTTTAATAACTTAAAGGTGACTAACTAATTGATACTTAATGAGCTCGTAAATACTTATAACGTTTCAACTTTGAATTTCCAAATTTCATCGAAAGTACCGCGGCAAAAAGTGCGAACAAAAATCATAAAAAGAACCCTCAAGAAATAGGACATTAGAAAAGAACAGTTTTGAACATTAAATGCGTAACTAAATTGATCATTCACGAATGCAATTAAGTTTCATAATAACAGGACGAGACTGTATATCCGAACCCAGATGACATACCTTAGAACATTCCAATGCTACCTGGGAACAGTTTTATCAAACCACATTTTTTCCCATTTGAAATTAAATCATAATCGCCGAGAATGTCGATAAACAGGTTCTGCTTATCAAATGCAATTGGCATAAATAAAATAAATAAATAAATAATAATATAAACAGACAGCTATATAATAATCCAAGGCTTTACATTATTATACAAAGAGGAAGGAGTGATTTTTTTCTTTTCGATTAAAGTGCTTTTTGTCGCCTTTCAAAAAGGGGTGAACTTCTATAAATACAGAGAAAGGCGTGGCTTTGAAAGGGTTACAAAGTACACCGCAAACCAACGATAATCAATGGTTTACCATTGCAGACTAACCAACTTCTTGGTTGTTCTTTTGTGGATTAAGACCTTCAGTGAGGCCACGCTTTAGGTTCACCTGGCTCTCCCTTCGAATCAAACAGCAAAACGAATCAATTTCTCTAATCACAAATGCTAATCACGCGGGGAATAAGTCATCATGTTGACGTCATGGCCATCCATCCGTGGCTCAACTGCAAAGACAGAAACGTGGCTTCGCGCATGACTGAGGTCGGGAGCCTGAGGGAAGGCTTCCGCGTTCAGGGAGACGACGGGTGTAAAAAGCGCGCAATATCGTGAATCTGAGGGTGGTACCTGGAATGTGGCGAAGAGGTGGAGCAGCTCTATAAAAGGCCACGAACATCTCGCTTTGCCTTGTCATAACGACTGATTCAATACTCTTGGATTACTTATTTATTTTCTGGAGGAATGGTTAGTAATTTTGGTTGAATTTTTAGCTGAAATTCACTGTGAATTTATTTATTCAATTACAAGCTGCTTTTGTTTCAGTTGGTATAATATCTTTTTGTTTGTTTGTTAAGAAGGTGTTGTAGGTACTTGTATTATGCGTGAGGTCGTCTGGTGTGAGTGATGACTTAATATCGGATACATTTGACCACTCTGGAGATCAAAGAAGCCTGCAATAACAAAAGAGCTTGTTTATTTACTTATGTGAGTATACCACACTTTTTTTTGTCGCTATAGATATGAAAATATTCCACTTGAAAGGATTAGATTCGAATATCTTATATATTTCTTCTCACTGAAAAAAAAAGCAACCTCCCCAAACATGCTTTGATTAAACTGAAATTCATGCAACAGCAAAACCAATACATCATTATCTAGCGTTCTCAGACATATTGGTGGTGAATATATTGTGTTTGTTTTATTGCAGACCAATTTCAATTAGAGATAGACTTGGTCGTTGCCCACACCTAGTGGATGAACCCATAGATCCATAGAGCTAAATAAGCACAAAAACTATAGATATTTACGTAGACTGAATTTTGCATAATTTTACTTGATTAGAGACGTTCGGTACGTGCACTTAGTGGGTAGATCCAACGCTTACTTCCTTCGTTCATGAAGTGTGCGCTTGTGGCCAGTAACCCCTCGCGCATTATGCAAGGAATGCAGCCCAACCACTCTGTGGCTTCCGTCAGAGGCCTTCAGTACGTCCTTAACATCATCATTTAGGACACTTCGCTGACAGCACGTATTGAAGATCACTAAAGCAAAAGAAAAATATCATTGATTAATGTTTACTCACACCCATTAGAAAGAAAACAACTAATCATTATTCGCACAATTGGTGTCAAAAGTAGCGATAAGTTTACCCTGCCTTTCGGGGTTTTCCAGTCAGAGTGCAGCAGTCGGCATGGTCGTTCCTTTTCATTTCGGTTACCCAGACCCAAGGCCCAATCAGGCAGAAATGTCGGGATTTTGACTGATTGAGTATCACGTGATTTTACTGATTTAGACTATTAGTTTTCGCACGAGAAAAAGCCCCATAGAAACGGGAATTGTTGCGAACAAAGAAACGCACGTCGCCTGGTACGACTGATGCGGAATGGGAAATGTAATATTTTTTTTCCATCAAACACAACTTGAAAGTGACTTCCGAGGCGTATTTTTCTATAATTTAATTGCAAGGAGAAAGAAAGGGAGAAAAAAAAAAGCCCCAGACGAGAAAATTTGCACCACTGTTGTCCGACTGGGTTTTGACATTGAGCAAAAACGTACCGGGGAGCATTCATTTATTGATGTTGTCAAATTGACATGTTTATGACCTGTAGTCTTTTGAGTTAAAACATGCAATTTGAATAGAAAAATGCTCCTCTCAAAGGATAACACATTCATCATTATTCAAATACAAGGCTTTTTACGCAGTACATCAAAGTCTTGCAAGTGTTACTGTCGCAGTATCCCCATACCTAGTACGTACGCACCTTTAGTAAATCAAGTTCTGCTTAGGTGGCACTTAGGCACTTCAATGACACTTTTTATTGAATTTCTGAAATGTAAAACCCCTTCAGCAATGTTAAGCGTTGCCACCCTCTATTATCACATTTTAAATTTTCTCATATCTATAAAAATACTCCTACAAAACTTGAACATGCATACCAGGGATGCCTGCTGCTTCGTTAACGGGCCTTCTTATTCCAGTTTTATTCAACTCCTTTCGTGTCAATCAAATACCCTCTTAGATTGCCCTAGAACTTTTTCTAAACGCTTCATAATTGCCTTGCAAAACGCCTGTGTGTGATGTTACTGCTAAATTCACAGATACAATCAGCAAAGTCACTGGGGTGTACTAAACATGGACTGCAAGGAAAAATCCAATTTCTTTAGTTTCAGGTTGGCAAAGCATAGTTTTGTGTGGTATTTTGTGTAAAATTTGGCCCCAGTTTTTATCCTTTCGTGGACTCATTAAATATTAAGGAGCAAATTATAAAATTCAATACATTGTCGCGATAAAGCTGAGTTGTTTATTGTTTAATTCAAGGAATATCAAATTGTCTCTTCTAATTGAAGAGGTCCACCAAATACATTTGTAGATACTCATAAAATCACGCGTTGTAACTGCTATTTGGATAACTAATTACCAGTTTAAATTATGCATGCAAATTCAAGTTCTTATTTGTGAAATTCGTAGTGCCCTAAAAAAACGTGCTTTTAAGCGATAAATCAAAACTAAATTTTAATATGTAAGTTAAATTTTGTCAACATTTTTTTTTTTTTTTTTTTTTTTTTGGAGTTGTGATGCGACAATAGTTATCTGGGCTGATAGTTAATTATTCATTAAAAAAGTCGACAACAACAAGAAATAGCAATGCGAGGAATGAGTATCAATCACCTGATTGAGAGTAAGTTTTTAAATTCGAAACAAAAGTACCCTTATATACGACCAGGAAACGTGGATTAGTCATGTTTTAGTGTTACGGAAATGATGCTACACGGCGCATTGCAAACTTCAAGTATTGTTAGGGTGTTAAGAATGCAGCAAGAGGGTGTTTACTATCCGGCTGCACGTGCTTAAGAGGCATTCAGTTGAGCCTGAAGGGCTTTTACCCTTCTTTAAGCATGAACACATAACATTGCAAATCGTTAAAATCAACTCGGTTACTCGAGTGCTTATCTTGAACAAACTTGTAACAAAACACAGCCATCTATTTTTTTAGCTATACAATATAAACTTTCAAAAGTTTTTTAATTTTACAATTTATGATGATGATTGTGTTGTTTACTTACTTTTTTAATCAGGCATTTCAAGTATTCCAGATATTTAGGAAGTCTGTATGACGTCATTTCTGAGAACCGCCTCTTATGACGTCACGATTTTTTTCTATGAAAAGTTGAAAAATGAGTGCGAATTCATACAATTTATATTGATGTCGAATTATAACACACTCGGAATGTTATAGATTAATTAATTAATTAATTATTTCAATGTTTTCATACATATATAGTTGAAACAAAAAGACTTTCACAACACTATACGCTGACCTTCGATTCGCAGCATACCAATTATACTTTTTTCTCTTCTTCTCTTTAAAAATCGCTGAGGCATGACTAAACATGTATGTCTGTCTGTGCCACGCTTCTTATGCATTCGATCAGGCTGAGGACAAATATCTGGAATCACTTGAGTAATCCCCGCTCACTCATATCACGATCTCAGATAAGTCAAAGGAAAGCCCTTCACATAAATAAATATTCAGCATGCATCACGACTACGAAGTGCCCCTGTTAGAGTTTGGAATTAACTATGACAAACAAGAGAACGAAGGAAGGGTTTTAATGGCTAATATAGGTGTACGTCATTCATCGTGCCCTAGATGAACAGCCTTTCTAATATAGCTTTTAACTTGATTAATACGAGCACGACATTTGATGGTACTTAGATTTTATGGATATGTTATTGCCTCTAGCACAATGAATGGAATTTCAGGAAGTCTGGCACCCAACTGTGGTATCTATCTATTTATCAGGGTTTCTCTAAGGTTTCTATATTAACTAACCTTGAGATTCCAGCGTCTCCTTATGAATTGTTATCATAATAAGTGTTAGGTTACCTAGTTGTAAATCGTACATTGTTAACCTGTAATTATCTCACTTGTGACGTACGTCGAACTTGAAAGAGAGCCGGTCACCTCTGTGTAGGGTGAAAATTAAGTTGAATTGCAATCTGATACACGTCAGTGTTGACTGAATGCCTAACGCTGACACATGGTCATACTATACAGCTACTACCGTTGCAGCCCTAAGGACATTCTGCATGCTAATTAATAGGTATGCACTTCAGGTATTTTGTAACTGATTTTGACATCTCATAGCAGAATACAATGTGTGCATCTAGGTTTTAAAGGCTTGAACAAAGAGCGGTGTTAAGCAAGTGCGGGGTAGAGGGAGGTGCTGCAAACCAGAATAACTGCCAAAGTCACTGAACCGAGACCTCATTGCTAAGCATGGGAGTTGGCGGTGTCCTTAGCCTTAAAATATGGGGTCTCATGCCCTTTTTGTCAGGGCCATGTGCTGCTGAGTTGTGAACGTATATCTCTCATTGGATTGCAGGATGCTGCTGCTGCCCACAATGGCTCAAAGGAGGAAGATGTGCTATGTCGTGTTGGCTGTGTTTTTGGGGTGTTTAATCCCCAGCTGTTCCTCGCAAGGTAGGCGATCTCATTGCCCCACCCCCCTTGTTGGTCGATTCACTGAGCTATTATACTAACACTAATCTGAAATAGCCTGACTAGTCAGTACTCATACACCCTAATGGATATAGGGTTATCAGAAATAGTTCATGTATGTGAATATATGATTGCTTAATGAGATACAAATTGATATAGCAGATAGTTTATCAGAAATATAATTATTAACTCTAATTAAAAGGGACAAAGAAACATTTTACTCAACCTTTTATATTTATATGGTAAATTTGCAATATTAATTGTTTTTATTCAAATACAATAATGTTTAATTATATCTGAATATATATTTTTCCTAAATAATTGAAACAATGAATGCCAGAATATATGTAGCAAAAGACAGGTATATAATTATATAATTAATTTTGCAAGGGTATACATAAACTGTCAATACTCAACAAGAGTATCTTCTGTGCATATTAAATCATGTTAACTAGCCAATTAGAGACCGGACATCTTTAGAACAACATGAATAACAGTATGTATGTCAAAGGTTCAAATGAAGCATCAATTAACACCTGAGGCGATTCTGTGATACCAATTTCTTATTTCTCTGCTTCCTCTCGAGGCGTCTATGGAAATGAAACTGACATCGATGCTAAGTGCATCTGTGTATATGTCTTAGGTGAGTGTTGATCGTGTATAGTTTGTTGACCTTCCCAAATGCAATCCAATGTGCTTAACTAGTGTGTAGGTGTTCAATGTCTTGTTTCCATTGTCCATTGTTTCCATTACATTCGAACCTATAAATTTTAGTTTTTGCCGGGTGAATGCAGGTGTCATAGTTTTACCTCTCAGTAAGCCAAAACAACAGCTGTTATTTATTACGTAGCAGTTGACATAGCCCTAAGACCATGCGTTACCACCTGCAAGAGCCTGCAAAATTAAAGCAAAGGATATTATAATTTATGAGCAGATTTGAACCCCAACAAGTCATTATTTAACAGAAAAAGTAATTAAGACATACATGTATAGAGTAAGATACTCTTTAAATGAATCAATGCAATGTGCGTGCATATAAGTTGAATGCTAGTTTTCATTATTGGAAATATTCTCGCTCTGGAGAAAAATGGAGTAAAATTTGTGTGAATTTTTATTATTTAAACCAGCACGAATTATTTGCACAATACGTCCTCGAATGTAATGTTAGCTGTTGTTTGATTTGACTTTGGAAGTGCCCAAAACACGGCATGAACTATTATCAACTTTTAAGTTTGGAGGAATCGTGAGCAAACATGCTAAATAAAGCCAGGCCCAATTGAATCCCAGCAGCCATTAAAGCCAGCACATAATAGCAGGTCGAATTAATTAGCATGTCTGACCTCATTACTTCTAATTACCTAGCATCATATTTCATTATCAGGTTATTGGTGTTAACATCCGTGGATTTTGTTTCAGAATGAGCAAAAGGCTCATAAAATTAGCATAATTATTTGTTACTTCCAACAGCCAAGGTACTACTAGTATTATGCTAATACACGTATAACTGAATGACAAAATTGAAGTAAAACTGTAGTTAAAACAAGGATTAACTAGAGTAGGACTCAGTCGACCAAATTGGTGCCTCCAAAAAGGAAAAAGTTTTCAACGCACATCCTTGTGCTTTTTCTTCCATGTGTCAGACGAATAAGGTCTTCTTATTTAATGTTATTCTGGTATCAGTTGGGTTTTCCCATCGATGTATAATTAGTGTAAATCAACAGGCCGAAAAAGAGCGTAAATTTTCTGCACTTGATACCAATTCGGGAACAGGTAAAACTCGTGGTTCCCTGGGAAATTCTTCCATGCTCGTTCTCTTCGCATCTAGTGTGATTTATTTTATTCTTCCCTGTTAATAGATATCGTTGTGTTATGTGTAACATCAATCATCAACCATGCATGCAACCCATATAATACATCAGAACAGTATAAAATTAATAAAATATAACTCCAAGACACTAATTACTAACAGGCCTTTTGCATTACATTAATTGACTATCTTGTACAGCAAACTCCGATTTCCCACGCCCCCCTTCCCCTCTGATGAAGTATCCGTGCAGACCACGTATGTGTGTTGTCGTTTTCAGAATGTAAACGAAAGATCGATATAGCCTTCGTGATTGACCAGAGCGGAAGCATCACTGACAAGAACCCTCCAAACGGTGCCTATGACAACTGGGAGCTAATCAAAGAATTTGTCATCCACACTGTTGAGTACTTCAACGTGGCATATGACGAGACTAGAGTGGCTGCAGTGACCTTTGGTAACCAAGGCATAGTTCGCTTCTACTTGACTAACTACACATCCAAGACTGACATTGAACGAGCTGTCCGGTCTATACCGGCAGGGATAGGGCAGACGAACACGTATGCAGGGTTACAGAAGATGCGCAGAGAGGTTTTCAACAGACAAAATGGTGATCGACCTGAAGTTCCTAATGTAGGAATAGTGATCACTGATGGAGAGTCCAACATCAACGACTGGCTGACCATTGACGAGGCCGAGCGAGCGCGGTCAGAAGGAACAAAACTCTTTTCTGTTGGAGTGACAAATGATGTGAATGTCCAAGAACTGAAAGACATATCTTCATATCCTCATATTGAGAATAGAAACTACTGGAAGACCCCTAATTTCACCTCACTTAATACAATTATTGAGTCTCTACAGCGAGAAACTTGTGAAGAAACGCCAGTGGTACCAGGTAACGTTGAAAGGGGGTCTAACATCATTTATTATATACACTGGGTTGTTGGTTCATTGTGGCAAAATGCTAAAATCTTTCTTGTTTTCTATCTCTTGCAGGATGTGAACAAGCGGATATTGCATTGGTGATCGACTCCTCTGGGAGCATCCAAGAGGAAGGCGACAATTGGGCCAGGATGAAAACTTTTACACAAGAATTGGTGAACCGCTTGGATATAGCTAGCAATAGAGTTCGCGTAGGAGCTGTGAAGTACAGTGGTAACGCCTATGTCGAGTTTTATCTCAATACTTACTCCAAGAAATCCGATATCGTGACGAGTCTTGGAGAAATGCAATTTCTCGGAACGAAGACATATACAGGACTTGGATTACGTTACATGCGAAATGAAATATTCAAGCAAGACAGAGGAGATAGACCCGATGTTCCAAATATAGCAATTGTTATCACGGATGGAAGATCCAACATGAACGAACAAGAGACCAAGTTTGAAGCAGACCGAGCCAAAGAATCAGGGATCCGCATTATCGCCGTTGGAATTACCGATAAAATCAACCCGACAGAATTAAGGAACATTGCTTCAGACAACCAGTCACTGATTACCGTGGATAACTTTGATGTGTTGATGGGACAGTTGGACAAAATAATAAGCATTACCTGCCAAAAGCCAACAGTAGAGCCGCCTAAAGGTAAGCAATGTCTACATTGTAAATAAACAATAGTAGTGAAAGGACAATTTGTTATTTTTGTAGTGGGCCTTAAGGCAATGTTGACGGCTGAATCTTTTCTTTTCAGCTTGTGCCAAGGAAGCTGATATTGCACTTATTCTTGATCAATCTACCAGTATCGTGTTTGAAGGCCAAGGCAAATGGAGAAATGAAATGCTCGGTTTTGCAGTCTCCGTCGTTGAATCTTTCCCGATTGCAGCCAACTTAACTCGAGTTGGAGTAGTCAAATTCAGTGACACTGCTAATGTGGTTATTCCGTTGAATCAGTATTATGATGAAGAATCTCTGAAAACTGCGATTACGGATCTGGATCACGTTGGAGGGGAGACAAACATAGCCGATGGAATTCGGAAAGCCAGAGTGAACTTTTTCCGAGCCGACCGAGGGGATCGAGATGGAATTCCAAACATTGCTATTCTTGTAACTGATGGGAGAGCTAATGTTGACACTGACAATACAGAGTTAGAAGCTGAAATGGCTAAGGCTGAAGGCATCGTGCTGTTTACAATCGGTATCACTCAGGACGTGGACGAACGGGAATTGAAATCCATTGCATCTCACCCTGATTATTACATCTTCGTAAATGCTTTCTTCCAATTGCAAGGTATCTTGACTCAATTGATTGACACGGCATGTTTAGTCATTACTACATTACCGACAACTACTCCCACGACAACTCCTACAACTACCCCTACAACTACTCCAACGACTACACCCTCGACTACACCCTCGACTACTCCCTCGACTACTCCCTCGACTACTCCCTCGACTACTCCCTCGACTACCCCTTCAACAACACCTTCCACTACTCCTTCCACTACTCCTTCTACTACCCCAAGCACTACACCTAGTACAACTCCATCAACAAAAAGATCCACAACGACTCGCTCTACTACAACTGCTGGCTCTACAACAGAGCGCATACCTCCTACAGAAGTCACTTTTACACCTACAATTACCCCTCTTCCCGACGTTGGTAAGTTTTCAAAAACATTGAATATTAAGAAAAGCCTAACGTATTCTATAAATCAACTTCAGTTTGCACAGGTAGCTCAGTTGACCTTGCCATTGCCCTGGACGCTTCTGGATCCATCAACGACCAAAACTTCAAAATCATGCTGGATTTTGTCAAGGATCTCGTTAAAAAATTGGATGTGCCCTCGGGGAAAGTTCAAGTATCATTGCTCACGTTCAGCAACCAGCCGAACATTGAGTTCTTTTTAAATGAATACACATCTCGACTGCAAATGATGGCAGCCATTGACAGAATCAAGTACGTCAGAGGAACGACTAACACTGCAGGAACTCTATCATATGTGAGAAACACAGTGTTCACACGGAAATATGGCGACCGGGACAACAATAGAAATTTCCTCATCCTGCTGACAGATGGAGAATCAGATGATAATGTGGCTACGTTAAGTGAAGCCAAACTTTTAAGGGAACAAGGAGTTCACATAATGACTGTTGGTATTGGAAGTTGGTTAGATGTATTTGAGCTTCAAGCCATCGCTAGTTACCCATACCAAGAGAACATGATCATGGCAGGAAACTTTACTGATCTGCAGCGATTTCTGACTATTCTTATAGATGCTGTATGCGACAGTGAGTACTTTATGAGAAGAACTTTTAATCTTAATTTCTGCATGTTTTTCTTGCCCATCAGACAACCAAGAGTGTGCAAATGATCCATGCAGAAATGGAGGAAGCTGCAGGAATGGAATATTGCACTACCAGTGTGTCTGTCCAGCAGGCTATGGAGGCGCTGATTGTGAAAATGGTATTTGAATATCAGTTGCATCGCTTGTTCTCTTGTATACTGATGGGATAATTTCGCACAGAATGCAAGGAGGCTGGTGACGTCATATTTGCTCTGGATGGGTCTGGATCCATCGGAAAAGCCAACTTCCAAGTGATGACGGATTTCGTGACGACGATAGTCCGATCCCTCGACATCTCAAACCGACAGTCCAACACCCAAGGAACCAGAATTGGATTGCTGACCTTCGGGGATGACCCTAACTTTGAGTTCAATCTTAACGATTACCTGTCTAGCGATACTGAATTGCTTAACGCCATAAATGTTAGATTCATTGATGGCACTACAAATACCGCTGATGCCATAAGGTAAATGAAAACTCACCTATGATAGGACAATAATTTTACTTTGACAAACCAGGTATGTACGGGAAAACATGTTCACAGCATCAGCTGGAGACCGACCTCTTGTGCCCAATTATCTTGTGGTGATGACTGATGGTAAATCAAATAATCCTGAGGACACATGGGTGCAGGCCATGTTGGCTCGAAACCAAGGCATCACAGTTATCTCTGTCGGTATTGGGACTGGATTTAACCAAGAAGAGCTAGAGGGAATGGCTAGCAGTCCTTTGACATCAAATGTAATAACGGCTAGTAACTTCAACAGTTTGACGGATGAAATGAGGTTGAGGATGTCTGAAGCATTGTGTAACAGTAAGTTGGGTGACAAACTATGTTTGCTTATCTTTAATATGGTGCATCCCAGATGAGAACAACTGCAACCCAAATCCGTGTCAAAATGGTGCTACCTGTACTGATCTGGTTGGTGGATATGAGTGTGGACCATGTCCTTTTGGGTTTACTGGCTACAACTGTGAAAGAGGTGGGTTTGAACTATTGTGATAATACTTACCTTCAATCAACTTTTTTTTCTGTAGGTTGCTCTGGAGAAATCGATCTTTATTTTGTGCTTGATAGCTCTGGAAGTATTCGGGTGGAGCGTTACCCACAAATCTTGAAGTTTGTTGCGGACATTATCAGTCAACTGGATGTGCACCAAGATCGTACGCGAGTCGGTTTGATCTATTGGAGTGACAACGCACACATGCTCTTCACTTTGGATCAGTACACGAACAGGGAGAATGCCATGCAAGCAGTTATGAGGACACCATTTTTAGGAGAGAAAACCAACACAGCATCAGCTCTTGAGATGTTATATAAGCAAGGCTTCACCGTTGCAAATGGCGATCGGATCAACGCCAACAATATTGCCATAGTCATCACGGACGGCAACTCCAACATCAACCCAAAGATGACTCCAAAGGATGCCATCGAAGCCAGAACAGCTGGTATCCACTTGATGGTCGTCGCCGTTGGTTCAACGTTTGTCAATTATGGAGAACTGGAAGCTATTGCCAGTACTCCCACTGACTTGAATATTCTTAACGTCGATCACTATGAAGACTTGGACACAATTAAGGATCAGTTAGTCCTCAGCACTTGCGACGGTGAGTAGTTTTGTTGCTATTAGACTGTTGCCATGACACTGTGCTATAGATGTGAACGAGTGTGCAACAAATCCTTGCCAGAACAACGGAAGATGCATTGACGGACTTCGGTCCTACACTTGCTTGTGCTCAAACAACTACGCAGGCATCAACTGCGAAAGACGTGAGTATCCATTGTCAATCACTCCTTCACCTTCATCAAATGCTAATTTTCAGAATGTTCGAGACGGTTGGACTTAGTTTTCGTTCTCGATCTTTCTGGAAGCGTCGAAGAAGATTACCGTCTGGTCATCAACTTTGCTAGAGCTGTGACTTACGGGCTGAACATCGATTCTGATCTGGTCCGAATCGGAGCCGTCACTTACGCAACTGAAGTACAAGACGAGTTTTCGATGAACACGTATTCAGGATTCAAGTTATCTGTCATCAATGCTATGAACTTTTACCACGAAGGCGGGCGAACCAACACCCAAGGGGCGTTATCCGTGGCGCTCAACCAATTCACACCCGCCAGAGGGGATAGGGCTGGCGTACAAAACGTGGTTGTGCTTGTCACTGACGGCTATTCGAATGTTGACAAGCCGGATACAATACCGAAAGCCGTGACACTCAAGAATGCTGGCATTGACATTTACTCAATCGCTATCGGGGAAACCCCGAATAGCTTAGAGTTGAGTGAGATCTCCTCTGACCCGGATAGCGAATATCTGTACCGGTTGAGAGGTTTGTCTGATGTTGAGTCAGTAGCGAGCAACCTACTCGATCGCTTGTGTCAATAGCACGATTATTCTAGAATGTTTTTAGTTTATGAATCTCAACCATGTTTTTGTGATTGTAATATAGAATTGTCATATCCGTCATATCCCGATGTTTAAAAATGAGTATTATTACGAAAGGCGCCCAAGCATTGCAGATATTAGCAATAATCACGTGACACGTAGCTCCGGAACACAAAAGCACAATTTTACGTTTAGCTTTACCCTGATGGCCTCCTAAATTTGGAGGTGGAAAATTGTTTTTTTTTTTTTTTCTAATTTTTATTTTTCTTGCTTTAAGAATTATCTGCAGAATAGAGGCAGTTTCAGCGC
This sequence comes from Capitella teleta, assembly GCA_000328365.1. Taxonomy (NCBI): domain Eukaryota; kingdom Metazoa; phylum Annelida; class Polychaeta; family Capitellidae; genus Capitella; species Capitella teleta. The sequence continues at coordinate 607,634 of KB301364.1, forward strand.
ACACCACTTGCTTGAAATTTACTAGTATACAATAACTATGCATATTCCATAATGCGCTCAGCCATAACGCATTGCGATCCTATAAATCATAATGTTACGGTGATCATAACGTTTCTGTGCCATAACCTATTCTGCGTTATAGTCACTTAAGTGTGACAATTTTTTATTAGTTTGATAGAGTAAGTGATAGTCGGATATTTATTTCATGTTCTGCTTTTTCATGACTGTAAACTTTTTTCATTGTTATTAGATAACTATTATTTATAACATTAATCCTTAATTATTAATTAATTTTACCTATAACTTGTTTGTTCTTAGAGAAAAGATGCCGCATTTTAAATCATTTTATCTTTTTTTTTCTTCTCACATTTTTTTTTCTTCATGGTGCTTGTAATAAATACTCAACTTTTCATTATTGGACATTTTCGTTTTATATATTATGCTGACTCATTGTTTTGATATCTGAACACACAAATTCAATAATTTAAAAAGAGATTAATTATTGCACACACGGCTTTATCTCGATCAATAATTACAATCTATAGAGCTACAACCTGCACCTCTCCTAGTTCCAAACGGGTTATTTGGTCAGTTTGTTGTTATAATATGTTAGCACCAATACAGACTCATATGCCGCTACTGTAAACACATGCAAGATAATACACATTATTAATATTGCATGCCTCCATGGGTAAAAGCATAAACATATTTCATATTTTGTGGTGACCCAAGTTGAACTTTCACAGATGACAAATTACATCATTAAAAAATGCAAACTTAGAATGAGAAGGTATTTTTTTACCTGCTTTTTTGCCTTTATATGTAGAGCTCTGCAGTCACAGGCATATCCAACTCGGTACTGAACAAAGTATATTTCAAACTCGGGAATAAATGTAAGAATTGTCTTTGAAGAAGAAAAAAAAAAACAGGTTACGAAAAACCAACGAAGCATTTTATTTGATAAAGCGTCAATAAATGAAGTAAGATTCGCCTGAACTCAAGGATGAGACATAAAAAGCACGTCTACGATGCACTTCTGCTACTTTAAATCGTCACGCAGAAGTATTGCGTCACAGAGTTTATGCCCCCTTTTCACAGAAGTGTCTTTTCATAAGTTCAACCTCAATATAAGGAGTATTAAAGCGGATTTAAATTCAAGCCTTGTGTTGAATTTCGAGGTACCAAGGTATTTGGGTGGTACACAGGACACTGTGTTTGATTCAAGGATGGCACGGCCCTAAATAAACAGTTGACTTTACTCGACTGCACCTTATCCTCGTACGAGATGAAGACTCCGCACTGAAACAGGTCATGAGGGTGGTCAGGATTACGATGCATGTTTCGTGGATGTTTGTGTTCAGTCTGCTGCTCTTGTGTGAGGCGTGTCACGCACAATGTAAGTTGCTATGGTTACGTTTTGTGTGTGGAGCGTGTGTGCACTTGTGTGAGGAGCGTGTGGATATCCAAAATACTTGTTCAATAATAGAACAATAACTGTTTCTTAAAAGTGAATTGTTATTGATGAAATGAGTTCAGTTTCAGAGGGTAATTATATAACAATGATAACAATAATAGCAATATTATACTTCGTACAACATAATGTACGCCAAATAGAAATCAGCAAACACGATTCCTTTGCAGCCTATAATAATTATTCATCGCTTGCTGCAGCTGATTCTATCATCAATCCTTTCAATACAATTTCAATTCAATTTTCTGAGCTTCTTGGACACTATTCGNCCTGGGAAAGAAAAGCAAAGCAAAGCAAAGCAAGGAATTGC
>KB301364.1:609464-622828 GCA_000328365.1 Capitella teleta
GTGTTCATAAGAAAAATAATCATAAAATATAATAAAATGAAATAAAATAAAAAGGAAGGATGAAAATAGGTAAGTAAAAATATTATTTCATCCTTTCCATTGGACTGGATGGCAATAAGACAGTCTATTGTTTCTTCCTTTGGCACCCAGTGAGGGTCCCACAAACTCTAAAATTAACTTGGAGCACAGGATTTTTCTGGATTTGGTTTTCTGATAACTGCAATTGGAAAAGGTACCATATTTCATTTCGGATCAAAATCAATAATTATTACCTGAGGCAATTAATTAATGAAATTTGGTATACTACATCGTAATGGAGCGGTCGATCAGTCCCAGAAAAAATGCTAAGCATCTCATGATCTGTGAAAGAATACGTTATGAGGAAGCTCACCAAACACTTACCGGCACTGATCATGGATTCAAGATAGAAGTTATTAGTTAAATTTCTGCACACTTATTGAGGTGTGAGAATCGGAGACTGTCATTTGTATCTCATTATCTGCATGTTGGTGTTGAATATTCCATTTGAACAGTGTTCTGAAAGTTCGCACCAATTGCGTTTATACTTCGAATCACACTCACCTCTTTTGAATCTGATGACCTGTTCAAATTTTCATACCACGATAGTAGGAACGCATCAGAAGTTCAGAAGAATGAAAGTTTTTTTTTGTTCCACATTTACGATTAGCTGTTCCTTGCCAATGTTATTGAATGTAAATTATATCAACCGGAAATAAATTTTCTCTTTATGAATTTAGCGAACTTCGAGCGGCTTTTTCTCTCAGCAGTCGATCCATGCTCTAGAGTAGCTCTGGTTTGAGGCTAAGATGATTACATCCTCCAGGCCCTCTAATCAGAGCTCCGTGTCCATCTAGTCTTTCTTGACGTACAAATCGTAAGGGAATTGATTCCAATCGCGTGGGGGTGCGATACTATTTGGTGATTAACAAAAAGCCAAAATTGTGACATACACTTCTTAGTTCTGGAGTAAAATTCTGTTTTAAATGTTTGAAGTGTATTGTGAAAGAGGATGGGTTTGGCCTTGTATTTAACTTTGAAGTAAACATAAATCCTTGGTTTTGCAATAAAAATGATCAATAAATCTTAGTTAAATCGGGTTAACTTTGAGCAACACACATTCGCTAACAATCCATACAATTGACTAACAGCGTTTACGCTCCTTTCAGCGTGCACCCTGGCCGACATCGCACTGGTCATCGACTCATCTGGCAGCATCATCAAGGAGAGCGACAACTGGCTTCGTTTGAAGGAATTCACCAAGAACCTCGTCGATCATTTTGATATCACCAGTAATAGAGTGAGGCTCGGTGTCATCACATACGGTAGCACAGCCAACATAGAATTCTACCTCAATTCATTCTCAAGAAAGGATGGTGTCCTTGCCGAAATTGACTCCATGCAGTTCATGGGAACGAAAACCCACACTGCCCTTGGTATCCAATACATGCGTAGCGCAATATTCCAAACTGCAAACGGAGACAGGGATTATGTTCCCAATGTAGGAATTGTCTTCACGGATGCTCAATCTAATGTCAATCCTCAAGATGTCAAAATACAAGCTGAACTTGCCAAATCCGAAGGGGTTTACATGGTTGCACTCGGAGGTGGCAGCGAGATCAGCTTGGATGAATTACGAGACATAGCAACAGTTGAAGAATCGATATTCACTGCAGACAGTTTTGAGAGTCTAGTTGGAAAAATTCCTGACATCATCAATTTGATTTGTCCGCCTGATCCTGTTCAGCCAACAAAAGGTAAGTTTATGAAGTACGATTATTGAAGATACATTCCGTTCATTTTACATTAAAAGCTTGCCCTAAAATCGCTGATCTAGCTCTGATCTTGGATGAATCGAGAAGCATTACATTTGACGGCCAGGACAACTGGGACCAGGGAGTGCTTGGGTTTGCAGTTTCTATCGCTGAAGGCTTCCCAATTGCGGAAGATCTTACGAGAGTTGGAGTCGTCACTTTTGGCGACGTAGCTGAAGTCCGAATTCAGTTAAATGATTTTGAAGATGAAGAAAGCTTGGTGTCTGCACTTGGAAGATTAGAGCACAGAGGAGGAGCTACCAACATAGCTGATGGCCTCAAGAAAGTAAGAACTCAGTTATTCGTGGAGAATCTTGGAGACAGAAAAATCGTTACAAATATTGCTATCCTTGTTACTGATGGTCGATCAACTATAGACGCGGATTTAGTCAGACAAGAGGCCAAAAAAGCCAGAGAGAATGGAATAGAAATATTCACAGTTGCAATTGGAATGGACATTGATCGAAATGAACTCGATCTCATTGCTTCCCCACCCATTGCCACACACGCCTTTCAAGTTGACGAAATTCGTGACCTGCAAAAAACAGTTGCGGGACTTATTGAGCGAGCCTGTGAAGGACTGAATATACCAGAGACGACCACGATAAGTCCATCTACAAGTTCTGTTTCATCATCACTTGCACCCTCCACCTTTGCTTCGACGACACCTTCTGGCCCAAGCACACAGACATCGCTGTCAATAGGACCAGAGGTAACTCCAGCTCCAGGGGCAAGCACTAATCCATCGGCGGGAACAACGCCCACTCTTCCATTGGGACCAACTACGTCGCCCACAGCTGTGACTTCTGATGTAGCTGGTCCCACAGCACCAAGCACGGGACCCGTTGGACCAACCACTACTGCCACTAGTCCAGTTGGTCCCACTTCAACAAGCGATCCTGTAGGCCCTACAACGCAAGCCACTGGTCCAGTCGGACCAACTACTACTGCCACAAGCCCTGCCAGTCCTACTTCTACAAGCGGGCCGGTGGGACCTACAACGACAGCCACTGGTCCAGTCGGACCAACTAGTACTGTCACTGATCCAGTTGGTCCTACTTCAACAAGCGGGCCGATGGGACCTACAACACCAGCCACTGGTTCAGTCGGTCCAACTAGTACTGTCACTGGTCCAGTTGGTCCCACTTCAACAAGCGGTCCTGTGGGACCTACAACACCAGCCACTAGTCCAGTAGGACCAACTATTACTGCCACAAGCCCTGCCGGTCCTACTTCAACAAGCGGGCCGGTGGGACCTACAACACCAGCCACTAGTTCTGTCGGACCAATTAGTACTGCCACTGATCCAGTTGGTCCCACTTCAACAAGCGGCCCTGTAGGAACTACAACACCAGGAACTGGTCCAGTCGGACCAAATATTACTGCTACAAGCCCTGCCGGTCCTACTTCAACAAGCGGGCCTGTGGGACCTACAAAACCAGCCACTGGTCCAGTCGGACCAACCACTACTGCCACTGGTCCAGTCGGTCCCACTTCGACAAGCGGGCCGGTAACAGGACCTGCAAAGCCAGCTACAACCCCAGTTGGACCATCCACACTGCCAACTGACGCTTCTAGTGCAGTGCCAGATACAAACTCTACAGATGGTAACAGACCTCATTTCCTTTAATAACTTTTCTGAAATTCTGCCTATTTCAGAATGCCGAGATGAAATGCTAGATTTGGTCATTGCTTTTGACTGTTCGGGATCTATCGGCGACAACAATTTCCCTCGACTAATGGATTTTGTGCGCTCTCTGATTAAGTCTCTACCAATCGGACCGAACGCTGTCTACATATCAGTGGTCACGTTCAGTGACGAACCTACAGTGAATTTCTACCTTGATGAGCACCCCTCCCAAAAGGAAGCCTTGAAAGCCATCGATGACATTGAATACAGACGTGGATCTACCAACACAGCAAGTGCATTGAAAATGATCAGGGAGATGGTCCTGTCTGAGGAGAACGGTAACCGAGACGTCATACATAACCTTTTACTACTGATAACTGATGGCGAGAGTGACAATGGTACTGACACAATGCGTGAAGCAAATTTACTCAAAGACCTTGGTGTTCATATCATGACGTTTGGCGTTGGGAACTGGTACAAAGAACAGGAATTGGAAACAATTGCCAGCTATCCATACCAAGACAATTTCATCCACGTTGAGTCATTCAAAGATTTGAGTGATTATGTTGTTATTATCAAAGATGCAGTTTGTGATAGTAAGTTGATGCAATTCCAGTTTTAAATTCACTTTCGTGTTGCGTTTACACTTTCCAGATGTAAACGAATGTGCCTCCAACCCTTGTAATTCTATCGGCGAATGCTTCAACAATATCAATCACTTCTACTGCGCATGCCCACCGGAAGTTGGAGGCAAAACTTGCGATACAGGTACCACAATAGCACTCAGACCGGATAACTGACTTGTATAATTCCATCTAGCCTGCCTACACCCTGCTGATGTGATATTTGCCTTGGATGCTTCCGGCTCCATCGGGCGAGATGACTTCCAATTGATGACAGAGTTTGTCACGTTGGCTGTGTTATCTTTGGATTTATCCAACAGAGAAACTGAAGATCAAGGCGTCAGAGTTGGTTTATTGACCTACGGTGACGAACCTCTCCTCCATTTTAACCTCAACGAACACCTTGGTAGTGACTCCTCTCTGTTGAGTGCTTTGCATGTCCCATACTCTAGAGGAACCACCAACACCGCAGATGCTATTCAGTTAGTGGGTTGAGTTAATTATCTTTGTTGATATCCGTTTTTCAGATTCGTACGAGAGCGCATGTTCACAGAAGCTGTTGGAGACAGACCCAGTGTACCAAATTTCCTGATCGTCATAACGGACGGTCGTTCTGACTCTCCCAATAGCACTTGGCACCAAGCCATGCAGATACGCGAGGAGGGTGTAACGGTCCTTTCCGTTGGGATATCATCAGCCACTGACCAGAAGGATTTGGCGGGTATGGTCAGTGCCCCAGTTGTAAACAATACTGTCCTCGTGGATGGCTATGACAGTCTCAATGATGGTCTCAGAGCCTGGTTGACTGAATCAATCTGCAACAGTGAGTGAGCTTTTAAGTTAGAATAATTTTTATGTCATCGTTATTCTCTCCGGCATAGATGTGAATGATTGCAGTTCAAACCCATGCCAGAATGGTGGAACATGCACGGACAAGTCTAACGGCTACACCTGCTCACCGTGCCCCAGTGGCTTCACCGGGTTCAACTGCGAAAGAGGTGAGCACCATCGTTACTGAGGCAAAACGTTAGCATTCAATCTTTATAGTTACCGCAAAGGATATCGACTTAGTCTTCATGTTGGACAGTTCTGGCAGTATACACCAAGAAAGATTCCCCTATTTGCAGTTCTTTGTCTCTGACATGATTAATATGATGGACATTGGATCAGATTCAACCAGAATTGGCTTGATATCCTGGAGTGACGATGCAAAAGTTCATTTCTATCTGGATGATTTCGATGTTCGCGAGAATCTTATAGAGTCAGTTATGCGGCTTCCGTTCCAAGGAGGCAAAACCAACACCGCTGCAGCATTACGCTTACTGCACGAGCGAATGTTTGCACTTGAAAACGGAGATCGACCTGACGCTGATAACATAGCTATTGTGGTTACAGATGGCAATTCGAACGTCAACCCTGAAGACACATTCACTGAGGCCATTAAGGTCAAGACGGATAACATCAGAGTCATAGTGGTGTCTGTTGGTGAGCTTTTCGTCAATGAGCTGGAGATAGAAGGTATTGCTAGTCTACCAACTGAAGAGAACATAATCCACGTCAACAGCTACGAGACACTGGAGTCCATTGCTGCTGAGTTGATCGCTTCTACCAGCAATAGTAAGTTGATCTATTGGGAGGTTTTTGTGACCTTTATCTGTGTTTACAGGTTTTGATGAGTGTGCTAGCAGTCCATGTCAGAATGGTGGTAAATGCTTTGATAGCTATGGCTTCTATCAATGCGATTGTTTCGATAATTATGCTGGTTTAAACTGCGAAAGAAGTAAGTAAACACATTTGTATTAAGCAAATGCTTTAATTGTGGCCTAGTGCCAGCTACGATGCAATAATCATGTTCAAAATAGTGTACGATTGCCATGAGATTGCTCTGCAGTGCTGCCCAACTGCATAACAAGGCGGGGCGCTGTGTACTACTGTCTATGGTGGTATGCAGGATAAAGAACCCTTGGGATTTATCGTTAAGAGTAGGGGAAAACCCCGGTCCCGGGCCTTCTGTTTTGGCGCCCGTATCACCCGAACGGGTTGGGTGGAGCCGTAAAACCCCAATCACTCACTCACTCACGCCATGAGATTGCTGCTTACTCTATTACTGTTTCACTCATCTTCAGAATGTACCAGAAGAATGGACCTGGTCTTCATCCTCGATTTCTCCGGTAGCATGCAAGAAGCTCAGAAATTAGTGGTCGATTTTGCACAGCAAGTCACACATGGTCTCGTAATTGAGAATGACTTGGTCAGAGTTGGGGTCATCACGTACACAAATGTAGTTCAAGAGAGATTCTACCTGGCGACCCACATTGGACAGAAATGGGACATCATCAACTATATGAATTTCTACTACGAAGGAGGCTTAACCAACACTGCAGGAGCTCTGAGTGCGGCTCAGAACCAATTCACAGCGACCAATGGTGACAGGTCTGGTGTGCAGGACATCATTGTCTTAGTCACCGATGGCTATGCCAATGTGGACAAAGAATCCACAGATAATCCAGCTAAAGTTTTGAAGAACATGGGGGTCGAAATATATACAGTTGGTCTAGGGGAAACCCCTAATGACTATATATTGGATATGCTGGCCTCTGTTCCAGAGTCGGAGCACTCGTTTAGTCTACTTGGCTTTGATCAGGTTGAAAAGATAGCGGATGAATTGTTGGACAAATTATGTGAATAAACATTATGAGTTGTTTGTTCATGTTTGTTTGGTTCATGAATATTTGCAATAAATTCAGGATGTATAATTTATTTTGTCGTTTGTTATGTTCACGCCGAGAGGATTTAAGTAAGATTCAAGGGCCGGTGAGCAAGTTACTGAGCAACTCACATTTGATCATCATTTCCATGATTATTCGTTAAGATCTGAATAGTGAATGCATCAGGTCTGTATTTGTTATTACAATTACGAGGAATTAGACGTGCAATCATGGGAAACATCCACGGACTTTTACATTCCCCCCCTCTTATTTATTATTATTATTATTATTATTATTATTATTATTATTATTATTATTATTATTATTATTATTATTATTATTATTATTATTATTATTATTATTATTATTATTATTATTATTATTATTATTATTATTATTATTATTATTATTATTATTATTATTATTATTATTATTATTATTATTATTATTATTATTATTATTATTATTATTATTATTATTATTATTATTATTATTATTATTATTATTATTATTATTATTATTATTATTATTATTATCATCATGTTTTTACTCTGCATTCCTGCGATGTCAATTTGTAATCAACATCAGAGAGACGAAAAAAAAAGAAGAAAGAAATCATTCTCAACCTTGAGCTCGTCGCTGCAAATAATATGATATTAAATTTGAACCACTAATCTAGCATGTATACAGAATAGTTTTACGACCAGACTAAAAAAAAATATATATAAAAGAATACATATTATTAATTTATTATACTCAATAACTTTCAGCTAATATATATAGACGCTAATAAAGAGAGAAAAAAAACACCACGATTTTCTCCATAATTCTCTAAAATTTGCATGCACAAAATAGCTGGTTGGGAATTTTAATGAAGCAATTGGAAAGGCATGTTATCTTGCTATCTTGCTAAAAAGTATCGTGCATATTTGCCGTTATCATCGTATTTAATCGCACAAACACATACCTACAATTTCAGACGAAACACAAGGAAAATAAAAGGTGAACATTTATGTTCGGAGATGAGTAACTCCATACATGGAAACTGCCAAAAAGATTAAAACTGCAAATCAAAGGATGTTTTTTTTTGGTCAGGATGTAATTCACGATTTCATCAAGGTGTACTTTTCTTCAGGCAAAATCAAGATAAGTCTTTGAAATACCAATGAAATGCAGAGGAAAAATATATTGACTAATGACAAAATGTTTTATACTCGTAACTGGTACTTACAGCCAGTTTATGAGTTGAATACTGATGAAGTAAATCTAAAAGGGCTGTTTCAACACCGGATATTCAGCAAATTCCCACGCAAAATGGAAAAACATAATCTGATAAATGTCTTATTTATGGAAAAATAAATCATAGCTTTGCATATCTTAAAGTCAGCGATACTCATACTACAACAGGCGGGAACAATAATGACCGATAAGCAGTGGTTTCCAGTAGGATGCGGTTAAACTTTTGGCATAACATCAAAAGCAGAGGTGACCACTATTGTTGCTCATCACTATTGTACTGCTACCTCCCTGGGGGCAACCCAGGGTTGAACCATTCAACACAACTCTATAATCTACACATTCCTTTAAGTTAGAGATATGCTAGCCTTGGGCTCATAACATACTGTTAATTAACTGCTTCATTAAGTGCGTTAGAACCGGTCCGACAATGACTGCACCCTAAGCTATAAACGTGAAGAGATAGAAAACAGTGTAATATTTCGTGATAGTTTTGCTTCATTGAACTGGCTGCTTCCAGGGATCAACAGCGAATGCATTCGGACATGCATCAGTTCACGTGTATCAAATTCGTGGAAGCAGGCAAGCAGACGCAGCGTGTTTAATCCTCTTCTACACTTGCTGTTCTAGGACCTTCACTCACAGGATTATTCGCAGTCAGCTCATTCAGGTGGGTGAGTCCAATCATTCTCTTTCTTATTATTTATTGGTTGACAAATCAAACTGGTATCCATGTTAATGTTGCATACACAATTGGTTGGATTATATTGACGTTTGTATGTTTCAACGGGAATTTGGTCAATTGATTTATTAAGAAATAAATTATTAAATTGACCAATTACATGCTATAAGATACGAATATATCACAAATTGTTCATGAAGTATCATATTATTATATGATCATTCCATAATAGCGACCTTTTATTTACATAAATCTTACTGCATGAGAATACCATAATTGAAAAAACCATAATTGCAATAGAAAATTATATTCAAAATGCCCAGCATTGATGAATGATCAATGAGCATAACACCATTATAACCATCACATGAGCATACTTCTAACTTGATGACAATTACTCATCGAATCGTTGTAAAAGTAGGTGAACACGTGATTCAAATAATTAGAGCAGCTGAGGCAAATCGAATGGAAATAATCATAAACATCTCTGAAAAACACCTCATTCTACCAAAGTATTAATAATCACATAATGCAGCGTTATTTCCAATTCAACGAATGGTCAATTTCAAGACATTGTACTATATGGGGTCAATATTGTGAAATAATGTATAATTCCATGAACACAAGTAACAGTTAAACACAGTTGATCAAGAGGACTTGGTTGGCTATGGAAGGGTAATATTTCAACTTAGTCACATATCTGTCTTTTGCCAGACTGAGAAGTTGTATATGACTCTAAAAACACTGCAATTGGAACCTGTCCAATCGAAGTATTTACACCTGTACATATCACCCGTAGGCATCAATAATGTCTGATGATCACAAGCCTTAATAAATCGTAGATACACACATGATTTACCTGCGGGGTACAATACGCATGACCCACAGGCAACCAAGAAAAAACTACATATTCACGATTTCGTGCACTGGTTAGTATAGCTACGACCTTGGAGTGAGTTTTGCATTAACCATTGAAATATCGCGTGTTATGGTATACTTTTTTTGCAAGTCTGAACTCCAGGGGAGACCACGGAATCTGCTCGTTACGGCTCAATGGAGAATTTGTCAAAAGTATTTCCAATGTCTTAGAACCGGCTTATCGTGTTTCCATACACCCACTCAATGGATATCTTCGTCACGATTAGCTGAAATATTTACTCTATTAATTTGCTTGAGCAAGCTTAATTCAAGGGGCGTTACCTTAAACACTAGACATATATTCGTGATCGTTTGAGAAAGATGACCACCGGTGATTCCAAATGTTTAATTAGTATATAAATAAAATTGATATAATTCTAATCACAGTCAAAACTTTTATTGAAAGCCATAACTTTGATGCAGTCATATATTCACTTATTCCTCTAAAATGATATTTGTGTGCAATAGTGAATGATTAGTTCATTGACGTCAAGTAAGCTAAAAATTCACTGAAACATTTCGTCGATTTCCTTTCACGATAATATATTTCCAGTCATTCGATACTCGCCATAATGTGATGCGAGCGATTACATTGCATGCAATTATCACATATCAGATCACGAACATCTGCATGTTGCTCGTCCATCAAATCTACTTTGGGGCGTTGTGCGTTGACTGCAGGTGAGGGTGCTGGCATCCCATGAGAACCAAGCGCATAAGTATATACATAGGAACAATTGCATTCATTGTATTGTGGAATAACTTAATTATCTCCATAATAATTTCTCAGTTCCCAGTATTTCAGGTACGCATACCTGCAATCCTAATAGTTTTGCAATCGTTTCTATTTATAATCACTCAAGCATTATTCGATATAGCAAAAGGGAAAAATACCAGGATCTTTTCTTTTCACGATCGATTAGTGGCAGGTTTGCTGTTCTTGCTGATCCCTGGAAATGTGACTAATGCATTGAACAGGAAGGAACCCTCTTTGATTTGAAATCGATGTTAAATCTCAGACAAGACGGTTTCTTAGTGGTCGATTAGTCACCTGACTTTCACTCATTTCTACCATGTAACCACATCAACCTACTCCAGATAAGAATTGCATTTCGTTTAACATTCACGGAAATCAAAACGTGAGCGCTGTGCAATCGCGTGGCGTTCATTAAACCATGAATACATTGTCGGAACCTAATTCTGATGTGCTATACCATATGTATCAACATCACGGTGTGTGTACATGTAATTGTAAGCCGAACAAAATGTCGTGTCAACCGTGTCCTTCTAAGTAATTAACTCAGGATGATTCATTCCGGTCCAAGTTGGACCACCTCGGCGTTGGATGATTACATGAAAAAATTCGCCATAAAAGTTGCATTCCACAGTGCAACCGCTGAGCCGAAATCAATGCAATTGATCATGATTTTCTCTTGCGTCTAGGAAAGGGAGAAGACCGGTGACATGGATGTTTGGAGGGAGCTAGTGGTGCTCGTCATACTGGTGATGGTAGGAGAGAGCTTGCAACAGAAAGTTGGTGAGTATAATTGTACTGATTATGTAATCAGGATTTGTACATATTTTTTTTTACGTTATAGAATGCAAACAACAAGCCGATATAGCGTTTGTTGTTGACTCTAGTGGAAGCATCAAAGATGGAGATCCGAATAATTGGGACCGAATTAAGACCTTCATTCGTAACATCGTAGAAAAATTGGATATCGGAGAGGATATGACTCGAATTGGAGCAGTTGTATTCTCCAATATTGGCAAAGTTGAGTTCAATCTCAACAAGTATTACGACAAGAATTCTGTTGTGAACGCTATTCTTGATATGCAATACGGAGGCGGGAACACCAACACCTCCGGAGGGATCTACATGATGCTCACCGAGATATTTGTGGAAGACAACGGTGACAGACCAAATGTGCCTGACACCGCTATTGTCATCACAGATGGTGTATCCACAAGAGACTCAGATAAAACTATCCCCTACGCCATCCAAGCAAAAGATAGAGGAATAAGAATGCTAGCTGTGGGTATAGGTGCCGAGATCAACGAAGACGAGCTAGAAGGCATTGCTTCCCCTCCGGATGCAACGACTGGGCAAACGGTGTTCACAGTGCAGAATTTTGACAAGCTGACGAACATCTTGGATAAATTGGTCACACAAACCTGCATTGTCATAACAACCCCAGCCCCGACCAATACTCCGATACCAGATCCTGATTTCTGCCAACAGGAGGCTGATGTTGTGGTTGTTCTTGACGCTTCTGGTAGCGTTGGTTATGATAATTTTGAGAGGATGAAGGATTTTACAAGTGGCCTGGTGGAACTGCTAGATATCGATTCTGGGCGAGTACGGTTGGGTCTCCTGGTGTTTGCCTCTAACCCACAGAGGCTGTTTCAAATGAGCCAGTAAGTATTGTGGTATCATTAAACAGTAGTTAGAGGTACATGTGTCTTCAAATTAAGTGAAACTGCGGTAATAGTTATATGAGGCCATCGAGACATAGTGTGAAGCTACAAGCGATCCATAATGATAGTTATAATTATGAATTTTCTCTGATTTACCCAATTTGAACTTGGTTTCCAGTTTCCAAAGCAGAGCTCAGATGTTGCCTCAAGTGAAACAAGCATCTTACATCAGAGGCACCACCAACACAGCTGCTGCTATACGCTTTGTCTACCAAAACATGTTCACTCCAGCACACGGTGATCGTAATAGGGTGCAAGACGTAATGATCTTGGTTACAGATGGAGCATCCGATGACAAGGAAGAAACCTTAGACGCTGCTAGGGAAGCAAGGAGAAGAGGTATTCATATATTTGTAGTGGCAGTTGGCAATTGGCTGGATGTCCAGGAAATCAACGCAATTGCAACCTATCCTTATGAGAAGAATAGGGTGCAGTTGGAAAATTTCCGATCACTCAATGAGGATTTTGCGAGAAGGATGAAAGATTTGGTTTGTAACAGTGAGTTAAAAATTGCATCTTTGGTTGTGTGTATGTAATGATGCTTGTAACAGGTGCCGACGAATGTGCTAGTAATCCTTGTGCCAATGCTATTATTTGCAATGATGCTCCTGGATATTTCTACTGTACCTGCTCCGAAGGGTACGCAGGACCGACATGCAATCAAGGTTCGTACAAGGGTAATGTATGCGGTCGAGTTTATGCAAGTTCCCCTTTATTACAGTCTGCAGAAGTTCCCAAGATATTGTCTTTGCCCTTGATGCATCAGGTAGCATCGGTAAAGAGAATTTTGAGCGCATGGTAGATTTTGTGCGTAAAGTCATCGATGGTATTCGGATTGGTACCAGTGACTCGTTCCGCCCCTCGCGAGTTGGACTATTGGTGTACTCTGACAATGCGGAAGTCCTTTTCAACCTCAACGATTTTGATAGCAAGTTTGAAATACAGAACGCACTGCCCCCATACTATAGAGAAGGATCAACAAACACCGCAGATGCTTTGCGTGTGATGCGAGAAACAATGTTCACAGAGCGTAATGGAGACCAACCGGCTGCTAGAAACATCGGGATTCTGATGACTGATGGACGATCTAATGACGAAGCAAAAACATGGGAGGAAGCTCTAAAGACCAGAGCGGCAGGGATTGATCTCATTTCCATAGGCATTGGACCATCCATACGCACAAGAGAACTGGAAGGCATAGCAACTGCACCAAACGAGGAAGGCAAGAACGTACTACTCGCAGATAGCTTCTCAAAC
>KB301364.1:622878-651310 GCA_000328365.1 Capitella teleta
GAATACTTTTATATACTTAATAAATTCTTTATTGAAACTACAATATTTCTGAGTTATATTTTGTTTTTGGTTCTTTGATTATTGTACAGTGAAAATAAAAGGCTTACATTTTAGCATATGATATATATGTTGGTGAATTAATGAAATTCTTAAAACAAAACTAAATTCCTTATTAAGGATGTTAATTTTTAGACTCAGGGACGAAATGTATTGTCTAAATACGTTCTTGCATTTGACTAAGATTGCACGTATGTGCGTATTACTGTATATCACATCAAACAGTGGTTGAGACAACACATAATATGTAGTTATTTCTAATCTCCTTATAATCCTGAAGTACATAAATTCATATAATTCAAACTCGGACGTCCATTGCAACCATGGCTGTGACATCTGTTCGCCATCTTCGCTTGTTCTTCTGAGGGTCAGTTTTGTTTTGGTCACTTTTGTGGTCGAATTCTGCAAACAACCAAGAGATATAACCGCCCAACATCGCCGTCGAAGTAATGAAATCGACACATATACGCATCATTGTTACGCCTTAATGCACTGGTTGATCTCATGGGATTTAACAGTACTCTGATCGGCGATTGTGCAATTCGGGCTTCATTGTTAAGGCTGTATGTTATACGGGTTCATGATCAGTTACAATTCAGTAGGAAATTCAATTATAGGGCATTTATAGATAAGTCGATGAATAATTATATGCTACCTAACTGGATATCTTTTTTTGCTCGTTTTCATCTAGTACTTCGTAGTGGATATATGATATCAATCTTTTTGCAGCTCATCTCAATGTCCGTGAGGCTCCCGCGTGTGAAAGGTTAGCTGATGCACCGGACGGACTAGATGACCCATATATTGCAGTCTTGGGAATATTGGAATCGATTTCAGGCACATGGTGGAACGACCATTGATATCAACAACCGACAACAAGTTCGAGATGTGATTTACATCTTTGGTGAGGGAGTTTTTATCTCGAGTTTCAAAAATTTACCCTCTTCCCTCTTTGGATGAAATTGTTGGAATATACCAATCTCTTTCCTTGTTTCAACAGGTGTTGATCCCGCTCAAGCTGTTGATTACCTTGCTACCACAGGTGTCCTGGAACGATTCACTCGCAGGGTATACGATTTGGGTATTAATTCGCTGCAGATGAGTATACCTGCGCTGAGTACGGTGGATAATGGTCAGTGTTTTTTTATCAGGGTTCAAATTGTTTGCACTGTTGGCGTTAAAATATGATGTAATACAAGAGAAGAGTTAGAATAAAATTATGATGAGGGCTGCAGGAGCCTCTTAACTCATTAAACTGGCGCATGTGCCAATTGGACACTTAACTCGCTTCTCTTCTCGTATCACACATGATGTAATCACCGTACGTGTGTGCTCTCTCTCCAGATCCCTTGGCTATCGTCGGGCTGTAAATTATACATTGTGCCTCAGTGAATGGATTCCCCCATATGGACCCTAAGGGCGTCTCCGAGAGTGAAGGTCAGTGACTCCCATAGTCTGTTTCAAAATCTGAAAATCTTTGAATATTCCAGGCCTCCTAAAACACACCATGTCAAAGGGCTGGTTTGGGCGCCCCAGTGCACCTATCAATGGGGGTGACTCTGCAGTGCTGCCCAACTGCGTAACAAGGCCGGGCGCTGTGTACTACTGTCTATGGTGGTATGCAGGATAAAGAACCCTTGGGATTTATCGATAAGAGCAGGGGGAAACCCCGGTCCCGGGCCTTCTGTTCTGGCGCCCGTATCATCCGATCGGATTGGGTGGAGCCGTAAAACCCCATCACTCACTCTCTCCTACCAATGGGGCTAAGCTTCATCTCACCGCAAAAGGTCAAGCAGTTGTGAAGCGGTTGAAATGGTCAATGGCATACGTTTGGCCGGCAGCATTGTTGAGTTGAAGAGCTGATGTCGCTGGTCAATTATTCTGTGAAATCACACATAGGTGTTTATTGTCATGTTAAAAACTTGATAAAATTTCTCCCAATAGCGTCCACCAACATCCGTGGAATTGTGGACGCTTTGCGAGATCACAACATTTACACCAATTTATTGAGATTCGGCCTTGGCTATGCTCGCCCTTGGATGATATATACTGTATACATATGTTGTTGGTTCTGGAGTTGGACCAGAGATACTCCATAGCATAGATTGATCGCTCACATCGGTATAATGTTGTGAAGTTCGTTATGATAGCCACCAGATTCAAAGCGACAAAATACTTCCGGTTATCAATAATAGCGGCTTGAAGAACAGGTCGAGATCGAGAGCAACGATAAAATGCCTGATTTTTAGCAGCAAAGTGGGAATTACATCAGTGACATGAATCTAAAACCTTTAGATGAAGTAACTAATAATTTTTGAGCGAAGATTTGGAGGCAAAGTACGACGATATCGCCATATAAGGATCAGCTCTCATCTACAGGAATTGTCACCGAATTGATGCATTGAAGATAATTTTGAAACAACAAATAACAAATTTAAGAGAACAGCAAACTGTGATTGATGCATGCCATGGATAATTATTTTTCTTTTTTTTTCTAAATTAAACACTAGCTGTAATATTCTAACAGTTGAAGACCTTTACATTTTCCGACTCCCCATATTTACGAACCATATGTTCTCCCCCCCCCCCCTCTGTTTCTCAATTCTTTACTCTAACTCATCCAAGCCATAGTCATAACACCAGGTGTCATTCCAACATTATCCAACCCCTCTGCCGAACAACCCTCAGACAAAGATGCCTTCACTACCAAATACCGCATAATATTAATAACCTAACCTATTGAGCAATTTTTCATTATACTCTTTAAAAAAAAGCCCTAAAATCTTTACTTATCTCAACTATGTTTAAAACCTAATTATGTTATACATATTTTTCTTGTTGTATTCTGCATGCGTGTTTGTGTGTGTGTGTGTGTGTGTGCGTTTTTTCTGTTCTCTGTTTTTTTTTCTCTCTTTCTGCCTTTGTTTTCTTATGTTCTCCTTTCTTCTCACCACTGTAATTATCACGCTTGCATTCGTTTACAGGTGACACAAAAACACCTTTGTTTCAGTCACCACCAACTGTCACTATTTGCTAAACTGCACGTGTTTGAATAAATTATTATTATTATTATTATTATTATTATTATTATTATTATTATTATTATTATTATTATTATTATTATTATTATTATTATTATTATTAAAAATTATAGTACAACACTCCATATCATTTGCAGCCTATAATAATAATAATAATAATAATAATAATAATAATAATAATAATTTTTTTGTTTTGCTGCAGTTGATTCTATCATACCAATCCTTTCTATACAACAGGTCTCTGAGCATCATGGAGTTTGGGAAAGCAAAGCAAAGCAAGTAATTGCCATTTAAATGATTTAATGCGAATGTCTTATAAATCCTCAAAACAATTAAATTCTCACCGATATGCACGACTGCGTGCCGGTGTCGTCTATATTTACTACAAGGTCTAGGGACGAGGCAGCATCATAACGCACTAAAGGCGGTATGATTTCACTGAATGCTGCCTGAGTTATTATGTCCTCGGTGTCATCATCGAGGATCTCTTTTCCACGTTCGAGCCATGAAGTTGGAGACCTAAATGAAATTAAACGTTTAGCTGCCTACTTCAACCAAAGACCGTACAATTAGCCTAGCTGTTATAAGGTCTTTGCTTCAACTGCGAAAAATCCAATGTTCCATACTTCTTCATAATATTTCTGATTATTGTAAGCACACAACACAAGTGACATGGTATGAAAAGATTACTATGAAAAAACCGGTTGATTATTAAGTGGATGCTGATTTATTCATAGAAATGTAACCTTTCTGACAACAAATACACAATAAGCGACTGTTCATAGATATGTCTCCAGAAGAAAATGACAGGAATTATTACCTCTCATCAAATGAACATACACAAAATAGAGGGAAAAAAAACAGTAACGAAAAATAAATATTTATTTACAAGCAAAGAGGGAAAAAACCAGTACAGAGATCACAAAAAATATGGCCCAGAAAATGTTTACAAGCTCTTTGAAGAAGATACAAGGTGATGCAAAAAAAAAAAAAAAAAAAAAAAAAATTATCAAAGAAAAATAAAAATTGCAGACCAAAAAAAACTAGAAAACGCAATTATTAAAACATAATTACACCAAAGTGAATGAGATGATGATTACTTGTAAGTTGAGATGAATATTAATGAGCTGATCACATACAAAAGAGAGAAAGCAACGAGACTAGATCGTGTGGTATCAGTATTGTAGAGATTGAGTTTGTCCGTTGACAGTACGAGATGTGACAGCTCCATTCTCTTCAATTGTCACCGTCTCAACTCCGTTATCAATCACCCTGTGGAAGGATAAGATGAAAAACATGATTAATACAAATCGACAGAAAAATGACTAACACAATTCTGAAGTGTAAACACAAGGACGCTGAACGACTTGCAACTTATCCAAGCATTAAAGAAATAAGAGTCAAATCATGATGAAAACGCACCGCCGCCATGTTTTGTGCACAATCATAATGCAATCTTCATTTTGGCGCGCTTCAGTTTTACCGTAATATTCTTCAAATTATGAATAATTGGTACACTCTAGAGAGCAGATTCATTGTGTCATATTATGAGGTGTTTCTGTTGCCATCAGCTGTACACGAGAAGTTGTGGCTTGATTCGAGAAGGATCCATCAAGCAGACCGACGATAACAAGATTGTGGAGAAATTTCTCAGAGACTGAGTCGGTTACAGATCGTAGTAAAAGTGGAAGGCGGCGAACGAGGTGCAGTGATGTTGGAGGCTAAAGTTGAAGAGCATCTTCAACAGGACAGTTCTTCATCCACCAGAAGATGCTCCCTGGACACCGGTATCGCACATTCAAGCGTGTAGCGAATCATCACGAATAATCTCAAACCCCACATTCGGATAAATCTGCAATGTCTTCACTCTTCAATGCAATAATCGCGGAAGATGCGAATCTCATCACCAACATTGCCTTTAGCGGCGAGGCTACATTTCACACAAGTGGAAGAGTGAACAGGCGATCGAACATTGCTTGGGAATCCGAAAATCCGTACCTGACAAGGGAGTACCTTCGTGCACCTCCAAAAGTTAACGTGTGGCATGCGGTAACCGCTGCGGGTATCGTCGGCCCTTTCTTCTTCGAATCCGCCATCGTCAACTCAACTAAGTACCCAGAAATGCTGCAGACTTTCGCAATTCCGAGACTCCGAGCTAACATCACAACTGCAGGGGACTTTCAGCAGGATGGTTCCCGACCTCATTATACGCGAACTGTGCGAGGTTACCTGGATGTCTTCCCTGGGAAGTGGATAGGGAGAGGAGAACCTCTAAGGTGGCCACCATATAGCCCTGATCTCACCCCATTTTGGCTGTGTGAATGATTAAGCAGCAAGTGTACTCCACCCCAGTAACAACTCTGGAAGACTTAAAGCAAGGAATCATCAACGTCATCTCGGCAAATCCTGCAGACGTGTCATCATGCCATATGTACCACATTTGAAGTGTTTGCCGAATATGGTGGAGCTCAGGTGAAAGCCCTGTGTAACTTGAATTCCTTTTTGCTGCTGAATATTTGAGTTCCATGTTCAGTAAATTACTCGTGTTTTCTCTTAAATCTTAATTATTGAATAAATTAAGTTGACACGTTACATCGATTCCTTTGCAATGAGTCTGCCTTCACGGTTTAGATTTGACAAATGTGCATTGACTGACACAGTCATATGATTAACGTGGATTAGATGGAGCAGTTAACACCCCCATTAGTACTTAAATCAAGTGAGAACATCCATCAGAAATACAGAAATATTAAATACTTGAGCATTTCCTGATTCAACATCACTGATTTAACGATAATGCAATGGTGCATGCATGCTTGTTTGAGGTCATTGCTACTCTGCGCTGAATTACAAACTCACTTTTTTGTGACAATTTTCTTTCCGTTGACAAACTTTGTGCTGGTGGATGTGGATCTGAATTTACCTCCTCCACCTCCCCCTCCCCCGACTGACGTGGAAATGGAGGACGAGAACCTAGAAGAGAAGAAAAGATGAGTAACCATGGCAACAAATTACTCACACACTTGTTAATTATTACAAAAACAGAAAACTGTACAGACGTGGAATTAAAAAAAAGACGTTAAAAAGCACACTTAATTACACATGTGTCAACATACAGTGAGGATAGGGGGATGGGGGGTCCAGGAACGGTCCATTCACCCGACTCAAGTACTGCTGAATACGACCATCTTCAAAGTTCCTTACTTTGCCATGAGTTGCTCAGTCAAATCAAATTAGACTCAAGCCATTCGTAAATAATTGAATAATGCTGTTTGAATATATGATGGCATGAAGTGGCTCAGTTTTTATTTGCAGAGCATATAATGTACAGCTGCCCGTTTTCACTATTCTGCTACTTCCACAGCTTTCTCTTTATTTCCATAAATATCACGGGTCTTTAATTTTGAGGGCAGAGACCTTTCCTGGGTACAAAAAAAAAAAAAAAAAAAAAAAATGCTCTCACTTCCTCTCACAAATCTCAGAATCACAAAACAAAACATAATTATTCAAAAAGTGCACAAAATTCCACATAATTAATGACCAAAAATGAAGACTGAAAAATTCATGCGCCAACCACATTGGTAAGGAAATGGACTCAATGGATATTTTACCCTCCTCCTGGACCTCCTCCTCCTCCTCCTAGGAAAGGGTCGTTAAAGAAAGACGAGAATCCAAACATGGAAGGTGCCTGGATGCGCTCTGTGACTTGGTGGTGACCCCGGTGGCTTCGTGGGCGACGACTAAAAGAATAAACGGAGCACTTGAAGACGATGGCGTGGCGCTGGAGCTGGCCAGAATGCATTGTCATGACAATTATTTAAAACAAAAAGATTGTGCAATATATATATATATAAATTATAATCAAATATAATCAAGTGTTACATGCATTTAAAATGCTGTTAGATGCTTTGGTTAAAACATAACAAAAACTTTGAAGGCGTCAGTTTTTGACTGCGTCATACTGCAAAGCAATCACACGCATACACACATTGGAGAAATGTCCCGTATAAGAAGAAATGCCAAGTACCAAGAAGCATAAGCCGTAGTCATGGGAACAATGATAAGCAGAACAATCTAGAAATTCTACTTAATAATGTAAAGAAAATTGGGAAATGACTAAGAAAAAACAAGTTTGCAGCATAAAAGAACTAAGTGCTAAATAGCGAAAACATTAGTCACTAGCAAAAACACTAATATTATAAGTAGAAATCACAATGTTGGGAGCTATTCCCGTTTACAACGTTTGTGATTTTGCAGCTCAAACCCAACGTAAATCCAGCCTTACCCGCCAGCTCCATTTGAGGAGGTCATGTGTTGATGACCTCCAAAAGGGTCGCCAAAGAAATCGTCTTCGAATGGTGTTCCAAAAGAACCAAATGCACTGCCAAATGCTGAGGGAGGAAGAGACAAAAAGATTGAATAATCTGTGATAAGCTGAGAAAAAAACATCCTTAAAAATCTCATCAGGAATCCGCAAAGAAAAGTTTGATGCCACAGGAAAAAAAAATCAAAAAAATCAAGCACAACTCACGCGAAGACCGCTCTCCAAAGAATTGTGCGAAGGGGTCGCGACCCCCAAAGAATTCCCGGAAGACTTCCTTGGGGTCTCTGAAGGTGAAGTGATCAAAGTGTTGACCCGTGTGTTGGTGATGGGGGCCGCCTCCATGGAACATGTCATTGAAGTCGTATTGCGGCATTCCTCCTGTGTTGCCTCCTGATACTCCCTCCTTGCCATACTGATCATACAGGCGACGCTTCTCCTCTGCAAATAAACACACAACTCAATGGGCTGGTGGTTATAACTAAACAAGAGCTACTCGTATCCCTGTTTCACAATATATAGTCAGCCATAAGGCCTCATATTCATAGAGAATAGCACAGAGCATAAGACATTGACAAGCACTTAGTGACCTCATCATAACGCTGGGTTGATAAGCTGATATTAACCTAAAATATACAAGGATTAATTATCACTACAAACTGAACTTCGGCTCAATTTCTTACCGGAACATGTATTTATTGTATTATAAATTGAAAATTAGTTGATAATAATCATGACACATGAAGAAAGATGTTAACATAAATCACAAGTAATTACAAAGCAAAGAAAGAAAGCCACAACTGAATGCTGCCTAAAAATCAGGATCCCAAGCAGATGACTCATCAAGGCTGATGCCGGGAAGAAGAATGCCAAGAGGAATACACTCAGAGCTTCTTAATCCTAAGGCTGGCATAGCAACGACCAGATTAACATCACAATTAGTAGTGAAATAATTCAATAACCAGGTCTTTCGCTAGATCATTGGTGATTTTTGATAAAACTTTAAAAATGACAAAATTTTAAAACACAAAAAACAACAGAAAAAAAAAAAATTAATCCTTGAAGAATACATAATTTTCAGGCAATTGAACTAAGGAAGGGATAAAAATACACACAGATGGATGCAACTCAATTGACCTCAATATACAGCTCAGCAGAATGCCAAAGAGATAAAAACAAAAGCTTTATACGTTTTTACAGATCAGCCAAAGGAGTCAAGTTCATAAGAGTTACTAAGGATGAAGTGAGGTTAGATGGAGCAGTGTTATGATTGCTGTGCTGGAGTTACAAGGAGAAATTCCCTCCGCCATAGCTCTTGACCTGGTTTATAACAAGATAAATATCGCAGAACATATCAGGTTCTCAAGGTCGTGTGCAATACGAAATAGAAGCACAATGGAATTAATACAAAATTTAATTGAATCCTTAGAATGAGGAGCAACAAATGAGATACTAAAGTAGAGTGAAGTACTCATTTAGATAATTAACTACTGATTAATGAGTTAAAAAAAAATAACAGGGGGAAAAAATCAATTAATTTGGATAGCATATCTATCTACAATGTACTGCGACACAAATTAATTAATTTTCCGTTTGCAAATAAAAGGTATAAAGTCACTAAATGAGACCACACACAAAGATGATTTATCAATGAAAAAAGGAAAAGGCTGCTAGGACTCCCCAAATACTTTGAGGTCATCAAAGAGGAAAAAACAACCAGACTCACTATCAGAGAGAACTTCATAAGATTCGGAGATTTCCTTAAACCGCTTCTCAGCCTCTTCTTTGTTATCGGGATTTTTATCAGGATGCCACCGTAGCGCCATCTTGCGATACCTGTTGGTAAATACCATAATCAACATAATCAACACAATCATAATCCTCGTTTACGCTTTTTTGATCTCGCTCTCGGTCGCCCCTTTCTGGACGCCAAGAATTCTGTAATAATCTGTCGATGGCGCCATTTTTGAAGAACAGATATTTCACGTCAAAATCATCCGGCGCGTCGTCTCGAGGAAACCATCGACGACACGTGCAAAACCAGAAGCTGCGAAAGAAAGAAATGAAAAAGGTGAGAATACAACTTATTAATTATCACACACTGTTTGAGCAGGCTTTTGAGAGCTTCGACACTGTTGAGTTCTATGAGAGCAGATATTGAGATAACAGTCTCGTCATCGGCTTCATGTATTATATGACGGTGGTATGTTTGCAGCCAGTGTATATACTGTTTGTTCGTCAACAAAGCCGTCACCACAAAAGACGGGTTATGCAGTACTCAAGGACAGTACTTTTATGGCACCACCCACAATGCATCAGCCTAATATGGCACAAGTACGTGTTCTAGTACTACTCAGTGGTTGGCCTTCCGTAGAGATCAAGCAAATTATACATACATCAATTAAGGAATTCAGCTTAAACAAAGGAGAAGTTCAATACCAAGTACCCCCCCCCCCCCACTACAGCACTCAGTACTTGAGCATGCATCGAGTACGCGTGAACGTAATCCAACTTCAATCAAACACACAACGTAAGTTAATCCAACCACACAAATTGACCGCAGAGACCTGGAGGCGCGCTGTGAAAAGCTCCGAGTCGGAACCGAATCAGGACAAGTTTATATGTTGCATAGAAATGATAGAATGCTTAGACGACGCAGACGACACACAGTGTCTCTCCTCCTTAAAGATCTTCTGTGTGCGGAAGAAGAAGAAAAAAAAAACCTCCAATTTACAACACCTTCTTGTAAAGAAGTCTCCGTGCAATAAGGTCAAGCAAAAGCGAATCCCCCCATCCCCCCTCATGGAACCCCGCACGAAGATTATCACAAGATCATCGGCGTGTTTCCGGACTGATTGCATAATAAAACTATAATATATTCACAATAACGAGTCCTGAGTCGAAATCAGCCACATAACATTATTATATTTATAGATGCTGAATCTCTTAAAAGAAAAACGCACAGTGTTAAATCACAATGTCAGCATATCTCAGTTTCGGTGAAAATATCTGCACGTGTTTGACTGCATCCGATTTGAGTAATTTGACAGAAAGAGCAGAACTCAAGCTGTTGTTTGACAACAGAATGAAGCGAACAAGAAGCCTCGAGGCAGAATGTGGTCACTCAGCGAACGGACAATGGTCAAAACAACAGTCTGGAATGAAGTGTTGACAATATTATGTGATTTCCTCAAAACTGTACAACCTGCAAGTTTGCCAACAAATATGAGAAAGGAGGGGGGGGGGGGGGTGGTTTGACAGATGGATTCATGGGACTTCTTTCCATTCTAAAAATACATTTAATGGTGATTTCAGTCATTTCACAAGCGCAAAACTGCAATAACCATGGATGACGATATATTTGCTGAACATGAGATCATTGAAAGAACCTTTCAACTTCCAAACAATTAATCACCGGCTTCTTCCCCCCTCACATCACGTGACACATGATCACGCATCCCAAGGGAGCGTAAATTCGCTCTACTCCGCATCCCACCATTCAGTTGGAAACTCGCAGATTGCGTGAAAGAAAGGATCTCCCTTGACGAATGGCTACAATTTGTATGCATTCGTCAAGGGGGAGGTAACAATAGGCAGCAGGCCAGTAAGAAACCGCATGATCTCGCAAATCAAAAATATAATTCTACCAGAATACAACGATTACATTAAATGAATGAATGAATGGATGGGTAGAGTTTTACTGCACTCTGAAGTCTCTGATACTAAAAGTTTTACCATAATGCAACTCACCAATCAATGGATCTATCCACCTGAACCAAAGACCAACAAAGTGAACCTAACTCAGGAAGCAACAGTCAACAAACACTGCTTGAGCTGACTAAAATAAATCATCAAATGAAGATCAAAAAAGCAAAACCAACAGTTCTATAAAAAGGGCACAAAGTTCGATGAACCCACGAGTGAATCAAGAAATTTCCAGAGTGAGAGCGGAATGAATAATTGAATATTGATTATCCAAAAAGTGATATCGATCGGCGTAGATGGCGAGGCGCCCAGTCTTTGTGTACTGGTGTTGAGCTGTCTCCGACGGGCTTAAGTACATCGAAATGAGGTCGTCGAGGGCTCTCCTCACGTCGCCATTGCATAAGATATCAGACAGGGTGTTCCAGAAAGTTCTATTTGGATCGATTGATCATTTGATGGCGACGTGGTCCATGCCGACTGCAAAATACCCGGTACATCGAATTAATTATTGCAACCCTCTTACAAGGGTCATCTGGGTCACGAACATCCTCGAAGGGGCATATGGTTTTCTGGGCAGAATGTTAAAATTAATAACTTAGCAATCTTGTCGCAAGTTCAACTTCGACCACCGATTATTTAATCCCAGGGACACAAGAGTCCCGCATAACCAATCAACATAAATTATTACATCATTGAAATCACATCGATATTCTACCTATAGTCTAGAAACACAGATCTACCCTGTGATGCAACTACAAGAACACCTTTCTTCCTTATTACTTGAGAACCGTATTTTGAGCTATTTTCCGTGTGGAGGGCAATACGCATTAATACACACTTGCATTGAGAGGTCACCAATCCGACACCCACACTTGGAGCAGCCCCTGGACACACTGAATTGAGAGGTCGTTGTCCAGAAGCTGGATCGTGCTTGGCACACAGCCAACCGATCAACCCCAATCAATATTGTGATCCCGCGTGCTGATCAAACGGAATATTGCGTCATGGAAATTCGTGAAACGACGATTGAGCCAAAGAAAACAGAGAACTTTGCTCTTAAGATGGAAATATGCAAGACATTGCCAGAGTTGGCCTATCATGTCGGTGCTTCACCACACGGCTTCAAAAGTATTCTGAAAATGGTTGTGTACGGCTAAAGTCCGCATTACCGTATCTGCCAGTAGTTACACGATCACAACTAAATACTAAGCTATTAGCTAAATACATACATGTACCCGGTAACATATAATTGAGCATAATACACAAAATAAATAAAAGTGACAGTGAATGTCTGGATGTACAGAGATAAAACATCCAACCCACTTATTCAAGGCTAGATAGAATGAAATGTGATATTACCCAAAAAGCACCTAAATGACCTCAAAACAAACGGGAAAAAAAAAATACCGCATGCATAACTGTATGCATGCGGGAAAGGCATCCAGATTCGTGCAAAAAAAAAAAAAAAATGATTCCACGATTTTTCCACAGACCACAAATCAAAGGCGCGTGGCTTTTATACTCAACAAAAAAAAAGATGATTGACAGGAGTAGGACACTTCTGCAAATTGCATATCAGCAGAGCCACGCAATGATACTGAAAAATTAATAATTATGTTTAATAACCACTCTGTACAGCACTCAATTTTCTCAAAGATGCTCAGAGAAGCTGTCAGTAATTAAATAAATTAATGGCATCTATATATAAGAGGTCTTCCTTTTATGTCCGTACATAAATACTTTATGTCGTCTTGGCAGTACTCGGAAACCAACAGGAGGACACCAAAGGCTACCTGTAATATAATTATACTAAAACACAGAGCAGCATTAACTCATAAAAACAAGTTATAAATCAAGTGTTAACTTAAGAGGAGCAGAAAAGCAAGAAAAGTGGAAACGCAAAAAAGACATTAAAAATCCACAATCACTCAAGGCAAGCAACTCATGCGCAAAAGAGCTGCACAAACAGCACAGTATTATTATTATATTAGACCTCACTCATATAGCCATAACTATGGTTTGAGGTTATAGAAAACATGATGGTATAAAGACTAAGAGCAAATATATGGCAGCAACAGAAGTCGATTGTGAAGTACATGAAAAGGCCTATTCACCACACAGGAAGAAAACTTCATTTGGCAATCTGGTGATATATAGGATTGTAAATAATACATATAATTGATATTTGGCAATAATTTCAGAGTTTTTCAACCGAATCCAGGATATTGCACAAAAACAGGTCACCATATTGTTTCCATTTCTGTAATTGGATACCTGTTGTAACATACATAATATTATATCATTTTATATGGTAGTAAACTGAGTGAGGTGGATAAAAATATCTTGGACACCACGGATTGATAACAGTGGGGGGAGGATCCGGTCCTGGGGTGTCAGTGCTGATCCACATCAGATATAGATAACACTTCTTTGAAAAGATTTCCAAATGACATAATAATAAGGGTCTAGTGACATTAAGGATGCCTTACACACTGTTGCATAAATGAACACATTTCAGCCAACATAGGAGATAGAAAAATAAGAGTGTCATACACTTGGGGCCAATTCAGTGAAATGAGTTACGCAGCATGCCAATTGCCTCTCTTATCAGCGATATCAAACAGGCCTGGATGACAGCCTCCATTTGTTATCATGATAACAACTTCTCATATTTTGGAATCATGGCATTAACGATTTTTTTGCATATATATTTTTTTATAAACTTGGCATATGATGTATGAATTTGCTTGTACAATACACCAAAAAATCAGCCCTATTTGGCATGTCATGTAGCGTAAGATTTATGATTTGAAAAAAAAAAAAAAAATAATAATAATCACTGTGCATTTGTACAATGGAATATTCATATTCTGAACTTATAGCAATTCAAAATGTCCAGTTAGGAGCTATGCAAGGATCGACTGAGAATCACGAACTAGCTTTGTTATAGCACAGATACTTATCTACAATACATTGGGTCAGAGAGAGAAAAAATTGTCATACAACAGAAAAGTGCGTAACTGGCTTAGAGCCACAAGGCATATACACACAGGTTACGTCATAGATTTGTATGGTTAGCCAATGTCACCACCAGACAGACGATTATAAAGGGGGAAAAATACAATGAATTGGCAAGGGTGCCTCGTCGCTCTACACTAAAATGCAATAATGGGAAGGGGATTGATTTTATTCTCCGTAAGAAACCTAAAAATAACATTTAATCGGCTTCACACTCTCTTATTTTCTTGATGCATCGATCAACGTACACGTAATGCGACCGTAATTATGATGAACACCGCCATTAATATAGCAATATTGATCAATTGCTGAATGAGGTTTGTATTTCCCTCGTCTCTACCTCCTCGTCATGTACAATTAGGACTACTAACAGCAGTGTACAAAATATTACAAATCAAACAAGTAAACAGACGCACAATTTAACATTCCGTAACCCTTACGGAGAGCCCTGAACTCACAACTAAGATAAATGCACTGAACACACTGACGACAATCAATTCCCCGAGAAACCTAAAAACACAGCGCAATCTCCGGAAATGTGACATTGCATTGTGTCCTGAAGGCGCAACAAGGAACCCTCTCTAAAAAAAAAACAAGAAATAGCTGCGAGCGAGACACCAAGAAAAAATAACAGCAGGCGAGGCAAGAAAAAAGATTCAATTTCATGAATATTCATGTACCGGGTATACATGATGTTGACAAGAGAAATTTTATAACTATTTATATCAAATTTAAAACATGAAAAGAAGGGGTAATTTTCACATAATTTTTCTCCCAAACATGCGTGATGTGTTATTTTGTTCAGATTAAGACCATTAAACGCTTGATGAGGTCTTTTCACAGAACCCAGCTGACAATTAACACACACACAGGCCTTTTATACCCACCGCTATAAATTATAATAAAAGTTATAAAAGTGAGCAAAAGGACCTGGATCGTGTGATTATTAAACATTATTCGCTTTAATGATTTTAATTTACAGGTGTAGTACTGTAAGACTCAAATATTCTTCCATGTAAAACAACTCCATCTTCATAAGTTGATGTTATATGGATTTGGCCAAAGTGTTAATGCAAAGCCATTGCATGGATAGTGCAGAGTGCAGAAGCAGGGACTGATGTGCTCCTCCCCTCTTATCATTATCCAACTACAACTGAATCCAACATGCTACCATAGACAAAACCACACGGCACCTATCTTGGCTGCCCACGAATGACGATAATGATCCGGAATGCCTTCAATGCAAGGCAAATAACCAACAACCAATACACTTTGAAAAGAAATAATCTCAAAAGCATCGATGTGATAGTCAATCAGGGCTGACATTCAAGGGAGGCAACATTTTCCCGTGCTTCCCTTGTCTGAATCAGATAGAGCATTCGCGCGCGTGTTTCCCAAACCAAATGGCGCGCAACAAAGTCGGCGTCATTCAGCTGACAGAGATCCCTCGCTAAAAATATTGACATTGATTCATCAGTCAATTGTTCTGGGGCAATTGCTGGAACAGAACAGTGGCACGGCACACTTTACAACGGCACAGCGTGCTACAAAAATAATATAACCGTATTAATGTAGATATAATTCATGATATATATAGGGGTATTATAGGCCCTATTATATAGGAACTGCAAATGGTATACGTTTTTACCACTCTGTCATGATATACTACATTCATCAGAATCAAAGAGCAGCACTTAGGTATCTCCTCAACTGACCCAGCAACAAATCACAAAAGGAAAAATAACATTGTGTCAGATCCCTAGAAAAACACAGCCTAAAATGACCCCAAAGCGAGCTATGATTGGACAAAGAGCGCTTAGCATCTCTGATGTTTATTGCTTCAGCATTTGGCACCTGGAGTCTTCATCCAACATGTATACCAAATGAGTGAAACAGCAAATGGGGCAATTGTGAATCCTTGCAAGTTCTAGCCCTCATGTCTAAGTTCCCAGGATGAGCTCAGATTTTCCCTTCTCGTATCCAGGGTCCCCTATAGCTAGTAATTATAATTTTTATGGAATGGGGTTTTTATCTAGTGCTCACACTATCATAAGACAGTAATACCTACCGGTACTGCCCTGCTTTAGTATGCAATTAAGCAAAGACTGAGAGTTAGATGTACATTATTGTCTTTATTGAGCCCATTACCATAACGCCTGCGTAGATTTGAACTCAAAATCGAGGCCCAAAGCCTCAAAGAGGCCTGTAATACTCAGTATGAGTGCGCATCCTACATAATATCCCATAAAACAGCTAAAACAGCAGGACTCATTCAGATCAAGCAATTGTGATTTCACAAACTAGTAGTATGCCAATAGATCTATGGTCAGAAGATTAGATCAATATACATACTTGCATAGGAGTTGGCGTATTGGCTACATTCCAGTCAGTATATGTTCAAAACCTGATAAAGTATTCATACATGGCACAAAGGTCAAAGGTCAATCGACGACACTTGGAGCGTAGAACCAAGTTGTAGAGCATTCACCATGGAAGAGTGCACCAAGAATAGACATAAACTATTGTAAAACAAAATATGATAACCGTCAATTGCTAAAAAAAATATTAAAATCATCACAAAAGGGAAGAAATTTCTAAAAATAAACATATTCAGGTATTTCCACTACCTATAGAATGATGAAAAAATTATTACGAAAATGAACCAAAGAAAAATTATTGCATATAATGAATAAATCAAAAGTATCAATTGACTGATGAGTGAGTTTATGCGTAAGACATGACTGGCTCAAGGCTACATCATTATCATCATTTCTGTTAGTTAAAGTTGTAACAGTGACTCAGTCAGGTCAATTCTAGGACACATCGCACTAGACTAGAAAGAGCCAATGTTTTCAATTAAATATCAATACTAAATCAATAAATGTAATTGGTAATTATTATTTATAGAAATGGCGCATGCATGTGAAAGCTTTCCGTCTTATTAGTGTCAAACAAGCTGTGATGTACAACTCATAAAATGATATTATGAATTTATTATTGATATCATATCACAATATTATTTACAGATAACACTGTCGTGTCTATAATCTTGACCCTAATTGCTGTAGTGTTTTGTCTGCATCATTGATGCGTTACATGAAGGGATCACAACATCCACTACTCCCTGGTTCACAGACTCACTGAAAAGTGAAAACTGACAAGGACATGTTCTTGTGGTGAAGTCCGTGTGGGTTGTTAAAACGATGAGAGAAAGGGAAAAATATGAATTTATATCACAAAAGAAATTATACTTGCCTTGAAAAGCTTATAAGTTATAAAGAAGTGCAAACTAAATTTACCATGGATATATTATTACTGGGTGTGTTGGGTACCCATCATGGTGAATTATTCGGAAGTTGGAGTTTCTGGCGGTCGCATGGAATCAGAGGATGTTGAATGTGGGGTAGGGGTCAAAAGGCAAAATCACACTTTAGATGGAATTATTATTTTATTGAAGAAAAAAGGCATAAAAATTGTCATTAATAATGAATGTGGTCTCTCATTGCCTCAATACAGGTCATGCTCCTTCGGCACATGCTGCGGATGAGAATTCGGATCTTCTCCTGGGCCAATGCAGCCTATTCTTCCAAAGGTCTACCGCAAGTGCTACACCGTCTGCACGCCCCATTTAGGCGAATACACGGCGCTTCAATGGGGATATATGTGGACCTCTGAAATGGTGTCAGATGGAGTCTCGCATTTCGAAGCCATCTTTGAACTGTTTGCCCACATATTGGGGATCCGTGTAACTGATCAGGAAGAGTTCAAATTCTTTTGAGTCCATGATACAATAAATATGAAACTGTATAGTCTCTTTTGTTGCTTAGTATAAATATGCAGACCTGCTCAAATCAGCTTGGTGGTCATGCGGACTAGTAAAAAAGGAAAAGTATTTTGACCCCTGGTTACATCGACACAAGTTACGGGGGATGGAGGGTTGACTGGATTAGCTTGACCATTGTCGATAGTTCCAAAGAGATCTATATATTAAGATATTATGCAATCCACAGACGCATTGGCACTCGGCACTCAGTTATGAACTGATGATGAAGTATGGGCTCCCTATAAGATAATAATGAACACAGACAAATTGGAAGAAAAGCACAACATTCAGCACTACGTTAAGAAATCCTGTGAAGGAAAATAAAACGATCAACTTAGAAGCATATTGTGTGTTGAATAAAGTATTAAACCAGCCAGAGAAATATCACTCACCAAGTGATTCATAGGATTACCTCCCCAAAAGCAACAGTTTCTTTCAATGTACGTATGTAGAATGCCAGCAATTAAGGCTCAAATAAGAAGGAAGTCGCTGAGGCGTGATATTCAAAATTAGTTTAACATAAAAGGTGAGAGCAAAGAGGAAGAAACTCAACATGCTCAGATTTCATACACAAATAATAGAATTCCAGCAGTGATTCATTAAGCACACATAGCTCATCTTTTTCTAAACCTTAGATTGAGTTTAAAGTCATTCATGAAATTTACACTAGTTTCTTAATGTTCAGAGTCAGTCTTCTCCAAGATGACTTAAAATGGCAATACATTTTTCTCCAACAGGATTGAAAAATTAGAGGATGAAAAAACTGAATGAGAACACCAGAGTCTGGCTAACCAGGTCACTTTACTCTTGAGCTGATATCTAGAGCAGACCTCAAGGGAATTGTCTTCGCTCATTAAGAGCTCAATAAGCGCTTAATACCTGTAGACAAGAGAACATTCCCAATTTGGCATCGTAACTTCCCTGGAGTTGTAAGTAGGTCAAGATGCGGAATGACTAAACTGCTAACCACTGAACCCATACACCAATCACTGAGTCAATAAATCATTCTCAAGGTCTAATTAATGCAGTAACTCACTCACTCAATCATAACACTTAATGAGGCCAGCATCTTAATTACTATGACGGTCTTTACTGACCCACCAAGGCCACCATCGAAGTAAATCATGCGAGAGAGTCCAGCACAGAGCTGTAGAGCAAAGATTTGTTCTGCGAATCATTGTTCCGGTGGCAGCTACATCACAGCTCCTCCATTCAGGTCAATGACTCAGGTGTTGAGTGTGTTCAGAGTGTACAATGATTGTTATGATAATTTAGTGCTATGAGGCCTATGATAATTCTTATTCAAAGACTAGTGATTCTAGTTCTGCCATAAGCCTGATAAAGCCTAAGGAGGTTCACCAGACAGGGTTACAGTGACTACAGTGACAGCCTCAGTCAGGAATTATCACCCAACAGGAGTCGGTTAGTGTTATGGTAAACATTGATTCAATGCTTACATCATATGATCAGCCATGAGTACTCATTTATCGAATAAGAGATTATGCCTATTTACAGATTAAGTGTTCATTTGTAAAATTGCCATTGAAATTAAATATTAAGTCATGCACTCATTGACTGAATCAGAGATTGAGTAGACCCAACTGACATACTTCGTACTACAACAATATCGAGTATGGGTGTAACCTGGTAACCTCGTCTCAGTCGCCCAATTCGTCTGTCATTCTCATGATTCTCTGATTCTGTGTTCGATTTAACAGCTGCTTAATCACTTATAAGTACTGTAGATTTTAGTAATTAGACTTATTAATGTAGACGAATATATCAATCATTCAATGATTGATATTTCTTTATTCATTATTGAAACTTCAAATTAACCCCACAGGTGAGTTAAATTAATCAAAACAAAACATAAGTTCAAAGAGAATCAAGAAGAAATGTCCCAAAGACAGCTCGACTTGTGATTTCCCACGGAATAACAGACGGCACAGACTATCAAACTAAAGCAACTTTGAAGTTTCAGTTTGAGTTTGAAAGTTGATGTTATTTTTTACTATTTTTAAAATTTAGTGTTCAACCCTTCAATATGACGCCAAATTGTTATAAAATACCTAAATCTTCATGTAAGATTAAAAAGAACGACGTATATATGGTTTCAAAGGTTAATCACTGAAATGAGACATGAATCGCTCACCAATAACCAGATGGAATGCTCTCCGTTCACTCAGCTGTTTGACAACTGAAGGGAAATGGCGGACAGCGACAGTGGCGCCACGAAGCGAATGGTAGTAAAACTAAAACAGCGTTATGATTATGCTGGAAAAGAACGTTATGACTTGGGAAATCCTTACGTTCACCATATTATAGGATGCTAGGAAATCCTGATTGCTTGAATGTGTTTCTTGGCTGAGGCTACCACGGAATGTGGGCTGTAGTCGCCTAACTGCATGCTTACTTCAGTTGAATACAAATCCGCATTCATCATTCTTGCATAATTGGTGGCTGGATTATAGAGGATCTCTGTTTTGAACTATTAACAGATGATAGAGGATGCATCCCAAAACCCAAAAGACAAATATGCCTTTTGACTGACATATTTTCACATTACGCTTGCTGTGGGATAATTCCTTGATGCATCGAATTTGAGAGGTTTAAAATCTTGCTTTCTTTTCGCGTTCGATTTCATACTGTCGTGATGTCATAAAAATAACTCTCCTATTGCTGACAATGGGAGCCGCCGAGTGAGAAGATCTTCCAGCAATTCTCAAAAAAGGAATCTCACGTTCATCTCGTTTCAAGCTATTCTGCGTGAGCAGCAAATTCGTATTTTGATTTGTCTTCAATATCATTCACAGTTGTCCAAAGTTTTTAATAATGGGTTCTCGCCACTCACAAAAGCCCATAGAATCGATCAAAAAAAGCTTCTGAAATGAACAGAGGTCCTCTTTAAAGAATATGCTGATCAAAAAAGGATACAATGTAGGCCAACTTATTGTAATTCGAAAGGAAAGTCGAGTCGATGGACGATAATAACAGGCCATATACATGTATATAGTCATACATATAAATTCTAATTCAATAAAAGCAGGTTGATTTTCAACTAAGGGATATTTGAATTGTTTCCAAATAACTTATTTGCTTAGTTTTGTAGTGTGTGCCACAATATCAAGTTAACAGAATAACAATATATAATTCAATGATCTCCATTATGTAGTTGTAGGCCTATACTATAATTATAATACAGCTTTTGTACTCCGATTTCAAAATTAACGAGGGTGGGCGATTTACACCGCCTCCCCCTTCCTGATTATATTTCTATAATTAAATTTAGGCCAAATGAATGTGCTATATAATCTTTGGTCGTGATTTGAAAATACTTTGATTAAAATTTTAAACCATCTTATAGGCCTACATACGATGGTCACAAACCTTCATGAAAATTAGGAAATGTCCGAATTATACTAGTAGTTATATGCGATATAACATGTGAACATAAGAGTATAGTGAGTGCTAAACTATATGTAAGTAGTAGACAATAAATAGAATAATGTCAAAATTTATTCATTGTTTCACCCAACAAGCGATTAATCACCTATATGAGCTGCAATGTGTAAGACCCAGTTAGCCTCTGGTGGTTTTGCCATCGTCTGCTCGTTAGACATTGCCTATGGATGTTGCAACAATAATTACATAGGCGTAGACAGTCAGTGGGCTGCATTCATAGAAATACTAGAATGCATATTGGGATCACGTGTCCGGTCAGAATTGAAGCTTGATTTAAGGGTAGCATTTTGTTGAATGCCCAGGCGTCGCGATCACAACAGTTCAATCGAAACTCGATATGCTGGTGCTTTAGATGTTTTATGATCCCCTTAAATTCCAAGTTATCGTAAAAAGGCGTTTCAACATTACACAGTCGTTCCAGTTACTCCTTTATACATGTACATGTATACTTAGGTGCCAAAAGAAACGCAACTCTTTGTTTATGCAAACACCACAACATTCAGGGTATATAAGCATTGCTTAGACACGAATTTTTGTATGTACTAAGTTGAACCACTTGAGTACATACATATTCCTATAAATTCAAAGTAAACAAATGGAATTAACCTGCTGGATAAACTGAAGTCAGTAATTCCTCACCGCCTCCGCGGTTTCCCCACAATAGCAGAGAGCTGATTCAAGGCTAGTTAGCAACATCCCACAGGGCCGGGTTAATTGGAAAAACAATCGACGAGGGGTCAAAACAAAAATGTTCCATTTTCATGGTCAGATATTCCCTGTGTTCTGACTCACAAGCCAATAACACAACAGAGTATTTTTCGGCCAAATTTCTCGATGAGACTATCAACCCGTCCCTGTGGGATGTTGCTATAACTAGCCTTGAATCAGCTCTCTGCTATTGTGGGGAGACGGGAGGCGGTGAGGAATTACTGACTTCAGTTTATCCAATAAATGTACATTTTGTGACATCATGGGGGATGTGCCAACCATGAAAATGCCGTGAGTTCATTTTCCTTCATCAAGAAGTCTGCGATGACCATAGCAAGGCATGGGTGAGCATTACCGGTATTTTGCTGTAATAGTCGAATCTCCGAATATTCTAATCCCGGATTTGGGGTCTTTTATGAGAATCTGAGCCTCCATCTCCCCTATCTGAGCCGATTTCAAAAGTTCCTCTGCGGATATTGGTCGGTTACATTCCTCCACTGTCGCACATTTACTAAATATGGTTGTTTTAAACCAGTCCTAGCCCTGAGCTCACCAGATTTGTCAGTCCTGTGGGTTTGGTGTCACCTTTAGGCATCCAGAATGGGATCAAACCACATTAGACCTGTTATTTTCTACACGATGACGCATTTGTTGTATGGTTGATACACTGCATTCGATTTGGCGGTTTGTGACTCTTGGCTCAATTCCACGTTCAATCAGGCTTCTTGATACTATATCCTTCAGGAAGCCGTCAGTTCTCTCAGAATGCATTTTTTTTTTTTCAAAAGTCTGATTGCTTTTGAGTAAAGCACTTGTTGAAGCATCGTTCCAGTCAATTTCATCGCCTATCAAAGACATCTTGTTATGAGTGTACTCGAAAGAATGTTTACCGAGATTCACGGGGCGTTTATACCTCGAAATACTCTCGTTTGAATTTGATGACAAGCTCAACTTTTCATGCCACGAATTTCAGAAGAATGAAAGCCTTTTTTGTTCCGCATTTACGATCAGCTGTTCATTGCCATTCACTGGTTCCCTGGTCATAAATATTATGACAGGTGGTATCTCATTGGCTGCTATTTATAGTAACATTTAGTCAGCCGGTCGTATTCAGCAAATACTGTGAATTAATTTTCACTCGCCTCGCCTTGTGAACCATCTTGGGAATTTCGAGTGACGCCATGTGAAATCGAGTGAAATGGATGTACCAAAATAGGGGTGAGTTTTCATCGGTGTGCGCCGTGCTTCTTTAAGAGACCAGTGAATTCATTGCCAATGCTATTGAATGTAAATTCTATCAACGTATATAAATTTTCTCTTTAATAAGTGCGTTATGAATTTAGCGAACTTCGAGCGGTTTTGTCTGTGAGCGGTCAATCCATGCTATAGAGTATCTCTGTTTGAAGGTCGGCGAAGGCCTCCAGGGCGCGTGAAAGAGTGACACTGCGGTGGATCGAGACACTCGGCATTCTTTCATCTGCTTGTTCGAGTCATTAAAGAAATCATATTATTTCATCATGTTCTTAACTGTTAGTAAAACGCGATCGATCCGGTGACCACAGCTTGCTCATTTAGCAAAGAGTGAGTGAGTGATGGGGTTTTACGGCTCCACCCAACCCATTCGGGTGATACGGGCGCCAGAACAGAAGGCCCGGGACCGGGGTTTCCCCCTACTCTTATCGATAAATCCCAAAAGGGCTCTTTATCCTGCATACCACAATAGACAGTAGCACACAGCGCCCGGCCTTGTTACGCAATTGGGCAGCACTGCTGAGTCACCGAAGAATTTCAATTATAACAATCATAATTCACAATCATAACGCCCGTGGCCTAATCGGGTCTTGAACCCGGGACCTCGACCCCAACGGTCGGCATAGGATTGTAGTCAGTCGGCTAAACCGATTGAGCTATTCGGTGCCCCCCTCATGTAGCAAAGCGTAACGCAATCGCTTAAGGCTTCAAGTGGAGATTGAGCGGGAGGAGGAGCTTGACTCGAGGAGAAAATCCATGAAAACTTAGATTCAAACTTCGATGCCTGAATGCCCACCAAGCGCCCGGTCGTTTAACGCAGGGTCAAATGTCAATCGGGACCTATAATGACCGGTCGCTGGTTGCGTTGTGCAGATGGTCACTGAATACAGGGTCACTTACATGTTAAAGTAGTCGGTCGGATTTTAGGGTGGTCGCTTAGGGCAAGTGGTCGCTAACATAAGTTTTACTGCATCTCCTTGTTGAGGAGACGAAGGTCAATAGTCAGTAAAATTATACGCATTGGGTATTTCGCTTAGCACAATCGCAAGCCACCGTGGCCCAATGGATAAGGCATCGGCCTCCTAAGCCGGGGATTGCGGGTTCGAGTCCCGCCGGTGGTTAAATTTTTTTTTTTTTTTTTTTTTTTTTCTTTTCCCTCTCTTTCTCCTCCTGAACAGCAAGCGCAGGTTGTAACTCTTGCAGAATAATTATTGGAATTTTGGTTACCACAGCGTACAGCTGCGTAAAAAGATCAAGCGATAACTTATTATATATTTTTTTTACAATTATAAATCTATATTCATACGCACATGTATTACAGTGGTATAATCAAAAGGAATGGAAAAAAAGATCAATCAGATATGTGATCAAGGAAAATTTTGACAGAAGTTATCAATGTACAATAATTAATGAAATGTATGACAGCAATATTAGCCCAAGATGCTGAAATCATTCCAATATAATTGGTTGAGCTAGAAGAGATACAATTTGAAACTTTGATAAATCGTTGTGACCTTGACCTTTGACCTTCGACCTACAAATTTCTTTGGAACTCATCAGAATCACATGTCCCACCAACGTATGCGAAGCAAAAACACAAATTTCATATTAGTTATCGGTAAGGCAATAAAATGCTTTAATTATCATAATTACTTTGAATTGCCGACAAAAGACAGCTCGCATTCGAAGCTAGAGTTAATTAAAGAAATCCAGCCTTAGATCTATTATGAACTTTATGGCAACTTTAACATCAAAGATGTTTGTTTAGGGTGTTTATGCGAGAAACAGCATAATTCTAGTGACCACCAGTCTTCAGCATCATTAGTTCATCAGCATCGCTATGGCCACAAAACGTAAGCTCGACGTGAAGACACTTGAGACCTTTAGAGCTACAACAACCTTCTGTGAAATCTTATTTTTTCTCCCAAGATTTCCAAGATAATATTGCTTTTTTTTTTATTAATATTTGTTAATTACTGTTTCAATCACAACTTCATAGCCTCTCATAGTTGCATAACGTGCATTACGCATATCATCAATCAAAACGTCAGAACACGATTTGAAATCATAACGGTCATATCATAACGGCCTCGATCCGTCCATCGAAGTATCCCTAAGTCGAAGTAATAGAGCTAACCCCACGAACTTCGACACATCGATGTTTTACTGTAGTGCATAAATGGATAATAATATCATTACATTTTTCATAGTCAATTTGGTTATTACAGGTGTCACGATACATCAAAAACTCATGAATTATAGTCGCAACAGCTTGATGATTTGCGTCGGGCTCAATTAATTACAATTGACCTTAACAAGGAAACACGGGAATGAAATAAAGGTGCTGTACATTGATATTGTATTCGGTGCAAATAAAACGAATACTCTTCGCAACGCTAGAACCACTGCCACGGATTGCCAATTTAGCGCACTATCGGGTACAAGCATTTTCATTACGAATGGCTTTAACAGAAAAAAAAAGAAAAAAAAAAAAAGAAGATAAAAACGTTTATGAAGCTGGGTATTTATAGGTAAGTCATTTACAATCAAAGATCGAAAATGATTATGGGTTCTTTGACTTAATTTACATAGGTGGCGCACCGCTTTACGCCAACCAGTGAAGATCACAAACTCTACTAGAATAATCCCATAGTTGTAACCCGTACACTGACATACAAATTGATTTAAATACGTGATATTTTACATCAGCTTGTGCATATTGGACATTACATAGCATAATTATGATTAAAAAAAGCGATAGAAATCCGACATGGCCTTTTTCACTATTATACAATAAGACAGTAGGCTACGTATAAATTGGTGCCGAAAACGTGCATTAGGCCTACAGAACCAAACAAAAATGTATAATTTTATAGGGATCCATAAATTACCACAATTATAAAGAAACGGATGACGGTCAGAGAAAAAAAAAAAAAAAAAAAAAAAAATCATAGATGTGACCTAGGAAAATTTTTATTTAAGCTATTGATAAACCTTGATCAAGGAAACATGAAAGTAATCGCAGCAATATTAGTTCATGATGCTAAACTAATTGTATATGCTTCTATTGATGATTTACAGCAGAATTGCGCAACCAATGAGCTAGATTTCTACCTGACATGACTTTACATTATCATTTAATGTATGAAAAAATGTATTGTAATCCAACAATTATAGGGATTGTTAATACCACAGCATATAGGCTGTGCAGAACCATCGAATGTGCCAGATTGTCTGACTCAATCTGCATGTTGACAGGAGTTGACATATTTATGGCTCTATCAGGGGGTCAGCTGGGCTCAGCCCAGTATACTTGGTATGTGCATTAGATTGATTATATTGCACCAAGCTAAGCCAATTATCATTGCAGTATACCACAAGACAGTCAAAGAATGTTATATTTGGTCAAATGTATTGCAATAAAAGTTTAATTAATGAACAAATTCAAAATAATAATCAATTATGCAATTAATGTTTTTATTAACGCAATGACCTTGAACTTTAAGTAACTTCATTTAAAATCAGGATTTTGTTAGAGATGTACGTGTAGCATATACTCTGCGAAATTCAATACCACAACTTACATAAGGATTGAGTCATCGTCATTTGAAAACGTCATAATTGCTATTATGCAAGATTACGCAAGAACGGTGCATCTAGGAGCAGAAATACTTCCGAGCTTTATTTCACATATTGATGCACTGAATCATTTGATGCCAGTTACAAGTCGCTAGCAATACTAGTGAATGAGTTATAGTGGCGATCAAGTTTTCAACTTTGAAAAATCACTGCGACCTTGACCTTTAACCTTTCAGTGTTAATCCGAAATAACTTGCTTCATTTATAAGTGCAACTTACTAAATGACAGACATGAGTGAATTCAAAATATTCAGTACCAAACATTGCTCATGGAAAAATTCATGCGATGAAAGTGCTAAGTGTTGCTTAATATGTGTTCCGACTGAAAACACATAATTATTCTGAATTATCACATTTCCTTTTAAGGCTCGACAGCACACGTTGTATGCAACTCAGAAAAGTTATAAAATTAACAAAATTCGAAATAATCATCAATTGATGCAATTAAATGCTTTAATTACTACAATGACCTTGACCTTATTTTGGATGAAAGTGGTCATCCAAAATAACTTGCCTCATTAATAAGTGTCACTTACTCTTTGACAGACATAAGCGAATTCAAAATATTCAGTACCAAACTTTTTTTATTGGAATACTAAAGCGACGAAATTGGCTAAGTGTTGCCTAAAATGCATTTTGACAAAAAACATACAAATATTGTGAAAAATCAAATCTCCTTTGAACACTCGACAGCACACTGTTTACTCAACTCAAAAAGTTGTACAAAATCATTAAATTGAGAATAATCATTAATTTATGCAATTAAATGCTTTAATTACTGCTATGACCTTGACCTTATCGCAACTTCATTCAAACTCATGATTTCGTAAGATGTTTATACTAGCAATATACTCTGGTAAATTTCAATGCCACAACTTGCTTAACAACCGAGATATTTGCATTTAAAAAAGTCTCAATTACTATTATACAATATTACGCTAGAACGGTACATCAGAGAGCAGTAATAGCGCCATGCATTGTTGTACATATTAATGCGCTGGATCGATTGATGTATATTGCAAGACCCTAGCTTAATTAAATAATGAGCTAGAAGCGTTCCAATTTGAAACTTTAAAAATCGCTGTGACCTTGACCTTTCACCTTTAACCTACACATTTGAATCAGACTCGCAGAATGACATGTACTATCAATGTGTGAAATTTGCTGAATTATATTTCACGGAGTTCCGCGCAACGGCGCATAAAAAATCGTTCACGCACTTGAAACACGTAAGTAACAAAAGGATAATTTTTAATTTAAAATTTTCCGTTTTCCTTAAAAAAAAACAAAAAACAAAAAAAAAAACACGTAAAGTAGCACAAGGAAAATGTTTAATTGAAAACTTTTCTCAAAAAAAAAAAAAAAAAAAAAAAAAAAAACGTAAAGTAACATAAGGAAAATTTTAAT
>KB301364.1:651360-709475 GCA_000328365.1 Capitella teleta
GAGAGAGAGAGAGAGAGAGAGAGAGAGAGAGAGAGAGAGAGAGAGAGAGAGAGAGAGAGAGAGAGAGAGAGAGAGAGAGAGAGAGAGAGAGAGAGAGAGAGAGAGAGAGAGAGAGAGAGAGAGAGAGAGGGAGAGAGAGAGGTAATTAAACTTAATTTGAATAGAACATATCGTGCAGGCGCGGCCTTATATTAATGATGTGGTTTATTTTTTATTTTGTTGTTTAATCACCATCTTGCTGTTATTTATTCTTTTTCGATAATATATGTTTCCCCTCTTGAAATGTTCTTAAACTATCTATATACTCTGGCCTTTTCGCTCTTAAAATTATTGTATAACATGTTGTACGACATTTGAACATTGTGCTCATGTGACCTTATCGTTGTGCGAATGAATTGCAGCGTAGAGTGTTGCGTGGAACGTTCATCAAAAATTGAAAAACGAGGTAAAAGTAGCCTGGCTGAAACTTCATGATAATCGACAAAATATCGCAAACAAACACAGAATGGTGAGGGTTAGTCTACAATCTGCGTACTGTGCTGTGTTTTCCTAGCATAATGTGATCAT
Source organism: Capitella teleta (assembly GCA_000328365.1). Taxonomy (NCBI): domain Eukaryota; kingdom Metazoa; phylum Annelida; class Polychaeta; family Capitellidae; genus Capitella; species Capitella teleta. Next base: position 651,928 of record KB301364.1, read on the forward strand.
CGTAGTTGAGCAAATATTTCACTGGTGGTTTTCAACAATCGGCAGCGTTTCATAAACGGTCATGTTCAAATTAACTCTTCCTCCATTCAAGAAGTCCTCTCTCGTTCTGCGAAACAATCGGTCTTCGAGGCAATAGCGCACAAGAGGTTCGTAATCTGCCAGCAACTTATTGATGAAGAGTTCGGGAGTTTCTTTGAGGAGAGGCAAGGCTTTCGCGGAAGGAATGCAGATGTGGCGTTGTTTGATTCCTTTGCACGATCGCTTTGCTTCACGGTCAAATGTCCAGAACTTGTAACGAGCTATGTGATTGGACGTCGGAATCTTTGCTGCATCTTCTGCATGTAAATTAAGTGGGATCATTCAAAATATATGTCATAAATGTAAATCAAAGCACAGCCATGTTTGCTCAGCAATCCGCACCCACTGATACAACTGTTAATTGTTAAATTATGATATATTGACTCCAGGAGAAGGACGAGAAACTATATAACCAGTAACAAATATATCGACTTGAAATCTGACACAATGACAACTCGTTCCAATGGTGAGCACCGTGAGCTTAATTCATTTGAACAATCAATCAAAGCATTGATAATTCTAACTGAAATGTCACTCACCTGTGTATGTGCCAGGCGCATGCAAATGTGGGTTGAATTGAATCGTGGAAATGAATGTTTCTTCGGGGAATGTCGTGTCTTTCAGCCAATCGTAGAAGTCTTGGGCTCTGCGATCAGTCAGTAGGAAGTCAACAAACTTTCGCGCCAATAAGACGTGGGTGCTGCCTTTGGTGATATGAATTTGATGAGGAGGGGGCTGTTTCTTTCCAATAATTTTGCTGCCATTGTGTGAATATTCCCATCGTTTGGTGCATGGCCTAAAAATAAATTATGAGCAAAATAATGTGCGAATTGTATGTTTCTGGAAAGATAGTACTCTAGCACTAGTACTATTACATGCATGCTGCATCAGCTTTAAGTTTAATGTTTTCTTCTTACGCCGAATATTCCACCTAAAAGGCGGTTGCTTTGTCTATATAATCATCGATATAAACAAAGCGTCTTCGTGATCCAAGCAGGGAGAACAGATGTTCTTTATATACCTATAAATGCTTTAGTATAGTGTTATGTTATACTGTTAAGCTAAAGTGCGAGGACCCTCGTAAAAATAATGCTCTCAAGCAACTGTGTGTGTGCACACAATCACTTCGCAAGAGCGAAAATGATAGCCTCCCCATGACTAAGTTCAATATTACCGATATCGGCCATGATTCCATGCTCTACCTGGCTGATCGAACATATCTAATATATTTTGTAGGTCGTAGGTGATCAAAAGGTTCATCAGAACGAGTTTTCAAAAAGTTATGACCTACCTGCAGATCCGTTCATATTGGACATCATTGGAGCCATTCAATGATTCAAGAATTCTCACAATTTCCAAATTGGTGCGAAGAGGAAACTCCTGGCCCGTCAGGTTGATGAAGTATTTCCAATGTTTGCTCCTTTTCGCCAATTCTCGCATACAAATCATCTCACCTTCAAGCACTCCCCACTCTCCCCAGAATACTTTTGTGCAATTACTTGGGACGAAGACGTTGTGGAAGCAATCAGAAAGAGCCTGGATGGCACGTTTGTAATCATCATTGGCGTTAGAATCAACGTGGATGCAGTAAAAATTGTGTGGTCGGTAAATGGCTCGGAGGAGATTCTCCACTTGCATCGGGCTCTTGTAAACGAGCATGGAATAAGCGATGGGGAAGTCCTTTTCTTCTTGGCTTATTGATGCGTTGCTAGTAATATACAAACGTTCCTTGTAGAAGATGTCGCAGTGTTGAGTCTGATTGAGAAGCCATCTGGATTGGCTGTGGTCGTCATCGATGGTAACATAGCCGCTCAGTTCGCTCGGTATCCGTTGCACTTCGCTTTCGTCACCATCGAAGAGTTTCGAGCAACTGATATTGTTTGGAATGCCAATGTTTGGCACAGAAATCGTCCGGGATTGGTTCTGGGGTATTGAGGCGGGCACCGAGTAAATCACCAATCCAAAATTACTAATGGGGACAATTTTAATGATGACGATGACGCTCAACAGTAGAACTAGGCAGAATTGGCTTTGCATCTTCGTGTGTACTAGGTTCCGGACCTCCATACCGGGAGCGCCGAATATCCTCGAGAGACAGACAGGTGTGTGTAATGTCTGCGAAAAATGCTTCATGTAATATCGTTCGATATGGGCATAATGTTTATCGAACCCTGCTGCTGTATCAAGCATGCATTACGCCAACCGGCTTGGAGGCCGAGCAAACAGCATTTTTGCGTGCATCTCTCATGCAGTTGCTCGTGTTGGATTTTTTAAATAATATTTTCATGTCGTCTTTTGCGTCCACCCGATTTTCATATACATGTGTATATGTAAATACTCAGCACACAAATTAATCGCGTGAATCGCTGGGCTATAATTGTGAATGTATGTTACACTGAGCGCGACGCTGATATGTTTTCTTTTTGTAAATCATCTTTTTTTCCAAGCCAATTATATTATATTCTCACATGAGAAGATTGCTTCACCTGCCACGTACCACTCATTGCCACCTGCTGCCCCCTCTTGTGTATGATTTTCACCTTGATTGCCAGATTCACCGGAGGTCAATATATTTTATTTCTGCATGCTCCACTTCGGAGAACGCTATTATCCAGCGTTGTTTTAAAGAAATCATCCTTGGCAGCAGGTCTGCAGTGAGTGACTCGTTAATGATCATGTGTGCCAAGTACAAGCTCGATAGAGAGAACCTGCCCACCTCTCTCAAGAAACCGAGCAGCAGCTTTGCGTGATTTTATGCCCAGAGAAGAGGGGATTTTAATTTAAGCTGTATTATCAGCATCTGGCCGCATGTTAACTTCTTAACTTATCAACTGTTTCATCATCATTCAATTTTGATATACATCTAAATATTATACGTTTATTTCAATATTTCATTATTAATTTGAGCACCATTTTATGCCAATTATTGCTAAGCAGCTAAAGTGGATCTGTGTGTCCCTTGTAAGCTGTTGACCCCTGTGCATGCGTTGAGGGCTACCAGGCGCCGTCCTCGTTCATGCACAGGATCTGTCAACACTTAGGCCTCACAGACTGGCGACCAATGCAATCGGATAAAATCTTATGCTTTAAAATTAAGTCTAAACATGTTATAAATTGCGCCAGTTCTGCTGTTTATTTACATATCCCTGTGCGTGTCATTTCAAACTTCAATCCAATTCCACCAAAATCATCGAATTTCATAGAAAAACGTCAAAATATTTCCGGGTCGGTGAATATAATGAACATTCATCACAGCAATGATAAAAAAAGATGACAGCATATTTGCCCCACAGACACGGATCGATTGACAAAATGGTGGAGTGATTTATTTCATAAAATCAATGAGTACCATGTATAGAGTCGTCCTATTCAGATATGTATTTCGTACGTTATCTCTGTTGCCAGACGGTACCTAAGTTCGCGTATTATGGGTGAAATTTATTGCTCTAAAAGTTTCTTCAATTTCAGAATCCATTTAGTTTCAGGATCCGGGTCAATTTATGGTATGAAGATTTTTTTAAGCGAGTAAAAATAACGCCCTTTCTTGTAAAACGAACGACAGTATTCTTGGTATTTACTTCGAAAGAATTATTTTTTCTATGTTTATAACAAAGAGATTGGATCTAGATCCAATCTTCTTGGTTTATAAATAATAATAATAATCATCATAATAATAATCATAATAATAATAAAGTTTGTTTTTGAATTGTGTAAAATCCGCCGAAGTGCTCTAGAACGCATTTGTCAAAAAGTTCACAACGCGTAGTAAATGAAAAAAAAAAAAAAAAAGAAAAAAAAAAAACGAAAAAACGAAAAAAAAAACGAGATGGAATAATAAATAAAACACACTGTTGAAGAGTACAGTTTTCAAATTCGATTTAAGAGCAGAAAGAGCAAAGGACAAAATTTGAGGTGCAGATAAGGCAGTTTAAACGTATACAGATTACCGATTGTCCTGTGAGTCATGACCCTTATATATCAGGACAATAATATTTCAACTTCGCTTCGAGTTCGAGCAGACCGACGTTTAACGGAGTTGGGTCGGTTGAAACTGCGCTATGATGAGTACTTTTAGCCAATCACACCGAAATAAACCATAACGCATTTCATTCGAGGCAATCATGCCGCATCATGTGAGTCGAAGTAGTCACAAAGTCACTCAGAATCAGTTATTTGATCTACAACACTCGCCACTCCGTCCGGTCATCTCAATGCAAATCTCAGATCGCGAAAAGAAGAAGTCACAAATAAGTGGCAACGAGGTTTAGCGAGAGTTTGCATTTAATGTGTAATCTCAGGGGTTTAATCAAAATGATTAAACACAGGTTTTGTAAATTGCGAAACGGGTTTCCGTCATTATTTCGTCGTCAGGAACAACAGCGATCTTACATGTCGGAGCGCAAACAAGAAGTGGTACTGCGTCACTGGGTCTTCTTCTCAGAAGCTACGACGTGGATTATCACTTCTATGCCGACGACACTCAGATATGGTTGCCTTTTAATCCGAATGAGCAAGCTGCTGCAAAAGAGCGCATGGAGGAATGTCTGAGAGCCGTGAAACAGTGGATGATGCAACATAAGCTGAAAATGAACTCAGAAAAATCTTAATACTTACTGATTGCATCGCACTCCATTTGACGTCACATCAACCAGCGGCGGTCTCTCATCATTGGCGATCAACTGATTGAGCCTCGATTGCAACCAGTGCGAAACCTGGGCATACAAATGAGCCCTGACGCATCGATGGAAGCTCATGTCAACTCCATCTCCAGGGCATGTTACATGCAAATCGCAAACATCAATTCATAGCATTGTTCTCCAGGTTCTCTAGATCCAGGTTCTAGAATTTCCCATTCTGAGAATGAGGAGCTGGTATGTTCGAGATAACCAAGATTACATATAATACGCCCTTTTATAATAGCCCACTTTTGAAGGAGAAGGATACGATTTAAATGCACATTGGCTGTATTTCCCCATATGATATTACAATAGTTAATGTAGAGAAGGATACAAGAGTTATAAAGGGCAAGTAAGGTTGTTCTATTAAATAATAATGTATTGGCTTTCGGTCCCCCAGCATGCATAGTGCATGTTACTGGGCATTCCAGGAATACAACCGAAAAAAAGCTACTAATTACTTCGGCTCACATCCTTGGACCGCATTGGCACTATTCGTTTCAGGTTTCAGAGCTTTCAGAAGCAAGTATTTATTCCCGAGAACAATGTCAAAAACCCAAATCGATGTCCAAGCAGCGTATCATCAGATAGCAGCCTGGGGCTCGATGCGCTTAAATGTCCAGTTGGACTCTCAGTGCTTTTTATCTGTGTCACAATGTCACTCAATCCAAGTGTGTTGCAAACATTTTAAGCGCAGTCCATTAGATTGAGAGCCTTAAGGGCTTTGCTCTGTGCCATGGTGAGGTGGCCATGCAACATCATTTGCATTAAGTGACATTAACCCTGTCGGATATCTGGATGACTGAGCTGAATGTCTGGCTCAGCTTAAAATCTGTTTAAATCGGAGGCCATTTGTTTTGCATTTAGTGCTTCAGAGACTAACCCAAACCACCCTATATCTACTACCCAGCAGGATGGTGGCTGGGAGTGTATAGTCCCCTGATGCAGCAAAAAGAAATCATTTCTTAGAGGAAGCAATACGTTCTAAACTTGATTGATGTGCGACCACCTTTTTCAATATAATACAAACTTATTTGAATAACAATACATTGCAAAAATAGATATATTTTTTCTTCTTTTCGCGATTCATGGTGCTCCTCTGCTTCCCAGACTCCCATTTATAGGCAGCTCTATTGCCAAGTGTCCAACCCACTGATGAACGACCAAAGCCTTTGCATTAGCGTAAATAATCCCCACATTGAACATTTGGAGAGTTGGCAATCTCTTCCCGACAAACAGACCGCAGCAGATCGATTTCGCCAGCATGTTAACACTCCAGAGTGGCGTCCAAGCAGTGCATATGAGCCAAAATTTAAGTATTGTATAATGCATGTTTAGGGGATATTGATGCTAGTGTGAATGTAGCTCAAGGGGTGTGAGGTTGCCTTTAGCTGCCCTTGCAAAAGCAATGATACGCGGAGGAAGATGATGACATGCAGGAGGTAAACAGCAAGCCTCTGTGCTGAGTACAATTTCGAGTATGATTAATATGATGAAATGAGGATAATGATTAAGGAGGAATGATAAGAAGAATAAGAAATATAAAATCCGCTGTTAAAGGAGGAGACGTTTGGCAGCATCTCCCTTTCTTGCCTCAAATGCCAATTGGATTTGAACATTCCACCTGCTACATTGAGATCTGCCATTTGAGCCGATTTCAAAAGTTAATTGTAGGCACACATCCGACGATACACATCTCACAATGTGCATTGTCCGAATTCAATGCTGCATTGCATGGATATTTTATGAAATGGTAAACTGCTGATCCAATTGAAGCCTCCAAATATACACTAAAAGAGGCATGTGATTAGGCATAGCATACATTGCATCAGGCTATTAATCATGCGCTGTTCCTGGGAAAAAAAAAACACACACCCAGGCATTTTCAGAAAGCGCAATTTTACCACGAGTGGATATGTATGTATTCGTGGAATAACACGTTTGATATGTTTTACCTATTGTAATTTTGTTCTATATTCGAAGACACATAAGTTTAATTGTTAATTGGTCACGCTTGTCATCTGTAATCAATAACTAAGAGTCTCAGCGAAAACCAACTTAAATATATCTACCAGTACGGAAAAACAAAATAAGAATCTGATAAAAACATACAGCTGTCTTTTTGGCACCAAGAAAACGAAGCCATTTTGCCATCTAAGGCGCCGTAAAATATGACTCAGATCTGAAATGAGGTAGAGGGTAGACTTGACCTTTGTATTATTCTTTAGATGCTGGAGGTGAGGTGTCCCCTGTGAGGAGGTTAATCAGTTCCTTGTGTTGTCTATTGATTGTGTCTCACGGAACAGTTTGCTGTGTGCGGTTTCATTTCAAATAGGACTTAAGAGCGGCTACAACTGAGCTGCACACATCGGGTGGGAAGAGCACCAGATGTCATGCTGCATGCGGATGCGTGAGGAGCTATGGTGTCTCTATCTTGCTGTTATCTCGGATTATACTCGATTAAAGGTATGGATAGGTGGTTGTAATACTGTGTGGTTATCTTACTTGGTTATTATTGGCAAAGGTAAGCAGAGTGTGAAAATTGTGCCTTTACAAATAACCGGAATAGGGAGTTATTACTGAAATATGGGAGCTACTTTTCAGAGAGCTAACAAAGTGGGATAACAATAAAAGGTTTGCTGCTCAATATTACTTGTCATGAAAGTGATTTAAAAGCCTGTAATCCAATCGGCCTTCTGTTAATGAATAAAAGCATTAATCTCAGATCAGATATTAATCGCGGCATCAACAGCAGCGCCAAACAGTGTACAACGGTGTTCATGTCGAATACGAACAAGATGGAAATATCAGTTATCGTATTGTACTGACCACTCATGAGTCGATGTATATCAGACATGTTTACGTTAATACTGAAAACGCTAAGTTACTCATTTGGCGAATTCAATGTCTATATGATCTGAAAATAAATACGTGAATTATATCGCTATTTTTTTTTTTTGTCAACAAATAGCTCATCTGTACCTGCGAAGTGGAACAGAAAATGGGGGTACCACTCACCATGATTAAAATAATATTCATCTGCCTCATTCCAGCTTTTCTTCAAAACTAATCAATGAAAACAGAATTCACCTGATATAGATGCAATTGCCTCAAAGCAGATTGTTCGCGGAAGAGACAGATTTTCACATTTCTACCTCTAAATTCTGAGACACCGAGTTTTTCACCAATTGCGTTGCCTCTTTTGCAGGTCTTCAGAAGAGTGTGTGTGTGCTGGTTGCCTTTCTCTTGTGCTTTGTGTCATCCAGAGACTGTTCTCGATCAACTGAATCAATTCTGAAGTGTGAAGGAAACATTCAACGTCAGTATGACCTAGTTGTCGAGGAGATGGTGGCCGGTAACGACAGTGGAGTTCATCAACTTTGCAGGTATACTATACTTCATTTCAAAGTATAGGATAGGCTTTATATAGGCGATACGAGGTCATACCACGAGACAGATGAGCGAGCCTGGCAAGAGCCCGGTAAACCAAGAGACCCCATCATTGCTCCCAGCCCCTCCCCCATCTCGTAATTTTCACCCTTCTCCGAATGATCTGCCTCTCCTCACAGATCTGCAATAGCCACACATAATCCCCTCATCTCAGCTGCAAACAGCTGCTGTTTGCTTTACTTTTGTACATCTTTGGTTGGATATTTCTCAGTTTACCCATTTGATGATTTCAGCTCATACAGCTCGATGCTAAAGTGCTTGCATGGATTCTCAAGGGCGTGCCCTGCAGCCGTGGATTACGTGGACGAAGCTCGTGCTCGTTTTAAGCAAAACATCGGCATCTACTGCGACTACGTCAGGCAGGTAAGTACCCGTAGTCATGACAACGCTGTCATTACCCATGGTCTGCATGAAAATCTGTCCACTGACGCGTAATGGGTTGCTATGGTGATGATAACTACCACGAGTAGTTATGAGTGCAAAGAAAATGAGCTGAGATTAATAGTTGATGAGAGAACTGATTGCGTAACACACTGCAGTGCTGCCTGAACAAATTTTTGTTTTCATTGTTCTAAGGGCATGGGTAACACTTCCAAAGCAAAGGCAAATTGACTAATGGCACTACCAGTGATTGTACTTCAGCAAAACGCATCGAAATTTACTTTAATCCATCCGCGTCTGCCATACTTTTCCTTCGTCCCCCAGGAAGAGCGGCTCCAAACAAAGTCGGACTCTCCGCACCAAGGACGCTCATCCTGCACCAGACCAGATTCCCACCTGTACCTTTGCCTCATATTCCTCGTCGTGTCCATCATAGCAACGAGATGACAAGAAGTATCAAGAAGAACATCGCTTCTTATGATTGCGTGTCATCGCAATTTCCTTCTCTTTCATCCAGCTTCGAGTTTTTTATGCGCTTGCTTTGTGCAAAATGCAAAGGAAAATGGAGATAACAATATATTCAAAATGAATGGCCGTCTCCGGAAATGCATCATTCTATTTATATTGCAAAAACTCATAATAATAGTGAGTGTTGATTTCAAACAGTAAGAGCAATACTTTGTTCACACAATGTTGTCAGTGTAAAGCAGTGAAAAGCACAAATTGTCGGTGTTTCCCCAATAGAACGCAAGTATGTGTGCCTCTGAAGTGCTCATTAGGCACCCAGTACGACCAATTCACCCTGTCACTCTTCCCTTGACCCATGATGGGAGAGATGGCAATTAGTGAAGGATCTCAGCGCCTGAGGAATATCCTGTTGGGTGACCTAATTTGCAGTGGCGAATACCTTTAAGCTGTGTGCAAGGGTATTCCACAGAGGCTTATATATCGCCGAGGCTTTAAATTGGAATGTTCATCGATGCATGTTTGAGGATTGCTGTTGATTTCACAGATTGGCCTATATAAGCATACAGAGTGTTGAATATCATTTGAGATTTATATTTCGTGTACATATATACGTAATAATCCTAATGAACGCATTGATGAAACCATTTGCTCCGATCAAATCACATTGTGTTATTTCATGAATAGAATAAATGTTCCTTGTTAAGAAAATCAGCCACTATACTGCTTTTTGTTACTCCATAGAGGTCTTTCAATGAATTATAGATGCCACACCACAATAAAGCACCCAGAACAAGGCCAAGCATTTCCTTAACACCATCACAAAACACCAATAGCAAGCAGACAGAAACACACGGAAGCATGCAAGCGCTTACCGTTAACATGCCCATGCGACCGAGATGCAGTGCATGTAACTCTTGTTTTAATAACAAAAATTTCAAATTGCAGTCTAAGATGATTGAGCAAATTATAACAAGTTGCAAGAAACTTAGAAAAGATCAAATACAAAACATTAAAACACACACGTGGCACCACAAACGCAAGTCGTTCTTTTCGTTGCATACAAAACAGATATGTTTAAAAGGTTTTTCCTTTCCCGTTTTGGGGTTAAAGATCAACCATAATGCCCAAGATAACGCCAAATTTACGAAATATACACCCTAAATAACCTTCCAGTGCATAATAATAATTATCTGATATCATTTACATAGTTTAAAAGAGACATAGGCAGCGCATATTCAGTGGTTACCGCCATTTTGGTTTGGTTCACACATTTTGCCGTTAGTGGAGTTTGAGAATGACGTCATATCTATCCGGAAAAAACACGAGGCGACCCGGCAAAAAAAGGTTGCTATGGTAACAGATCAACACAAATAATTCGGCTTTGTCGCCTCGAGTCGGAAAATGACGATAAAATCATTAATATCTTGAGTTATAGGGTTAATAACCTATCACATAATATTTGAATCGACTAATTCTCACTCAGTTTAACAATCAATACACACAAAAACAATATAATTGAGTTTTTTTGCAAATTTATTTCTCAATGTGTGGTCGATTGTTTGAGTCAATAATTATTACCTTATTCTCAGCTGAGCGATAATTGCGTTAAGATTATTATGTTTATGCGTTATGATTTCAGACCTAATCAAGTGTGTGTTACAAGTTACATTATAGTCATAATTGAGAAAATTCATTGATTTGCTCAGCATTAAATGTAATTGGGAGTGCGTCAATAAACACTTTAGTACCCTAGGGTTTATGGTGGGGTTTTATGACGTTATAACACCCCAGATAGGGTGGGGTAGGAGACTCTTGACTATTTTTCTATCTCAATAAATAAGCATTTTGAAGCCGCAAATGACTCAAAAATGGCAATGTATAATTATGTCCCGTCTCCGAACCAAGGCCTAATTTTTTTTTTCTTACACTTGTGTTGACCTTTAAGGTGACATCACATGAAAATTACACCGAGGGATAATTTTGAAACACAAACGAGTGTATTAATATTATAACACTCAATACCTGCTAGTTAATTGATATACTAAACATCATAAAGAATGAATAGAGGAAGATTGCCTAAGGGTAATTATTAGTGGGGGGGGATACTCATTTATGATTATACATGATCCATACGAACAAGGGACCATTGTAAAGGGAATCCCGATAATAACGCTTGATAAACGCTGCAGCTAAGCCTACCTAATGTACCATCACTTGATTGCATAGAACAAGTCTTCTGATGTTCTATCACAAGAGTTGCCATGCGAAAACAAGTGAGACGAGCTTCGTCTGGCAAACACATGACATCTATTGAAGGGACGACGTTTTCTGCATCAATGGAAGTCATAAAAGTTCAAGTTGGTGCGCTGTTTTTTGTTTATGTCTCTGAATTCCATTGGGTTCGGAATCAGATTAATATCCGGGAGGTCAACTGGTAGATAATCATTACAAACAATTCGATTACATCTAGAATTTATGTTTTCTGTCAATTGTGCAGTTGCATTTCATTTTCCAATAATATGTTTCCAATAATACGTTGGTGCAATATTTGCCCTGAATCTGAGAATGCCAATTGGCTGAACATCAAATAGGGCAACAGCATTTAGCCTTGATCAGTGCATAGCTTGATCATTTCTCATCCCAATCAGCCAATGGCCATGATTGCACCCCAGTGTCACATGATAGCCGCTGCAATTTGGGCGTCATACCACGCTTTCTCCTGTGACTTCTTTCTTACGAGGTGCCTTAAATTGACGAGCGGAATAGAATGACCGATTTAGACCACAAGCTAAGCTGCGTTCAAGGCTCTGTAAAGCCTCCCCTGTTAAACGGGGGCCCTCGCAATATTCCCTGATGATCAAAGCCCCATGAAATTACCGATTTCAGGATGTGCAAGCAGCATCTACGCAACACATGCCATTGCTAAGGCCACGACCAACGCAAGACTCACAAGTACAACTTTCAAGTCGACCAGACATTAAGATTAACTGGATATACATGTGTATTGTTTGCTGATAATAATTTAGATGAATAGCGATTCTAATTCAATGGTGAATATTCTCGTGTGCGACATAAGCACGGTGTTCAGTTAAATATTGCGTCATCCATGCCGGCAGCAGACGTCACAATCTTTGCCCTACATACGACAACAGCATTGCAGTACTTCAGCAATGGACCAAATGCGCAGAATGACAATAACTTGGGAGCTCTGGGGACGAGTGCGGTGTCATCCCTGATGAAGACAAACCTCCTTCTCTAATTTTCCTACTGTGTGCATTCGGGCGTTCACCAAAGGGCAACAATCGACGCAAGGTGGTAAGCATTGGTCTACGCACGATGTTATTGTAGGACTAATTGTTAGCGACCGTGTATCATATGCAGCCAGATAATTCAGAAGTTCCATTCCATTTTGCAAAAAAAAAAAAAGAAAAAAAAAAGAAAAAAAAAAGGCTTCTTCTTGTTTACCTTCTTGTTTAATTAATTTTTACCGTTGGAGTCTTTGCTCTTGCATCGTTGCGATATTGAGGTGATGTGAATATGAACGACCAAATTTAAGTTTCAGTTAATGGTTCGCTGTGATTTATTGCTCTTCGTGATCTTGCTTCATAACAATCAAGTGACGGCATTCATGTTGTTCATCACCGTGTGTCTCTCTGGACTGGGCGAGGAAGCTTCTTTAATGACTTCCGCCCACATTTGCTGTCAAAATCTGCACCAAATAATGAACAGAGTAAGATCGCATTGACCAGTTTTCCGAAGTTCATGACGCAATAGAAAGTTTTTATTTTTTGTTGAAAATCGTGTTGATCCCCCTTCTAGCTGTCTCCATCATAGACATGGAGGTTAGCTTGTACAAACGAGATATGGGACATCGCTCGTGGAGATTGGTTTTTATACGGGAGGCCTGTTTCTATGGTAACACACGCGATTATCGCAGATTCCGGTTTTGGCGAACCAAAAACGATCTAATTTTGCACAAATTAATCATCTTTTAGCAAATTTGGGCTCGGTTTTATCTCTGCTGTATTTTTACTCGCACTATAGTATGAATTGTATGTCGGGTAGACCTTTATTTATAATTCGTGCGAAACTGCGGACCACTCACTCAGGTGATCCGTTATTACTATTTTTTCACAATTCGGAGATAGATCAATGTCCCATCTTGTCTGCATAAGCTGTAACCTCCATGCCTATGGTCTCCACCAATCCATACGGGTTCTTTCCTCTTCATTTTTTTTCTCCTTTTCTTATACCTCACTATACTCTTCACGTAAAACTCTTTAAATTTTCCTCAGGCAATGCTGCTGTGACAACCAAAGAATTCAACCATTAGCTCCAGCTGTTGTTTTCTCTCTTTTTCTTCTTCTCGCATGAGTATAAAGAAGACAACAATATCAGTATAATGTTGGTTAACTATTGCACCCTCAAATTGACACCTAATTTTGCACACAGATGCTCACACGGAATTTCTGAGAGCAATGGCATTATTATCTGGAACTATCCATCCTCAAAATACTAGCACTGTCGTTGGAGGCACATAACAGGGTAGATTGCGAGATTGCCAATAAAAAAACAGTAGCTGTGTCTATGCCACCCCTCTTGGGCAACTGACCTTCGGATATGCTTCTCTTGGACGTCTTGGTCACTGTCCAATTGCCCTCAGGTAGCTACTAAAGAGAACACTGGGCAATTAGCGTAAATAGTTATTTGCTCAGAGAATACTGCATACATCGATTGCCACTGTGATCGACAGATGCATTTGTTTTGTAAAAGTTACTCAGACTGTTCTGTCCAATATTCAAGACGTATTAATTAACCAAGTTCACGATCTTCTTTGAGAGGGCCACCGCGGTTCTCATGTGCTTCCTGGTCTGATGGTGGTGCCACGTTTAACAAGGAGGCGACCATTTAATATTAGTCTATAAATTTACACCAGTTATTTTCTCAAATACTCAACCGAAATCTTTATTTTGTGATTTTATATGCAAGAGCAGTATTGGTACAAACTCTTCAGGATAAAGGATGCCATACATATACTAGTAACCATTTCACAGAATGGCTTATCTGTTAAAGTCACGCATCAATTGAGATTATGATGTATGTCGTGCTGCAAACATGCATATGTGCATTTAAAAAAATGTGAATCCTTACTTTACTATACTCGGAAAGAATGCCTACAGTGAATTTCGATCAAGTCGGCTGTGTTGCAACAGCAACAAAATGCACCAATATATATACAGAAGACTTCATAATGCATCATATAGCAATATTTATAGAGAACCTTGTAAACGCTCTGTGTGATTATTTACTTTTACTTTATTTGGTGCAAGTAATAAACAGCTATTGGGTGCATGGTTTTCACAGGGCGACTAAGAAACCAAATCATGAAAATGTTTGCAGCTGTTGAGATTCTTTTTTTCTCTCCGTTTCACAATCCAAGAGGACATATTTTTATTTGGCGCGACATGTGTACCAGACGGAGCTACTTGTATCTTCTTGGCACAGCTCGTCTTAAATAATAATAATAATAATAATAATAATAATAATAATAATAATAATAATAATAATAATAATAATAATAATAATAATAATAATAATAATAATAATAATAATAATAATAATAATAATAATAATAATAATAATAATAATAATAATAATAATAATTTATTCGTATAAATAAGTATACAGGATTATATGATTATTGGCCATTATTCGTAATTAACTTTTAGCGCCGGCAAAATGCAACTCGAGTTCGCCGAGTCCCATTTAACAGACATGAGATTACATTTAGAGATTACTTGGGCGACAAAATTCTTCTTTAGACATACATGTACAACTATTTGTTTCGTGAGCTGATGTTACATGGTGTTATAAACGATCACAGAACGTTATGATTGAAGAGCGACGAGCTCAAGCCAAACAAACGCCAGTTATTCCATAATTTTCTGCCATCGTAAATTGAGCTGGAGTATCCTCGTTCGCGGCATCGAATCGTGGCGATTCTCAGAGTTGAGCATTCTTGTGAATACTTATGGTGTCAGGGTCCATTATATAATACCCAGATAGCCATCGCTCCAATGTTTGTAATACAAAAATAGCATGGCCCGAGTTTGTCTTTCAATGTCAAAGAGGGAAAAGGGATGATCATGCCTGATATAATCATAACGTATCTGCGATGCCAATGGCTACTGTGTCGCCGCTCCCTTGTACGCACGGCGCGATTTTGCTGGGGCGTGTATAGTCTGATCGAACCTGAGTTGACAGCCATAGTCAATTCCATACAAAAGATATTGAGCAACACACGTACCTCCTCCTAACTTTATTTATATCCTGAGAGTACTCTTGCAGCTCAGAAAAGTTTTCAATTAACATAAGGACAGAGTCATACATGTATTTTATTAGAAAAAAAAATGCTGACCAGCATCCTATTAAGGGTTCACCTCGGCTGCTGCCCTTGCTATGATGATATTGAAGTCAGCTACAGCGATTGAATAAGAACGCGATTTAACGGGGACACGTAAAATGATGTCGCGCAAATGGTGAGAGCTCATCCAGACGATAAATCGAAAAAACCAGATAATAATGGCAAACAAACTGAGGAACCGTGTATAGTTAATAAATAAATTATGATTAAGCGATTAAACGAGCAATGCAAAATTTTGTTATGCATCCAAGTGAACAAGTTTTATATTTTTCTGGAATTCGTTGAGTGATCAATTAAACCGCACGGACATAACGGATTCGGGGAGGATCATACTGTTTTGAAGAGAATCAAAGTCTAAAACTATCAATTAAAAGTTTCCACTGTGCTTCAGTAATCAGTGATAACTGAATAATGTGCCAGTGGCCGAGTCGTCTATAGGCCTATTGAGAGTGACATTTCTTTTCTTAGAACATATTATCTGCTGAAAGCAGCTAAACAAATTTACTATCGGTGGTTAAGTCGAGCAGAAGATCGAAGGTGAGTGCAGACCTATCGCATAAGCACACTACTGGAACTGCATTTGACCACCGATTCCTTTGCCATGCACGAACAGTCACCTCTTCATAAGTTCATAAAGATATTGTAACCTTATGACACCCTTCAGGTCCAGGTCATGATCGATGATGTTATTTACAGTTTTGTCTGTTTGCCTGCCAATATCAGCTTATATTGTTTGACAAACACACGCACCCGCGGTGTATACAGAGTGGGCCAAATGTAGTCCATTATAAAAACAAAAACTCAAAATATTTTGAAATGTATCAATTATTCCTCCCAAAAAAATAATATCTGGTATGGATTTACTATGTTTTTCGGTGCTCATTTTTGAAAAAAAAAAAAAAAAAAAAAAAAAAAAAAAAAGCTGTCAATTTTAAATGAGGGAGGAACATTTAAATGCGAGTGCGTGAGTGATCGCGAAGAGAGCAAAATCAGATGAGCCCCTGAACGAGCATTGAGGAATGTCTCCTTTTTATTGCGCTTCAATACAAACCATCTGCTTTTTTTAAGAAGATAAACATTAGTGCTGTCAACAACAATAGCACTCTCAAACAAAGTAAATAGTACGAGAGCATTGCATATATTATATACACACCGCATTGTGTGTTCAAAATCATCGAGCTTACAAGGAAAAGCCGACCTCCAGATATATCTAACTCAATCGAGGTTTACTTCCTTTTGAGTTCTGATAAATATATCTTCTCAATCAAACCTCGACGGACGGGTGATGTAATACAGCCAGAGGGCTTTCATGGCGTCGAGGCATGGGATAATTTGACTCAGATCCGACTTAAATTCATTCACAAGGGATTCGTCAGCAGCGAGGGCAGAACCAAGCGGGCGTGTAATCAGCAATGTTTGTCACAATAGACCGCTAAACACCATTTTTAATCTCACCGATTAGCGCCACATTGTGCGAGTGCAAGAAAAATATTCATAACCCCAAAAAATCGGTTAATCCAATTCTCGAATATCGCTGCACGTGATTAGATTCACTCACATTCTTCAGTGGACACATTATTCTAGATTAATCATTTCCCACCAGTGCATGAATTGCATGTAAATATTTTTATTGTACGGAGGAGCCGATGGTTACAGTTAATACTACATACAATCCAGTTATGTGTAGGATTAATTTGTGTAATATATCAATGTTATGGTAATTTCATCGTTTGCTAAATTAATTCGCCCCCGACTCCACAACACGATTCCGCTCTGCCGTCCACAAACAACCCTACGTGTGGTACTATACACCACAATAATAAGCAGGATAATGACCCCTGCATGGCATATCACTATAATTATATTACTAGTAATAGGAAACCTAGGTCCCGGTGATGATCTTATATCTGGAGCCCACATTAGACGTGTTAGAGAGGCCGTGACACCCTCTATTTGGCATAATGGGATGTCAATTCTTTGATGATGGAAAATATATATTGTGCTAAACACCAGATGCGTAATATACAAGTTAATTATATATTGTTGTATCAACTGCGTATTATCTCTCCAGCACACACGAGTACTTGCTTATCAACCTACATACTGCTCAGCTATCTCTGTCATTTAGCTGTGCACTTCAGCATTTATTCAAACAGAGCTTCAAGGTGAAAGAGGAAAAAGGTAGTAAACCGTTAAGTGTCGCTATGCTTGGTTGATTCCTGTGGCCAGAATCTGTTTTGGGTTCGTCTCCATTCAGCATGTTGAGCTGGTGACGAGAGGACGCTGTGTAGCTGATGAGGTGATTGCGGCATCAACGGCGACTCAAACGGATTACGTAATCAACTGATCAATAAGTGACTCAGGTAAGGCAACAGTTTGTTTTGGAGCATTGTTCTGTTTATAGATAATGATAATTGATGAGGTTTTGTATTATGTATGTATCTATAGAGGAGCATACACTACAGATACGGTGCATGTTCGTAACAATTAGGCGTAATGCTCGGTTAAATAGGAACTCTATAATTACACACTAAATAAATAAGTAAACTATATATTTATTAAAACCAAGAAAATTAATGCCGTTGCACTGTTGGACTAATTTGTTGTGAAGAGGTAGGCCCCTACGTAGAAGTTGACGATGCTACACATATTACGCTCTCCCGAAATCGTTATTATTACATGTATTCTACAGTAGCCCAATAGAGTTATAAGCGGTGTGTTTCCATTGCGTTTGGGTCAATGCCTCAACAGATTGAATGTAAAATGTCAAGATTCCCTTACAGTTAGATTTCCTTTCAATAGTGATCAAAGGAATTGCTTGTGTAAAAAGGATTTCAAATTGTGCTTAACATTCAAAGTATATTTTTTTCCCTTTGAGACGTTTGAAAGAGTAAAGTGATACTTAGGTGATACTATATATCGCATTTCTCTGATGATTAAATGTAAATTTATAGTAAAATGGAAAAGAAATGCGGGTATAAAACGAAGGACCACCAACGGAACCGGAATCCGCAGAATCCCTTAACCTGATATCATATAATATTATTACACAGCCAACTATTGAAATTGTCGGTTATAATTTTGCTTTATATTTGTCTGGGGTGAATAAAAATAGAATGTGGCGATACGTCGCATTTTTATGGCCAAAAATGTAGCCCGAGTATTGATGAGAAAAGTTATGAGTATGACATGTACTATGGAAGTTAGTCCTCATGTTCAGCTTTCGTTATTGTTATGTTTAGTAGCAAAACATCCAACATTCAAATATGTACACACACGTAAACACGGTCGAATCGTAGACCCCTATATTTAGTTATTAATAAATTATGGTTTGTTTATGCTTGCATATAATATGTATAATATAATATGTACAGCTCATCTTATGTCGGAGTGTAATGATTCATTTATTATTCATTATGATTGCCATGATTGTTTACATAATACATGTCTCACGGCTTCAACCAAAAAAAGCCAAATCATTGAAATTTCGAAATGTTTGAAATAGCAATTAAAGTGTAATGCAGTCGGAATTCAAGAGGTGGATAAGCTTGTTGTCATTAACGAGGGTAATGTCTTTATTTTCCCCAACATATATGAACTAAAAATAAATAAAAAACCACAAATATTTGCAAATTCCACCAGCATGCAAGCCCAATTAGCCAAATTCTCCTCCTGTCACGCGTGACTGGCCTCACATGAAAAGAATGAAAATGTCCCATTTCACGCTAAACTCAATAATTGAAGCAAGGGAAGCAGACGACAATAGAATCTTGAGCCAGCATGCTGTCATATTTAAGCCATACCCGCCGTCGGCGATACTTTTAAAACGGACTGACACACGAGCTTATACGACTATAAAGGCCTCTTACTTCCGACACCTTGTCGTAACCATAGAAACCGAGTTGACATAACATCGAATCGCACCAAACAAATAACGGCTGTGGATATAACGGATGATGTTCTACTGTAAATTCATTTCAATCACCATGCTACTGAGTGCTGTGTTCTGTTATAATTATCTTCATGTTGTACCGTTGTATGTACTATATGGTCACAATCAATAAGGTACGTGTGTGTGTAGCACTGTTATCGCGGGGCTGCATATGTTAAGAGAGGTATTTAGAGATAACGCTTACTTATTTCTGAATTTCGAGTGTAGTAAGTGCTAGCTGCTCACTAAGCATCATACTTTTTCGATCAATTGTTCGATGATACATTATTAATATATACATTAATCGAATATAGGTGGCTGTTCAAGAAGATAATTCAGCGCAAAATGACAAAGAATTAATCAAGTGTACATGCAGGTATAATATTATATACATAACTACTACTATAAGAATCAAATAATGCGATAACTTTTTGCTTTGTAATATAATTACAGGTATAATATAATGTATGTACATATATGTAAACACATACAATTATACATGTATCATTGCCGATCAACACCTTTTAATCCATAAATAAGATGAATGAACCAACCAAAGAAGAAGAAGGAGGAAAAGAGACTGCCTGGTTCCGTAAAATAGCAGGTAGTAGTGAAAGAGTGCAGCTAATTATCGTTCCGCAGAATCACATTTCTTCTTTGATCGCCTTCATCTCATTGTATCATTCAGTAACCACCAAGTCCAGCGCAGCTAAGACGGTTATAATGGGCTTAAATTAACACAAACATTCTCGATGAACTCTATTAATTGGTTAATTGACTTCATCATTACACAACTTGACAACAATTACCCAAGTAATAAAAACATCAACCCGATTTAATGACTTTCCAACCTCATTAATTGCCCTGATAATTATCCTAATTATGAGCTATAAAACACAATGCCGCCCTTCTTTAAAGGGGGCCGGGTTGCATGTCTCTAATAATAGACCCCCACCCATCCCCCCCTCTCTCCTGCCGTCGCCTGACATGCTTTTCTCTTTAGCGATCATGCCCATGTTAAGCCGTGCCACAGGCAAGTCAGAGGACTGTTCAGTCTCACTCGGGATGCTCGCTCTATGCTCTCAGTCATTGCAGGTTGGAGCCATGCATGGAATGCATCCGATTCAAGTCTGCATCTACACACCTGGTCGCCATGACAACGGTATTATCTCCAAGGTCTTACAGGTATGTCATTAAAGTGCCCATCTCGAAGTCTTGTTTCTGTGGATAATTCGGGTCTTTGGTGCGTTTTACGATCAATATCGTGTTATATTGTGCTATGTTTAGTGTAGGCATATAATTATAATCGGGGGTTTTAATTACTGCATGGTGTAGATATTATTATGATTATGCCAAGTACATGTAATACTTTAATATAGTGAGTGAAATCCACTTTAAAAAATATAATTCATTCATAATTTGATATCACCACAAAGCCCATAATCGCCATCTGTAGTATCGTTATTAACGGATACTATGTAGAGCCAAAGTAATTAGAATTATCACCGACAATTCCATTTCATACGAGATCAGAACCAAAATAAGAAGCAATCAATAGTTATATTGAGAATGTGCAGGTAGATTGGCCTCTATTCCATTATAACGAATTTTCAACAATGAACACTCCGTCTGCGGTTGATAAAGCTCATTGTCCCCAAGACGGAGCAACGTGAGTCACCTGGTCGGAGGGGGGGGGGGGGGAATTCTCTCCGGAGTTTTGCCTTCCACAGAAGCCCGACTCCAGGTACGCATGTAATGCACACATGTACATGCATGTATGTTGAATATTGATCGCTTTCACTGCGTCGCCAAATTCACCTATGGGCGACAGAGATGCAGAATATTGAACCCTGTGATGTATCCAACCGTGCATCAGACTATATGAGCCTCATGCAATAGTTTCAAGGTTCGCCGGCATACTTGATAATTTCTGGGAAATACCAGGTATCGATTTGAGACTACCCAAGACAAATGTCCCCGCCTTATTTCAAGATATCCAAGCATGTCATCACGAAGAGCAACCAGAGGGCATCCATACACATTTATAGAGTATTTATTTGTGGGAAGCAGCATTTCGATTCGTTCCTTATTTATTTTGGCCGATACAAACAAGAGCAATATCTGACGGTATTCACGTGACCTCTACGTGAATTCACCCAAAGAAGAAAGAAAAGGGAGTCCCCCTCAATTAGTTCATATTGACTCCGGTTATTAATCCTTCGCATTGAATAATCCACAATCGAACGACCTGCGCTTCCCTTTTCAACCTCAGCGCCATCAACCCGGTCAGCAATTAAACATTCCTGTGATATTAGCTTTACCTCACGATATAAAGTTCCTCCTTTCAAATGGCGATTGCATGCAGATACATGCTTCATCATACACACTTATTCGCACTCGAGTAGCTACAGTAGGCTACACAGAAAGAATGCACACAGTAAACTTAGGAAATGACACTTAAAGAAAAGAGGTCTAAGGCGAACTAGTATATATAAATAGTCTGTCAACTGTGAATAGACAATGAACATGACGAGTGTGTGTGCATTGGTGGAATATGAATCAGTTCACCTTGCAGTTGAATCACAGTGAACAACACATACCGTAGCTAGGCACGAGTATAGTAAATCACAAATTATGTACATGTACGTGCATGTTGTTCGTATAGATGCTCGAAGCTGAAAAAAAAAATAATATTACGATTTGTTTCTTTTGACATCGACAGCGTTGTCCATCATGTGGGACAGACCTTCACAACGACCAGCAGAACGAACTGAGCCAGGATCACTCCTCCGACTCAGCTGTGATGTCTGGTTCTCCAGGCGACAGAGAGAACAGCCCAGACCAACGAACCAGTGAGGGATGGCACTGCTCCCGATGCGGCCTCCTGATAACGCCAATGAGACAGGTACTTGAATGCTGAGGGTCGGGATGAATTAGCTATTGTTATTTTCTTTACAGAACGGCTACGATTTTCTGGCGTCATCAATGGAGTCTTCCCCTCTTGGCTACAATACGAATAATAGCAACGGGCCTTCGGTGAGTGCCGGATATTATATTTAGCCATGATATCCGATCCGAAAGTCAATAAATAACCAGTCCAAATTCAATTCAATGGTAATTAATTAGCATCTTAGTGCAATTAAATAATTGAAATTTATATAGTTAAGATTACCTCATGTATAAGTTACTTGTGTGATGTGCCCATACATAATGCCATATAATCTTTTCCCCTCTTTTCAGGCGCCCGACCTGATGATGGTGGAAGCAAGAGGTTTATCCAAACTCCTGCAGGACCAATTGAGTCACAGGAAAACGCATCTGGAGCAATGTCGACAGCAGATTGAACATCTGAGTCGCTGTCACTCGACTCTGAGACATCACTTTTCCAGTCTCGATCATTTGGAAACCCAGCTCTCCACATCGGCATCATTAGCTGCAAACAGTGGTTGTCCAAAATGCTCAGCGAAACCTCACAGGACTGAAATATCGACTCAGACATACACTGACAAACCCTGGCACAGTTATCGAAGTTCTCCGGAACATTCCCAAGCCTTACTGCCCAATAAAACAACCCCAGTGAAGGATAAGAGTGAAACACCTCTAATCAATGGCTACCACTCAAACCCCAATAAGGAGAACCGCAAACCCAGCCCAGTTGAAAACAGACACAAGAGAAGACCTGCTCCTCTCATCATACCAGCCCGCTCTTACGAGATTCTCAACAGCATGGATTCAACCAATGACAATTCCTTGGAGGAGTTCATCTCACGTCGTAACCAACCGGGAGGACAGATCCCCGAACCGATGAGTCCCGTTCGATCGAGGGATGTCTCGCGTGAATCTCAACCCAACCCTCCGCCTAAGGTTCCCCCTCGTAACTACCACAGCGACAAGCGACCAGCAGAACACCGCAGTCGCTACGTCAACGACTATCGTTCGCACTCTGAAGAGCGACAACTGGATCCGAGACGTCGACCTCTTCACGTGCGATCCCAGTCCGAGGAACGCGTGTTGGAGACGAATTTAGGACCGCTGGATTCGTTGGACCACACGGCGGAGTTCATGGCTGGAAGCAGGGCGACCAGTACACCCAAAACTAGCGAAAACCCTAATCATATTCCAAAAACTGATCCACCTAAAGTACAGAGGTTTGATCGCCAAAGTCATGGTCGGTATTCCGTGAGGGACCCACGCCGAACCCCCATCACGCAGATACCAAGCGACTCAAGGTCAAAATCAGCCGAAAGGACATTGCAATCAAGGTCAAGGTCAGGTGGAGATTTGCTGAGTGAGCATCCGTACATGGTGCGATGGGGTTCAGGCGCGGATGACAATCTCTTGATCGCCCATGCCAATCAAGTCAAAGGTCAAATCAATAAAAACCACATGAAAAATGGATCCATGGAGTACTCAAGGACACACGAATCCCATGAAAGTCATTCCAGGTCACAAGACCGACGACCTACTAAACCTCCGCGACTTGGAACCAAATCATCCAATCAACAACAAGTATATACCAATGATATTAGGTCAAAGAACATGTCCCCAAACGGTCATTCCACTCAAATTCCGAACGGACCTATCAGAGCTTGGGATAAGAGGTCAAATGTGACATCATCAGAGCATCACAGTTCTCGAGGAAATGAACACGACACGTCATCAGAGGCTGGGTTTCCTTCTCGTCTTTTTCCGAAGCCAAATGTTTACCACGGGGTCAATGAACCGACGCGGCAACCAGAAAACCTCCCTTCGCAGCGATCTCGATTGTGGGAAAAACCAAAAATGAGGGCATAACCATTTGTTAATTTTGTTGAATGCTGTACGGTTTTTTGTTTTTGTACTTTTGGTAGGAAATAAAAATGTTGTTTATATTATTCAGAATTGATCAGGCTAATCAACTCTTCTACATGCAGGAAAGTTGATTTTTTGATAACTCTAATTATTAAAACAACCAAAACAACTACAAATTTGTGCAAAGGACAAAAAGAAATAATTTTTACTGTTAAGTAATAGAAATTTGTTATTATATCAAAGAAAAACACAGATATAATTATTTATTGGCAGTAATCAACAGAGCTTCTTCGTCAGCCATTTTGAATTCTTGAAACTGAAAAGTGGATGTCTGATCAAGGAATCTACAGCATAAAATAATACACACTTCCATCGTCTGGCTTCCCGAACGAAGGGCACTACGTATGTAAACAAATAATTCATAATTCGCTGCCCATAAACCAAGAATGTTTATTTTTCTGGTTATAAGTTCCCATTTTACGTTCCGATATAAGAGACTATACGTTGGAATGTATGTTCTACGTACCGGTAGTCATCCAGGGGAATCAAATCCCTTACCCTTAGATGGAAAGTCAAATGCTCCGCCACTGAGCCAAACAGGTAACTCTTATAATATTAGCATATAGCTGCTGTAAACAGAGTCACTTCAATCAAATAAGCATATACATATCCACCTTTATATTTAGAAAATTAGATAAATCTTGATTTTTTTTTTTTTTTTTTTTTTTAAGTGACCAGCTTCTCAACAAATGTAACCCATAATTATATTCATGTATTAATTACTTTAAGTATAATAGAGATGTAGAACATGCATGGGACGAAATCCAGGAAAGTTGACCAAGCTCACTACCAAACATGTTCTTCTCTCCCGACCACGCCCAAAACATCTCCCCCTTCCCCCTCCATGGCTCTCAGTCCCAGCGCAACAGGCCATAAACTCACGCAATAACGCACAATACAAAGACCTCAGAACAACTGAAAACTTCAAACGCTACAAAACAGGCAGAAACCAAGCCACCACTACACTACGACAAGCTAAGACAGCCTATGAAACCACACGTGTCCAGAGAATAAAAAAGTCCCCAAAAAAATTCTGGCAATTTATTAAAAGCCCTAAACAAAACTCACCCATTCCAGACCTCGAGAACGATGATGATTCACTAGCCACCACTGATCATTTCAAAGCAAATACTCAACCTTCAGTACCCGAGAGTATTCACAAGCGAATCCAACCAGCTCCCCCCTCTCCCCTCTAGAACCCCCACTAGAAACTATCATCATCACAGAAGAACAAGTAGGCTCCAAACTCCTCTCAATCGATCCATTTAAACCCGTTGGACCTGCCAACATCCACCTCATCCGACCAACGTCCTTTAAGAAAGAGCCTCCAAAATTATTCGCATCCTCATGAACTTCTTCAACAACACACAAATATTGTCTGTGTTTGAGCAAGCTACGTACTTCCAACATTATTTTAGGAACGTCAAAGAAAAAAAAAAAAAAGAAAAAAAAGGCTAGAGCCTGATGAGGATGAAGTCGATTTCGATGCCATGATGTGTTCGTAAACCAACCGAATATGAAATGTCAACGGTTCTGTCACTCTGAAATCTAACGACAAGGATCCTAACAAAGGAATCCTGGAACACGCAAACAACAACACACTTCGATCAGTGATGTACTGGAATGCCGTCAGTATTTAATTTTGCCCGAAATCCGAACTCCGCATTTTAGTCACAATCCGTATTTTACCATGACCCCATCCGCGTTCAGTAAATTGCAAACGTTTTATGTGAAGCGTTTTGATTAAATGGTTGACTAGGAATAAAAAGGTTCAAATGTTTTTAAGAGGTTCTTACGTTCAATGTTCGTCAAATTTGGAACACAAATAATGAATGGTCTAAATAACATAACGTCACATCAGGTGGAAGACGATAACATTGTGAGTTTGTAACCTCAATATGACCTGAATTGTGACCTTCAATATCACCTCTAAGTCTAATTGGTGCATGAGGCTGGTGCCTCTCGCGACATCTTGTATCTTTATATCATCTCAAGTCTGATTGGGGTTGATGAGACGGGTGCCTCGCACTGTATCTTATTTCTTCAATCGAAAACGATAGGCTGTTGAACGCGGGTCTTTTGCCTAGCGAGCAAATTTGCCTGGCTGGGTCATTAATCGGTCTGGAAGCGATGAAGGGGGCTGGCTGGAAAAACACAATCTGTCTTCGTTGTTTGTGATGTATTTGTATATTATATAAGTAATTTAGGGGGAATTCCTGTCAAACTGGCCAGATTTTGGACTTTGCTGCTTGTTTTTAGAAAAAAAACCCGGGGAGTAATCCCCCGGACCCCCTTATCGGTGTGTCCCGTGGGCAAGCTTCTGTGCCATCGGCACAGCTTCCCTATATTTTTCTTGTCCTCAATCTTTTAGAAAAAACCTGTCCTGTGAAAATACTATATAATAAACACTGTGCAGTTAATTAATTAGCTATTATAGTATATTATCTGATCTGGCCCCTTGCCATGTGGCTTTATCCTGATCCGGCCTCTGCCCAATATGAGATGCCGACCCCTGAATTAGGAAAACAATAGGAAGTTATAGTTAGTGATAATTATAACGCGAATATTGATTTTGAAATCGTGTACGATGACTTACCTCGAACTGCTCCGCTACCCCTGGGGAGCTAACATATAGTGACTGTACATTCAGGCTGACTAGGTGAGGAACACTATTCTTCTTGCGTCTGTAAAAAGTGCGTTATGACTCCTATCTCCACCATGGCGTGGTCACGGACATCGGGTTTCATGTATGATCATGCATGTTACATGATTCAATCATCAAAAATAATCATCAAGAAACCCCTACAGGTGCACTGAGTAGGTATAACCCTTTCCAATCATATTAAACTAGTATACAACATCACAGGATCCAGTCTGCACTTTTGAAAATAATTCCTATCACTAAATTACCATGGCGTGGTCAGGAACATGGGTTTTCATGTATATTACATGATTCAATCAATTCGAAATTAGCATCAATACAATCCTTCCAGTGCCCTGAGTAAATATATACCCCATTCAATCATTAACCACCAGTTTACACCTTGCCAGGATCAAATTTGTACTCTGAAAAATAATCCCTATCTCCTACCATGGCGTGGCCACGGACATGCGGTCAGAAAGCGCAAGACTTTTATCTTCGTAGTCATAATGCACTTTTTAACAAACGCAAGAACATCACGGTCGAGTGCGTTATGATTATCCACCGGTGATGAATGATGATTGGCTTATGGCGCTATGCGTACGTTATTCTTGGGTGTTGCTAAAAACCTCCCTCAACTTATTAGTTCTCAATAAGTTTTGAAAGGTTTTTAGCAACACCCGAGAATAACGTACGAATACAGGGAAACCAGCTGGTAACCACAGCTTGACATCAAAGCAGCTGATATTGGTGATAAATGATATTCGTCGTTAATTAATTACCAGTCGTGTTTTTCCGGATCAGTTTGATTCGTTCGCAGCTGTACTGCTGGATCTGCAGGAAGGTTTCGTGTGTATGAAGGTAAAATTCCTCATCGAGTTCATAATATATAATAAATATTTCATTCAACCAATTTACAATAAGTCTAGGGAGCACTTGTCATATCAACCCGGACCCCAAATCATGCAATTGGGGGGAGGGTCCCGCCATCGCTCTAAAAAGGGCGCTATGAATTTTTAGGGGTATAAGAGACAAAAATGGCGAATGTTATTTAGGGGAAAATTAGCGATTTGTGTATGTCTCCACCTCTTGTCTAGTAGCCTTGCACCCCTCCGTCGTTGTATGCTTAAGTAATTAATAATTATTAGTAAGATAAACTGACTCGTGACGGGATTCGATCTCGGACCGTACACCTCAAAGCACCACCGGTTATCCGATTGCGCCAGCGCGGAATTCGATAAAGGTGTTGAGTTATGTGTGCATTATAAGCACGGTGAATGCTAGGTCATTATAATATTATAATGTGACCTCGTGACCTGATAAGATGTGTGGTATTGGAGAAGCACGTGGCTTTGTTGTGTCACGTGACAACTGTTTAGCTTGGCTTATGATGAATGTATTATTCCGCGTTCGTGGGTCCGGGTTAATATGACAAGTGTACCTAAGTCTAGCTGAAGGTGTGGAATATATTAAAATAATAACTCTTCCTTTGTGGTTGCAGTGCTATGGGTTATTGAGAACCTGAAGGATGCCGAGTTTGGTTGTGTTTGGTCGGAAGTGGGGAGTCGGCAGTGATGACATCTACATTCCAGCCGTGGTGGAAGGCCTCGCTACTGGCTCATGGTGATGATGGTCCGATAAAATAATTCTGCCTCTCATAGATAGTGATCTCCAATTTCAGGCTCATAACATTTGCAACAACTTACTTCCAACATCGGGACACTCATTACTTCACAACAAACACAAGTGTAAAGCTGTTCTACACGATAGGAATCTGCATGGCTTCGGCCAATCTTGTGCTTTTAACCGCGATTGCTCATTACAGTCTCAAGGGATCTCTTGTGAACGTGTGGCCCCGGAGATATGTGAGAAATCTCCTGGAATGGAAGGTCTGTTTGTTATAGTAGTTGAGCACAAAAAGTATATTTTTATTTTCCAGATGGGGTTCGGTTTCCTGTGTTTCTTTTATGTTGTCCCGAGTACTTACTGGGCGTTCTTCGTGGAGCATCCTCATGGGACACCCGATGATGAACCTTTGATGAATATGCGATCTGCCGTTCTTAACCTCTGGTTTGCCGTGTCTATATCTGCATTCACCTGGCGCAAAGCCTTGTACTACCCTCTGAAGAGAGCTCTACAAACTCACCTGAAAAACAAGTTTAATGTTAACTTTGAATCCAATCTGAATCTTCGTTCTGCTGCTAAGAAAGCCTGGTACCATAGGTGAGATACCCTTAACTAACTTGTAAAATCAAACAACATTCATACCGTACACCTGATACTTCAACAGTACTCTTCCGCAGCTTCGTAAGTTCCAAATGGATTTTCACCGTGATGTACGCATATAGTTCTAGCTTACCACTCTGCTTGTATTAGTCTCTCTAGTCAATATCTTCACCATGATTTCAAATGAAAATTATCCTCATAAATCACTTTAAATAACATTATTCCAGGATACGGACATTTGGTAAAATTCTCCACCTTCGTAGTCACCCAGAAATCAAACAAGTCGGTATCCTACTCTCAGATTTCTTCAAGGTATTATCAATATGATCGCTAATCAAAACATCACGACTGAGTTCTAGGGAGATGATAACGCTGATGTAACAACAACCGACGTGGTCGCTGGTCTTATTCTCCTTCATCGCGAACAAACCCACCAGCGGCCACAATTTCTGCATCCCGAACATCCTCTGTCATTCCCGGACAAGATGAAACCGCTGCAGCCATGGATGACCATCGAAAACTGTTACCACTACTCCCGATATGGGGCCGGGATTTACGGCTGGCCGTATTACGTTATGGAGAGTCCAGTGTCCGTGTGGGGCCTGGCTAAAATCATCATGCGCAGTCGGTGAGTTTAGAGACTTTTGATTTGCATGGCGCTTTTAGACTGCATAAGCACACCTTCTCAATGTAACCTATGTTTGCGGTTTTATAACACTTTTTAAGTGATGTCAACTGGTCTGTAAATTCAAACCCTGGTACACCAGTTGTTTCCATGGGCTGTGTGCCGCCTGATTTCTCAGGTCAGTGTTCAGGTTGATGCGGAATAATGAGTTTAGAAGTTGTGTGACTCCTGACAATGGAATAATTTGCCTAATCAACGTGGCTAAATGTGTGACCCACTCTGATGATACCCAGGTGAGAAAAAAGGATTCCCAATGTTGAATATATTCACTCATTCAGCATTCAGTCATACTAATCTCTTTGGCGTATGCTTTGAAAGCATGTCTCAAGCAACCACTGAATCATCATCAGTTCATCACAATCTGCCTCGATTTTGCATTTTATGTCCAAATTCCGGGTACCCGTTGACATCACTAAATTTCCATGCATTGTTGTGTGAATGCTTTAAATATTGTCTTATCTTGTTCTTATCAGCTGCCCTGATGAAGAAAGGTGAGAATCTGTTTTGATAAGTACTAATTTTGTTTATTCACTAATCAACTTAGTTTTGGTGATTTTTGTATTTTTTAATTCAATCTAATTAATTATTTTCAGGGTTTTTTTTGGTGAATAACATTGTTGATCATGACGTTCATTGACTTAGAAATTGATTCAAATTACTGGTATTGAAATCAGAAATAAGGGTTGAATAAGTGAATATTGCTTCAGTTCAGTTCAGCATTTTATTTGGAGTGATGCCCATTTAATTGGGGCATCTGTTGCCATGACAACCATAATGATTTCAATGCTTCAACAAACTCATAAAAAAATGAACCAATGAAATTTTTCAAAGAGTGAAAACCCCAGACTCCTTGTGCAGATCACTTCAATCAGTTTGGATAAGATTTCCTATCAGCTGATTTTGATACTATGATCCGGTTATAAACATATTATATGGCACACTGACACCTTATCAGTCTGCTATGTTTATCATATATATTTATCAGTGGCATACTTAAGCGATCATCGTGACAAGTACATCACGATTTGTCAGAATTCGTGATCAAAGCAAATATGCTGCAGCCTGTTTGTTTGTTTAAACAGTAAGAGCTATAAATAATATGAGTCATTTCTTTAAATGACGGAGAATTCAGTCAGATCAACAATGGCAAAGTTTGAAGCCAGCCATCAACCTTGTGTCTTTGGACATGACACTCTCCTTATACCGCATAGACATTAAGTTTTTACAGGAATCTGAGGTTATAATTATAACTATGCCTACAAAATGTTAAAAAAAATTAGTGCACAGAAAATGTATTGCCTGTACTTGTGCCTTGTGCCATAGGTTATGATAATTAATATGTTTATTCACCATGTACTATTGTTGGTGTACTATATAATATACTTCCATTCATGGTTGCACACATAATAAAATTTCAGAGATAATTCAAGTTATTTAAGGAATGAACATTTACACAGAAACATGAACATTTTATTAATGGAATCTTTTGATTACAGTTTCATTCCGCATAAATCTCCATCAAATGTCGTGGGCGACGGACCTCTTCAACTCAACACAACGGTCATCAAACTAGTGATCGGACTTCATGACTCTGACCTGTTCTTCGTGAGTTACCATAACAACGTAGGTACATGGTGCACTATGTGTTCATTTCTTCATGAATTGAGTTGATTTTCAGTTGTTTGAAATCCCGTTTGCTGTTGCCATTGATCATAGAACGAAAGCAGTTGTGGTCGCTATCAGAGGAACTCTGTCTTTAGAGGTTGGTTGAAATATTCATCTGTTATTATTGATTAAAAAGGTTGTACATTTATTAATTCATTTGGTTGCCTACAGTGCTTACATACTTATAGAATGGTTTTCCAATCCAAATGCACTCAATCATTGATTTACCGCTACATCATTTTAATTCTCTCTCAGGATATCTTCATTGACCTTGTGGCGTTTGAGAGTGAGGAGATTCCGGTCCCTGGATTCACAGAGATTAGAGTTCACCAAGGAATCCTGCTCACAGCTCAGAACATTCGCCGTAAACTTCTTGGTTTAAACGAAGACAACATCAAAGTTGAAGAAGGTTTGCTCGAAGGAGCATGGCGCCGTCTGGAGGCTGACATGGGCTCTGAAACCGCTCGCGTGAGTCTCTGAGATGAGACCGAAGATGTTACATAACCTGTGATGCAATTTGCAGCAATATAATCTAGTCATTACTGGGCAGAGTTTAGGAGGTGGTGCAGCCGCTGTACTTGCTTTGCTCTTGCGGCAAGAGCCCAAGTACCGTGATATTCTGCAGTGTTTTGCTTATTCTCCTCCAGGAGGTCTGATGAGGTTAGTGACCAATACATGCTCTTGGTAGTCTTGTATCAGTTCACTGTTGCAGACTACCAGCTTCTCGTTACTGTGAGAATTTCACGTTGAGCATTGTGATGGGAGATGACATTGTGGCCCGACTCAGTTTGCACTCAGTCAACGAATTCAGAATTCAAGTTCTGAATCTCTTACGTGATTGTGATCTTCCTAAGGTAACTATGACCCTAATCACTGCTCATAATTAATTGAATCTAATGCTCAGCATAAGATTGTGGGTGGATGGTTACGTACGTCGATTAATCGTGTGTTTGGCGATTCACCTCAACGCTCATCGGTGAGTGAGGAGCAGAAAAGTTGGCTTGAGAACTCGGACGCAACCCGACTTGTTCAAGCATACCAAGTAAGTACCTCTGATTACATCAGCTGCCATAGTAACCAAGCTATTTTGTTTCAGAATGAGCTGACCAACTTCATTGACACGTGTACTGCTAAACGACGAGGAAGGAAAAGACTGTACCCTCCTGGTATCATGTTGCATATTCATGAGCATGCAAAGCAAAGGTATTGCACACAACATTTCTGTTTTAGCATTTCATCTCCTGAATGCCTCCTGTCTGGCGTCTGGGTTCATTTTGTCATTCAACCTAAAATGTGTGCATTTGCAGGTTGTTCCCTGTCTATTCGTACTCGCACGCCTTCCTTCCATGTGACGCTGAAACGTTCAGCGAAATTCCTCTCACGACAAACATGATCAGACATCATAAGCCGTATTTAGTCAT
The DNA here is from genome assembly GCA_000328365.1 of Capitella teleta. Lineage (NCBI taxonomy): Eukaryota > Metazoa > Annelida > Polychaeta > Capitellidae > Capitella > Capitella teleta. Next base: position 684,825 of record KB301364.1, read on the forward strand.
GAAAGCGCTGAAGAAAATGTGCAATGGTCAATGACCCTAATTTGCATAGTGTGTAACCATGGTGATACCTCATTTGCATATCAAAAAAGTGTTATGCCAAAGTTTTTTTTTTTTTTCTTTTTGCTGTTTGAATATTTTGTACAATTTGATTTTGTTTTTTTAGTGCAATTAACAGCTTTATGGTGAATATCTGTTGCAGCTTTTCATACTTGTAATTAGTTGTAGATAAAGATTTCAAGTTTATTTTCACAAATTTATTTTAATGTATGTTTATCCTGCAAAACAAGGGAGCAGAAATTACATTCACTCTAAAATGATTCACATCTCTTGGTAGGTTTCACATTTTGGAGGATTTAGAATTGTTGAATTTCTGATTTAAAAAAAAAAAAATTTAACTCTGTGGAATCTGATACTCATTTTAAAATGGCTACTTGCACAGATATATTTCAGAAGATGTTGTTTAAAACATTCCTATGAATAACATCATCTCTGTGAATCTAATTTCACCTATCACACGCTTATATACCATACGTAATCATTTTTCTATAGTGCTAAGATAGTTAATTACTCAAAATTATTAAATCTGTAAATTTAGCAATTTCCATGAGGTCAGAGAGGATAGGCTGATTATTCACTTGAAAGGTCAAAGGCAGAGACCATACTCCCAAAGATACTCCATTCCAGAGGAAATTTGTCCTTACCGCCCTCTCGGCTCACTGGACTGCAGAAATGTTCCCCCTTCCCCTCTCCTCTTGTGATTAGTTCATGCACATAATTTCAAAGTTATAAGCCCTCTCTTTTTTTATCTTTTCTTGTCTCCCCTTCTCCTGAGATCTCCTTGAGAGCTTGTTATTATTGTTCACTTTTTTGCTCACGATTTTATTGTATACACTGCTGAAACTTTATCAATGCAAGTTTTTTTGTCATACTAGTATTTTAGAATTAGCATTTCGATCTGCTGTAGCTTTTTGACTTCATTACCAGGCATGTGTTTTCCACTTTTATTAAGGGTATGATAACTCTTGCCAAACAGTATGTTTTTACAAGGTATATCTTTTTTGGAGTGTATCCAAAATTAAATTTTAACCAAATATTGTGTTATGTTTTCTACAAGGTTTACCTTCTGAAAGATGTATTCTACCTTAAGCAAATATCCTTGTGCATTTACCATTTTCCAATGTTGTTATGCTGTGCAATTTTGTTAATAATTGATATCTAATTAAGTTCCTGTCTAATCAGTCTGATATTTCTGTTGGTTACCTCATTGTACCATTCATTCCGTCGTCAATAAACATTACATCACAATATGTATGATTTACATGTATAATTTTTGATTTGGAATGTAGTGAGCAAAGAGGAAATTTTTAATCGCCAAAATACATATTACTCGCCAGAAATTCTGACGAAAATATAGCTGAAAACACAATTATTTTATACTAGCTTGATGTATAATATGTCACTTTCTCAACAAATTTTAATTTAGGTCAATCCTCTCATTCGTCTGTGACCATGCACTGCCAAATAGCGCACCTTTATCTAATTATCAAAGTGCCAAAAGCATTCAGTACTATCACTCTGCCACTAGGAAAGTGTGTTTCCCTCAACTGGGTTATGCTGGTATGTTGTAATGGCCACGTGTCCACTCTGAATTAGGTGAGCCAACACAGCCCACTAATGAAAATTACAAAGATTTGTCGACGCCGCAAATCGTTTGATCGACTAGCTCATAGTAAGAATTCTCAAAAGAATATAAACAAGTATTTGAACTAAAAGGTTGGCGTTAAGTGAAAGCATTTTATGAATATAAATGAATATAAGATTAAAGGACACAGAGTGAAACATCATATAATTGAAAAATAAAATTGCAGTACTAATGATAGGTAGTATAACGTATATATCGAGGAAATAGTGATTTATGAGATAGAGGAAGTGATTTTATCACAAATGGATCATGGCTAGGTGTAGCACAGATAAATCGGGACCCCTGGGTCTCGCTGTAGTATGTCAGCTAGGCTAGGTGATAACATGAATGTGTGTGGTGAACATGTCATGGCTAGATAATACCAAAGTAGCAAGAACGAAAATATAAAATATACAATGTACATGAAAAAAATAAGGCTAGAGCCTGATGAGGATGAAGTCGATGTCGATGCCATGATATGTTCTTAAACCGACTGAATATGAAATGTCAACGGTTCTGCCACTCTGAAATCTAACGACAAGGATCCTAACAAAGGAATCATGGAACACGCAAACAACACACATCAATCAGTGATGTACTGGAATGCTGTTTACGTATAATTGCAGAGTTATTCGAATTTTGTCAAACATGATCAAAAACCTAATTAGTACATAACAAATGTTGATAATGTTTGAACAAGTCGAATAACTCTGAAATTATCTGCAATATTGTAAATATTTAAATAATGAAATAATGTGATATAAATTTATTAAATTACAATATATTTTTTATTCAAACAATTAATAGACAGTGCACGGTATACTCTACTGAGAAAAATATCAGAAGTGCATATATATCATATAATAATCAGATCCAGTTAAATGTTAAATGAAAGTTAAATTTAATTCCAATTAAAGGAATATAAATATTTATTTCTCTCTTGGATTTAGAATACTATAGTGCCTGTCCTCAACAGCATTAAGTGATGAACCACAGCAAATGGAAACACACAAGAAGTTTAATGATGATTATTAAAAGTGCCATGCCGAACAATGAAGAATGTGATTATCTATTTTATTTTACCCTTGTCCAATCCTGCCCCATTTTCCCTTTCTTCTGTTTCGTAGAAAACATTTTAGGACTATGTGATGGTATATACTACTAAGTATATACGCAAATGTGCAAAGTTATCCGAGAAGTGATAACAGCAGAGATTCAATATAATTATCAGGGCAGTTTAGGTTGAGTGTGGTTAAGTCCATTTCTTTCTTGAAGTTGGATGTCCAAGTAGCACGGGGTTTGTGATGAGGGAGACAAGTGTCTGTTTGGGACGTGAAGAATAGCAGAATGCCTCAGGGATATGGCTGCAGAAGAGACTCTGGCCATGCCATCCGATTCTCATATCTGTACGGTTAGAAAACGGGAAAGCCATGCAGTCATCTTTGAATTACCGCAGGGCAACCCAATTCCACAAGTATAAAAATGATCTGATAGTTTCGCAGTGCATTTATGCAAACGGATATTTCAGGCACACTTGTGGGCTTAAAGGGCAACCAGACGGTGCTCGGCAAGCTCTTTGATCAGGGGCGAGATACAACTCTTTGCATTCAGAGCACGATTCTGAATTGATCATTCGCCGGATTAGTGAACTGCTGATGTATTTAACGTGACTGTATATCTCGATGGAGTCGAGCTTATACGGGTCAACGATTTCGGGCTGTTTGGTCGAGATGGGAAGTTGGGAGAGAGACAGAGAGGGAATACAATCTTAGGGAATACAATTAATACAGAGGCGCACATGAGGAAGCGTAAACTATCTTCTTATTCAAATGCAATTATACCTTCTTTCGTTGAGTGAATTTCATGCAAAATTATCTCCACCACATTCTCATCAATCAATACATCCATTGATGCACTTGTACTTTGTTGGCTAGCAGGAACTTCAATTCTGATCCGCTTGATTGCTCTGTAGCTGAATGCACCTCCCCGCAGCTAAAAAAAAAAAAAAAAAAAAAAAAAAAAACGAAAACGAATTCAAAAACAAAACAAGAGCAAACAAACAAACAGACAAACAAACAAATAAGATATGTATATTGAGCCACGAGAAGGAGAAGAAAACAGATAAGACACATTACTTCGGGTACTTCGGCCAACGAATCATTGTCTAATGGAATGGCAGGAAGCGAAAGATCACCCAACTTGAAATTTATTAACACAGTCCTGTGGATTGCTCGATGTGACGCCTTACAGGCGCGGGACTTAGTCATCAAATAATTTCGGATGCCCCTCAAATCGGAAGTATTTCGAACTTTCTTTGTGATTGCAATTGCGCTTGTTTCAACAATTACTATATCCACCCTAAGGAACTATTGTGATCGGCGCATGATTGATTTTTCCTAGTGATTCTTCATGAACAGACGAAATCGGCAAGGATACAGTTCAAACAACTTATCATTTGTTACACTCATTCTGAAAACCTGTCAGCTTCGCAACTTTTCTTGTCGATTGAGAACAGCTATACATACGTGATAATAAATAAAATGCTACAGTAGAGGAGTAGCCAAACACCATATCATACTGCATGGGTAAATAATGATATTAATATGATTCAACATTGAAGAATACCATGCCAAATTCCCAACAACGAAAGAGTAAAAACAAAACAAGAAAACTCTTGGCGCGTGTAGCAAACGTAATGTCCAGGGAATGAAGTCCCGTTCTGTCCAAATTAAGGAAAAAAAAGTCTATGGAGATGTGATTCGAACCTTATTAAATGCACATCCAAACCACACTATCTTACTCACTACTCCATATGAGAAGGCTGGCAGATGACTCAATTTTTGTGAGTGATATGCTCCAAAAGCATAGAGGACTATATTACAGACCGACTATAGGCCCTGTGTTTGCTGTAACATAGTGTATAATCCCCCGGGATAGATCCTAATCCTAGCTTCCGCTACATAGAAAATATAACTTACATAGCTAGGATAGGTAGTTCTACTAGGACTACTATTACCATATAAATTGCTAGGAATGATGGTCATGAGACTACCTTTTCAGTAGGACTTTACATGCTGTTACACCGGCTTCAGTGCTTTCCTCACCTCGTTGTTACATTGAAATATCCATATAGCTGTCGGGTAGCTACATAGTTGAAAACTTCTGCTCGACCATCCATACATTCAAGAACTGTTACACATCGTTGAACATCATTTCAGGAATCCTTGTAGTTGGAGTTGTCTTGTTGGTTGTCTTCGTGGCCAAGGTTACCGAGTACCGACTGATCGGTTCTATTGAAACTTTCCGTTTTCCACAGAATTATCGACATTGGCACTGACTTCAACAGTCAAAGCAGTTGAAATGTTGTGAAGTGACATATCGGCGGCAAATGGGTGGCGCCCCAGGAGGAATTCCAGCAGTTTCTCTGTGTCAGCTCTGGCTCTAGTTACCAGTATGTACTCTGGATGCAGATGCCTCTCGGTACTGCTCACTTGTCTGAAACATCGAACCTGCAACTTAAGTTCTACCATATCAGAGTTTATGCCTCAGCTCGAAGGAGCATAGCTGAAAACCATGTAGCGCATTGTCTCTCGCCCATCCCTCGGTCCCTAGTCACACCCCTCCCCCCTCGAGATCTAGTCACACCCGTTCAGTGACCTAATCGATGAGCAGATCAGCCCGTTAACGATCAGAGCCCCGCACAACGTGTTGGCCAGATTTAAAGTATTCAAATCCCGCAAGATGGTCTATTTTCAGTCTCAAAATTCTCTGAAGAAATTAAGAGATGAATTGACTTTTGGACATAATATATGGGTTATGAGTTATGACAGCAAGACATGGTAGAATATTAGCGTAGTTAATACAGGTTATGAACGTAATTTAGTGTTGCAAGTCAAGATTTATGCAACTGACGGAGAAGGAAGAACTGAGCCAGTGATTAATACTAGCATGTAGTGCTATGCCCCTGTGACCGTCGGATAGATATATTATGGGTTGACCATGTAACTTGTTAAATACTCAATAATTAAATCAATGAAGGGTTGGCATTATTCTAGTATACTGGTGGTATGTAGTTTAATGAGACCGATTCATATTTGATGTGAATGGATGTTTTCTGATATTTTCGCATCTGTGACTATTCAGACCCTATCGAAAACGTTACAGGGACGTATGTCGTATGTACGTATGTCGATAACACATTTTCTGAGTTGATCTCATTCATATCTTCAATTTGATATGCTGTGTGTCAACGTTCAGACGGTAAACTAAGCTTTGGCTTTATCCAGGTAATTATTTAGCGATTTAACCTATTTTTTCACAGAAAGGATTTTGTCCGATTTTGAGTATGTTGATAAAGATCCGCATGTATTTCACTAAAAAATAAATTATGTTTCAATTTTGTCCGAATCGACCCTTTTTCAATGCTAATTATATTGACTGGCCTACAATAATACCAAGTTATAATAACTCATTTCTTTGAGCGACTAATTCGTGTATTTCACTGGAATACCTTCGAACTCCCTGGCCAGCTATTCTCGTTCGCCGGTCGCGGAAATGAATGACATATCTTCTTAATTCATATAGTCAGTTACCACGCATGGTTACTGATATCGATATCGCTCGATATTTTCGAGGCGGTATCGTGAGCGATTGCAAGATTCCAAAATTATAGCACTGTGCGGTGCGGTACGTGTATGCTTCTTGTACGCGATACTTTTTATTTATTTTTGAAACTGCGATTATCCCCAAATCGGGAGATTAAGTGGCTGTAGCGGGATAGCGGGGGTCTGGACGTCGTAGCGGGCCGGAGTGTCCCGCTATATCCTGGAGGGTTGATAGGTATGCATGTAGCCTTGTGGGAGGAGATGCGCCAGCAGGACACGTACAGGGATAGGCGATTAGCTCAGAGTTGACCTGGAGCACCTCGGACGTCTGGAATGAGGAGGCTAGAGTTCTCAGGGTTATGACGTAATGATCGACGTGATCCTGATTTAATTTTTGTAGACACAGATATTTCAAGACGCATGAGCTAAAGAGGTCTTCTGCAAGGCCAGCCATGCTCTTCATCATCATCAAAGAATAAAGGCTTGGCACGGTCTTCAGAGATCCTTTTGGTGTCTGGAACCTCTGCATGACGAGAATGCTCCCATACTGGTCGATCCGGTGCAGGTTCTCGGCCCAGTGAGCAGCACTGACTGAATTCAAATTCTGTGGTAGAAACAACGGCGACATCACTCGACTGATCTGGCGTTAACATGGCGCGTCAAATTATTTGTTGCAGCCGGACGTGATACATCATACAATCGTTGAATATCCTCATTCAGCAGAACGCTGCCTCGTGCGTATTGTGTTATACATAATTATAAGAATAAATAAATCTTGATGAAATTTTAAACAAGACATAAATATTAGGCATTGAATAACGATAGACGATAAAACAAATTATCCGAAAAATGCATATGAAAATTATAGTTTTTTTTTGGGATAGATGAATAAACATTTACATGTATATTCAACTTTACAAGGAGATTCAAAAGTATATTTACAAGTATTTGGATTTTTCAACCTTGCGTAAATTGTATTTTTAATTTCCGAGTGAAGGTTAAAAATACTAAATTATGTGATCGTTGAATAATGGATTGATGCATAAATGAAGCATATTTCTATACACGAAGTCAAAATAAATTACGAATAAACCGTAGTACAATTTTTCCTTCACATGGTACAATTTTGATATTAATCCAAAAGAGGTAGCGCAGAAATTACCTACTGTAACCACAAACCAATTCCTGCATTATATATACTATCAGCTCTTAGTTTGTCGATCCCAGGTCATAGCTTCAGTATACTGATAATACAGTAGATAACGCAATGGAACAGAGTGGGAGAGATGCGTGGGTGCCGGCTGCAAGCAGTGCTTGCGTCATCAGACGCTTGGCTTACTATACTCCCTGGAACTAACTTACCATATCATTTATAGAGTCAATTTCACTTGTCCAGATATCTTCGTAATTCATCAATTCTTATTGGAATCGTACAGCGCATGCTCATGGATATATATATATATACTATTATATATATATATATATATATATGTGCAATATTTTATCTATTTGTTTATTATTTTATTAATTTGTTTATTTAGTTTGACAATATTATCAATGCACAAATCAAAGGTGTTAATCAACAAATGCGTCACGGACCAGAAGAAACCAGGTCAACCGTACGTGGATTGACCCCGTTCTGGATGCCTATAAATGTGAGAGCTAGGATTGGTTCAAGACAGCCATGTTTACGAAATGTGCGACAGTGGAGGAATGTAACCGACCAATATCCGCAGAGGAACTTTTGATATCGGCTCAGATAGGGGAGATGGAGGCTCAGATCCCCATAAAAGACCCCAAATCCGGGTTTGGAATATTCGGAGATTCGACTATTACAGCAAAATACCGGTAATGCTCACCCATGCCTTGCTATGGTCATCGCAGACTTCTTGAAGAAGGAAAATGAACTCACGGCATTGTCATGGTTGGCACATCCTCGAATTTGTCACCAAATGGGATAAACTGACGTCAGTAATTCCTCACCGCCTCCCGTCTCCGCACAATAGCAGAGACCTGATTCAAGTCTGTAGCATCATTCCATAGGGACGGATTGAGAGTATCATCGAGAAATTTGGCCCAAAACTTTAATCCTCGCATGTGTTATTGGCGTGTGAGTTGGAGGACAGGGAATATCTGATCATGAAAATCGAACATTATTATTCAGACACCTTGTCCATTGTTCCTCCAATTAAAGCATGTTAATTCCATTTGTTTACTTTGAATTTACGGGAATAATTATGTATGTACTCAAGTGGTTCAACTTAGTACATACGAAAATTCGTGTCTAAGCAATGCTTACTCTGAATGTGATGTTCACATAAACAAAGAGTTGCGTTTCTTTTGCACCTAAGTATATGAAATTATTCTCTTCCGTACCAACAAGATAAGAACCAACATTGCACTATTAAAACCCCTTTTTGTACACAACACACTTCTACATAACCACCTCAGAGAATACGTGTATATGCAAGAGGAGCTCAGGTTACGGCTGAACCACTAAATATACCTTGCTCTTCTCGCAGATAGCTTCCCCCATTTTCTTCTTCTGCTCCCAGGCAACGCAGCTTAGCAGCAAGAAGGGGTAAAGGCTACTATCTCATTTGGTGGTCAAACTTGCCTTCTTGTGGATTTAGCGTTTTGTCTGTTTCGACCAGGAGCAATTGCTTATTTCATTGGACTTGCAAGGTGAGAGATTGTATCAAGAGATAAGCTGCATCAATTATCTCTTGTAGGTTTTTCCAGTATTCATTCCGAGCTCATCAATCATCAAATTTGAGGTATGGTATTTAATGCAAGATGTTAACATGTCATTTAATGTTGCTTGGTATTTTACGTATGGCTCAAACATGTGTAATCGTTGTCTATATTTATTGCATGATCCTCTATTATACAGTGATGCATAATGCGAGATTTCTGAATGAACCGGTCGCTAAAAGGGTTCCTTTATACTGGTCTTATTTTTTCAAACAAACAAACAAACAAACAAACAAACAAACAAACAAACAAACAAACAAACAAACAAACAAAAATAAAAAAAATAAAAAAACAAAAGCCAAATCACCTTTTGAAAGGACCTAATAGAAATTAATAACATCGATTATGATGTATAAAATTTAATACAATGTTTGATATTAACATCTTCAGTGCAATATGTTCAAGTAAGTAGAAATGGATTATTAATATTATTATACTATGGATCTGCTTATAAAAAATCTCACAGTTACTATTACAAGAAGTCTGAAGTAAAGTTACCTCGATTTGGAAGGCTCATTGAAGCATCCTATCATCGAACCATCTGTTTCCTCATTTCAACAACCGAAAAATGAAGCTGGAAACATCTTCTTTTCTGTCAAAATCGTATTAATCATAAGAAATCTTGTTAATTGATATGCGCTCTATTTGCAATAACTCTGATAGAACGCCAATAAATCCCATCAATTTTTGTTTTTGCTCTATAATTGCTCTAAGCAATCTACCCCAATTTATATCCACAATTATGATTAACCAACCCCTTTAACTGAATCCGCACCCAACAGCCTTCCCTATTCTTCCACCAGCATGTTTCCATCATTCGCCCTGTTAACCCCTGCAACCATGTGCACGTGGGCTGGTTATAAAACTGTTAGTTCCAACGCTTTCCACGATAGGCATACATCCTCAACTCTGTGCTCTACTTACTGGCAGCTCACCTGTAAAAAAGACTTCACTTATTAGCTAACAATTTTCACACTGCAAACCTCAACACCGGCACCCAATACACAACTGAGAAACTGGTATCGGGTGCACAGAGGTCATTAATCAGTAAACCGGCCTCTGATCAGTGAGAAGGCGCATTTATCAAGAAATGGACAAGTTTTGCAGAACACCGTGAATCTCTAACAGATGCCAAACGTTCAATAATATTGATTATATTTCCAAGTACACCATCTTGAGACTAAGCAATCTCGCTTGCATTATTTCGCATACGGTTGAGTATATATTGTTGCACATACATTACAATTGATCAACAATGAGATCGTACATAACAGCTTGGGTATATATATCTCACTCAAAGGGTTTGCGTGGGTGTTACTCTGAGGCTGATATTTCTGTTTGCCAAGGAAGCCTGCAGGCGGGCCTGGTGGGAGGCAAGAAAACACTGATGGTTCTAGAAATAGTAGTCGTTTTGCATGCATCTATAAAGACTCCAGAGCATATCCTATGGGTTCATTTATTGGAATCGTACCATTTCCTCTTTTTTGATTGACATGTTTTTGGTGTACTGGAAGGGGGACGTACCCTCAGCTAGCCCATATTTCTGACATCCATAGGAAAGCTGTTCCGTATTATAATGTCACTCTCTTTCTCTTCATAGCACCCGTCTAAACCACGCCCTTCGTCATTGAGCGGTGTGTTCCCAATTTATGCTTCCGTCGTGGGGCTCGTGGGTCACCTCTTCTTCCCATTCTTTTTCTTCTTCTTAAGCATTGACTAATTACACCTATTTGCATGGTGCTCTTATAACAATGCGCATCGGGTGAAGGCCACGGCATTCACATTCTGTTTGATGAACATCTGTGTAAACACAATCACCTGTTCACCAGATTCGTAAACTCTTACTGAGATAACGTTAGAGTTTTCAGTAAGAAAGAAAAAGTGTTAATAATGTGGTAGGCCCTTCTGGGATCGTATGGCTTCTGTTAAATGCCCCATCATAGTACTTTCTCAACAAGGTTATTTAAAAGGTATTTCTGTACTGTAGGTTATATTTGTGGACCTTTGCTATTTTAGCTGCTGCCAACCCCAATCGCAGGATATGTGAAAGAAGTTGATTTAAGTTGTTTTGCCGATAAAAATATATATAAAGATACAATATTGAGCTAATAGGTCGTGAAATGTGTATTTTCATGCGCAGCCGAAATGTATTTGCCCTCCTCTTTCAACTACTCCTAATTGGAATCATCTCAAGAGATAATTGGTCTCAGAAATGATTGCTCAAATCACGTCACCTTTTGTTTGAAAATTCCATCAATGCTACCAATTTCGATATTTCATTTCAGAAGGAAAGAAGAATCGATCAACCATGTCAGAACTCGAAAAGGGAGACGCTGTCCATATGGAAGAGGAAGAGGAGGATCAATTCTCGGTGGAAGAGGAATCAGAGGATGAAAGTGAGGAGGAATCTTCGGAAGAAGATAGCGGAGAAGAGGAAAGTGAAGAAGAAAGCGAAGAGGATGAGAAAGAGGAAGTGAAAGAGGAGAGTAGCAGTGAAGAGGAAAATGAGGAGGAGTTTGTAGATGCAGAGGAGGAGAATAATGAAGGAGAAGAAAAAGATGATGAAGATGAAGATAAGTCATCAGAGGAGAGTGAGGAAGAAGAAGAGGAAGAAGAAAGTGAAGAGGAAGAAAGTGGCTCTGAGGATGAAAAAGACGAAAGTGCAGAAAAAGGAGAAGATAAAGAAGAGGGAAGTGAAGAAGACGAGGAAGGAGAAGGAGAAGAGGAAGAGGAAGAGGAAGAGGAGAGTGGTAGCGAAGAGGAGGAAGAAGAGGAGGGTAGTGAAGTGGAAGATAGTGAAGAGAAGGAGGAAGATGTTGTGGAAGAGACAATTGTAATTAGTTCTGATGATGCCAAAACTGAGGCTGTGAAAGAGATGGATTTGGAAGTGGTTGAAGCTGAGATCACTCTGGGTGAAGATTCGAAAACAGCTGAGGTGGATGTAAATGAAAAGGACGAAAAGAAGGCAGAGGAAGTAAAGGAAGAACCAGAAGAGAAAGGAGAAGAGGAACCTCAAGGAGAAGCCGGTATCGAAGTCGAAAAAGACGAAAATAATGCAAGAAGTAAAAGAAGATAAAAAGAAGACAAAAGAGGCCGTAGAAGAATTAGAAGTTTTGAAAAACAAAGAGGATGGAAAAGATCTTGACAAAGAAGAGGGGGATGAGAAGGAAGAAGATGTCAAGGAGACTGAAGAAGTTGTTGAGGTCGCTGTTGACGGAATCAAAGTTGAGGAGTCCACACCAGTCGAGGAGGTGAAAGAAGAAGCTAAGAATGTAGAAACACAGGAAAAAGAGAAAGAAACAGAAGATGACAAAGTAGAAGAAAAAATGAAGACGGAGGTTGTTGAAGAAGTTAAGAAAGAAGAAGCCGAAGAAGTGAAGTCGGAAGCAGTTAAAGAAGTGAAGTCCGAAGTAGTTGAAGAAGTTAAAAAAGAAAAAGCCAAAGAAGTGAAGTCGGAAGCAGTTGAAGAAGTGAAGTCGGAAGTAGTTGAAGAAGTTAAGAAAGAAGAAGCCAAAGAAGTGAAGTCGGAAGCAGTTGAAGAAGTGAAGTCGGAAGTAGTTGAAGAAGTTAAGAAAGAAGAAGCCAAAGAAGTGAAGTCGGAAGCAGTTGAAGAAGTGAAGTCGGAAGTAGTTGAAGAAGTTAAGAAAGAAGAAGCCAAAGAAGTGAAGTCGGAAGCAGTTGAAGAAGTGAAGTCGGAAGTAGTTGAAGAAGTTAAGAAAGAAGAAGCCAAAGAAGTGAAGTCGGAAGTAGTTGAAGAAGTTAAGAAAGAAGAAGCCGAAGAAGTGAAGACAGAAGAAGTGAAGAAAGTTGCGTTACCAGTACAAGAGGACGAAGTAAAAGAAGAGTCAGCTGATGAAACCTCCCACAAAAAGAAGCACAAGAAGGAAAAGAAGGAGAAAAAGGAAAAGAAGAAGAAACATCACGAGAAAGAAGGGGAGCCAGTTGAGAACGGTGTTAATGAAACCCCAATCATCGTCATTGATGAAGCGCCAGATGTGACAGGAGAAGAGAGAGAAGCTGAGGCAGTTGAGGCTGCAAAAGAAGAGGTAAAACCTGTCGAACCAGAGCCACAAGTGGAACAAGAGAAACCTGTTACCGTCACAAAAGCAAACCCGGAACCAGAAATTCAATCAGAAGAAGCAAAACCTGAATTGGAGCAAGAAAAACCGGTTACCGTTACAGAAGAAGCAAAACCGGAACCAAAAGTTCAACCAGAAGAACCAAAACCTGAATTAGAGCAAGAAAAACCGGTTACAGAGCAAGCAACATCTGATTCAGCCGCAGGTGAAGAATCACTGGTTGAGGATAGAGAAGCAAAGGTAACCATTCAAGACCCTGATGAGTCATCTTACACCCAACTGAAGAAGATCTTGAAAGACGACCAACAAGAGGAAACAGAACTGAAGAGTATTCTCAAAGAAACACCAGCGAGCACCGAAGAGAACAAAAAAGAACCGGTTTTCACCGAAGAAGATGATGCTAAACTCTCTCATGCTGCTCGTATGATCAATGCAAAAAGTCTGGTTAACAACCAAGTGAAATTGACCGATATTCTTGGGGATATCCGGCATAATTTCTACACCTTGGATCTGGAGGTCCAACTTATGCAACAAACTATTACGCAATCCCGTGAGCTAGTGAATACCAGGAAGAAGAGGTATCAAAGGTCTTACTCTAATCTGCTCTCGTAATGGTGAAGGCCGGCCCTGTTTGGTTGGTGCTGTACATTTCGCTCTTCTTTCTCAATCTCTCTAAATTTGCTGTTCGTTAACTTCCATTCCTGTCTGTTTTAAGCCCATCTCACTTGAATAATTTCTGGCTCAGTTTCGTTGTAACTAAATTTTAAATTATGTATAAGGTACTTCTATTTTGGCTGGAATTTTTCCTCTATGTAATTTGTTGCTGTTGTTTTTTGTTTGAGCAATGAATTTTTCTTCGTGTATTTTACTCTTGTTTGGTTTCATTTCTAACGTAATGAGAATTAACTACGTATGATGATTCTCTAATTGTCAGGATTATATAATATGGCTATTATTGGGCAGTTCAGTAACTTCTGTGATATCATCTACCGGTTGGTCATTTATATGTTAATTCACCAACTTAGAAATATTAAAGCACATGAAGTATACATGGCCAGTTGATTCAGGAGTTATTAGTCATTAGCGAGGAATCACATGCGGATTGTGCCACCTGCAATAAGCTGAAGATCAGTTGAAAGTTGAAACATCATTCAAAACAGGGTAGACGCAGTGGGTTTGTCGAAAACAATGAGAACATAATATTTTTACTGTGAACGGGCATATACCTGTGTCTGTTCTGCGCCACTGCATTTTGATTTGTCTCAAAACTACACTCTGTGAATGAGAAATTTGGGCACTTTTCATCATTAATAATTTACAGAGTGCATTGCTATTGTCAAAATCGCCATAGGATATTTTTTAGTCTTAGCAGATATTTAATACATTCTCAACTACGTATCACATACCACCCACACAGGCAGATAATGTGTGCTGAGACATGGGACATAAAAATAGAAGAAACAAAGGAACAGAAAAAAAAGAAGGAACAGAAAAAAATAAAAGAAATTATTCCAATTTTTTTATTAAATATTGGACCATAGATGACATAAAAAAGACAGAGGGGAAAAAAAAAATCGAAAAAAAAATCATGCAATCAGGACCGTGACCTCGACCTTCTCCTTCGTGGTGACCTCTTCCTGGACCTTTCTGTTTTCCTATTCCTGCCATCTCTCTTCCTTTCGATGTCAGAATCAGGACTGTCATGACGACTTTTCTTGCGGTCGGATGAATGTTTCTTGCTTTTTCTTTCATCTGCTTCCGAGGATTCGGAATTATGTTTTCTCCTTGGTGACCTCTTCCTTGACCTTTCTAAATCTCTCTTCCTTTCGATGTCAGAATCAGGACTGTCATGACGACTTTTCTTGTGGTCGGATGAATGTTTCTTGCTTTTTCTTTCATCTGCTTCGGAGGATTCAGAATTATGTTTTCTCCTTGGTGACCTCTTCCTTGACCTTTCTAAATCTCTCTTCCTTTCGATGTCAGAATCAGGACTGTCATGACGACTTTTCTTGCGGTCGGATGAATGTTTCTTGCTTTTTCTTTCATCTGCTTCCGAGGATTCGGAATTATGTTTTCTCCTTGGTGACCTCTTCCTTGACCTTTCTAAATCTCTCTTCCTTTCGATGTCAGAATCAGGACTGTCATGACGACTTTTCTTGCGGTCGGATGAATGTTTCTTGCTTTTTTTCTCATCTGGACTCTCATGGCGACTTTTCTTATGGTTGGAGGAATGTTTCTTGTATGTGTTTTCTTCTGCATCTGAGGATTACATAAAACAATATTTATAAGACAGTCAGACCCTGTTAATCAGCCCGCATTTAATCCGACCTCGTCAGGGCAAGAGAATTCGAGCCACAAATCAATATCAATCTAATTGATTATACGAATGGGAGCAAAGAAAATGACACCTCACATTGGTGAGCTGTGAGCACAACAATAATCCATCAACAGAAATCAGAAATCTTGGGAGTGATTATGGACCGCCATGATACAATTTTATATACATGAAACAGTATTATACACAGCTGCAAGACATCCGTAGGATCAAGGAATACATTGACCGTAAGAAGATTGGTTCATCATACAGCTGGCCAAATGGCGAAAAAGGTCGAATGGCGAAAAAGGCAGAATCGCCGAAGCCGAAACTTCGGAAGTCTATTATTTGCCAGATCCGAAGCATTTGCAACTTGAACCATCCTCACTATGCTAGGCTAGATAAAATCCTCTTAATTCCACCTTTTATGTGGTTTCTCCATTTAAAAATCCTGCATCAATAAATGTAGAGGCCTATATACAGTATACCCTATGAGAGAGAGAGGATCATGCTGATTATGTGACATAATTATTGTGGAAACTTATTCTACACGTACTAGCATTACTATCCAGCCAACAGACTTGAAGGATATATATTTGTTTTCCCTATAGAACTGCAGGGTGTTTGTTTAATGTTTTTTTTTTTTTTTTTTTCACTCTTTGGCTTCGCTTCGGCAAAAGCCAAAACGCCGAATCTTCGGGGATAGGCCAATATTTGCCGGATTCCGAAGCCGAATCCGAAGCTTCGGCCAGCTCTAGTTTATCACAATGTGAAACTTGTTGAAGTGAACAAAAATCTTATCTATTAACAATTTATACCAGTAATTAAAACAGCCACAAGAATTTTACACTCGTACGAGCAAATAGGCCGACTTATGTGACCCCCACTGGCTCAGTCTGGCTGGCCTGCTTCACTTATATCAGCAAGAACAATCTCCACGCTCAGATTCACATAATCAAACGAAGGTGTTAAAATTTGCAAGCTTTTCGTCTAAACGGCTCGAGTGCACTCAATTAGCAGCCAAATAAATCACAATATCCATGTCACAATCCGCACATCGTGATTAATCAGGGCAGCAAAGAGAGAGGGTCACACGTGATTTACCTGAATCCTCTTCTTCAGATGATTCACTTTTCCTCTTCTTTTCTTTCTTCTTCTTCTTCTTTTTGTTCTTTTCTCCACTTCCTTCACCTGTTGCCATCTGGTCAAGTTTCCTGCGAATGAAAAATATTAAAGTTTTTTGTTATCAACTGATTTAAAACCACAAGTACATATTTGGCTGATTATCAGATGTAATTTAGCTTCACAATAATAGAACTGGGCGCATTAAATCGTCGATTTATGTGAGATTAAAACCAAATTGAAATATCATACCCATCGTCAGACCAAATTTGATTTTACAAAGGAAACTTAAGCTGCTTTCAACCAAAGCAAAAAAACCCAAGATTATGCATGGATGAAAACTCACTTGAGGAGCTTTTTCTTCTGTTTGCTCGTGAGTGACTTCAAGAACTTCACCTCCGGATCTTCCTCATCACTGGCGATGATTTCCTACACAAAATAGAATAAAAAGTGAATTTTAGCAAACTTTTATAACTGAAACCAGAAAAGATGTTCACCTCAGTGCGCAGGTTTGGATTATTTTTGCGTTCAAACATATTTTCACGAATCTTAAGTCCTTCACCAACTTCAGTTTTGATTTGCGATTCATTTTCCGTTCCAGCTAAAGAAAATATAACATTAATAACAGGAAGACGGTTAGCAAAATTATTGTTTGCTTACGTTTGGGAGGTTCAGCCGTGATGTTTCGGCTGAAAAGAGGGCAGATTTTATCCGTGTTCACATGACCCCATTTGTGGCACTTGATGCAACGAACGTTTCGGACTTCGATACCAAAAGGCTGATCACGAACCTCTTCGTCTCCTTTGGCATAACTGAAAACAGAGAATATGCACTTTGCCAATTAATTTGCCAATATAAATGAGAAAATAAATTGCCAAATTCGCACATCGATCGCCAAAGACGGTGTTCATCGTCTTTTCACGCCCAACGCTTTAGCTTCTCGTCTTTTGCAGATAAAGCCATAGGCGCATATAAGAACGACTTTTGCGTCATCTCTGTAATATTGGTAGACGTTGACCAAGTGCTCACATCAGCGTTAGAGATGATTTTGATAACTGGAGAAATGTCTAACGTTTTTGAGATTCTCGACTCATTCAATGCCGAATTCTTCTTCTCCATATATATGCTTCAATACTCAGATCACAATGAATGTTTCAATTATTAACTTAAATTGAGACACTCCTGAGAATAATCGATGACGCATTAATCCTCATATTCAATTGTCAGCAACTAGGCTGTCTCGCATAGCACATAAATGACTTTGATATCATTGAAAAGGTTGCTCTCTCTACTTAGTAAAAATAATAACTTTGACTAGATTCATTAAAGGGAGGGAGAACTGGTTAAAAATGGACTTTGAGTCGTTATTTGATGCACCAAAAATGATTCCTATGCCTGGCCCACACAAGGTATATCATCCCTAACGATTTCGCAGGAGATATATTGCTAATTAGGCGTGACGTCAGGAGCTGTGATGAAACACCGAGTTCCCCATCTTTTACAATGGGCCTCGTCATATCAGCGTGTCCTGCGACTAAACCCCTGGATATTTTTTTTATTTTCTCTTCGGAAATAGATAGAATAATCATTTTGCCACCATTCAGGTGCGAAATTTTTTTTTTTTCGCTGTTTTTCTTATTTTAACAAGCAATTTTCTAGGACACCTACCATGGTTTCTCATCCTGAAACAGTAAAAATGTCAGCCAGAGTGCACCACGCATGCGCAATACTGACGCTTTCGTTTTGTAAACAACAAAGATGTCCTTTCATGGCGAAGATGCTCTGCTCTGATTGGCTGAAATCGATAGCTTCACGAGGGGAACAGGACCAATCACGGCAAGCCCTCAGCTGACGTTTGCCTCCTATACTTTGCAATGTCAAACCACCCAAATGTCCAGCTTTTCAATCTCTACCTGATGACACAACTTACTCAGAATTGATCTTTTGTGACATATCCATGGTTTTGCCGTGGAGCCTCACAATTGGTTTTGTAACATTGCTTCGACAACACAAATGAACACAGCAAAGCAAAGGAGTTATCTATTATAGTGTTACTTCAAAGCAAGGTAATTAGTGAATGAGGGTGATGGGCGCTTCTGTCACTACACATGCTAGTCTTTCTCAAATTCTCATTATTGTAATCGACAACAACTCGAGACAGTCTCTTTGAAGTCGCATGTAGCTGCTGACTTTTGGCACCACCCTGCAAAGACTTCAAAGCAGGGTTTTAACGAAAGTTATTTTCTGCGCGGGTTTGTTGTACAACCTCTAAATCCATGTCTGATGTGGAGAAACATGCTCAAATGAGCGAGCTCCTGCATTCAATTGAATGTTCATTGTCAAATATTTCTTATATTTTTATTGACAGGTACTTCCTATCTTCGCTACTACATAATAATGATCATCTGTGCATTTCTATCATCATCGATGCGTCTTGATTACCGACTGAAACCAAGTTGGCGCTGGCTCAAACTCTCGACTTTATAACTGTTTCTCATCCTTTGATCTGCAAATTAGTTCCCGCGCGGCAATAATATGCTGGTCATACAGGTAGCTGAGAGAAAAACACAAATTTCTCAGCTTTTCGCTTGCAAGGGTGTAGTTTTCATGTGTTGTTCAGAGCTATATTTCAGTACATCTAGTTGCATATATGATGTTGAATCTTATATCGCTAGATTCACAAGAGAACGACCTATCCTAATATATAAAATATATAGCTATGCGTGCGTGCATATAGAAATTACAGAGCGGAAAACTCAGGGGTTTTGAGTAAAATATGTGGCAGTGAACATCGGCCTAAAACGGCTGTGGTGCTGAATCTGTTAAAAAGCAAAATTTCACCTCTCTCTTGGGGCGTTATATTTGCGCTGCCATTCAAATTTGTATTCAGGTTCATCGTCCTCTCGCTCCTTCTCCTGCTTGGCACCAGGAGGCGCATCATACATGAAGCTGAGTCCCATTTGCGCCTTTTTATCTCCCAGCAGAGCTCTGAAAGACAGTGAACATTATAACAATTACAAGGCCATACGCAATTAGCATACCTGTTGGCATACATCTCCTGCTCCCTCTGGTACTGAGCGGCCAGCTCATCTTGCTTCTTTGAGTCGAATTCAGTCTTCTGCTGAGCCATCCATACCTGCAACAAGGTGTATTAGCATGCTTGCTGCACTGTGGAACTCATACTATTGTAGAAGACCCGTAAGGCTATTAAAAGCTCAAAGCTCACTCCAACACACCTGATCAAGTAATTTAGTGTGAGGGAAGTGGAAACAGAACACTAATAGCCCATCTTCCAATATCTCTAGCAAACCTAATGTGAAATATTATTGCGTCTTGGGGTGTGTTTATCATGTCACTCACTCACTGCATTCAGAACCAAGTCATGGTTGTTGATCAATATAGTGGTCAGCCACTTGAGTCAGGAACTGTAATTCTACAAGAGATCAGGATTCACTTGCCGATTTAACCCAGAGCCCAAAATCTCATATTAGTAAGAGTGAAAGACAAGAGAAGTACCTCATAACTGTATACCATATTTTCTTGGTTATAAGCACCCTCCTAAATAAACGTGCATCCAACCTTTTTCAAACCAGAAATTGATTAATTTATGTACACGCCCATCAGCGCCAATGTATTTAATACTATTTATAGCAGCAAGCTCGGTGCTGATATCTCACTTTATCTGTTATAGGCAGTGTCAGGAATCTCAGTTTTGAACAAGTTGTTTTGCCTAGATTCAGAAAAATTATACAAGCCATGTTATACACAGACAGCTCAGTGCTTGTCGATTTCACGAGTCGAATTCCTCTTCTGACTTCAGCACAAGAATTTGTTTTTTCCAACTGCATGAGTGAAGATTATAAGCCAATAACACACAATGCACTACATTATATACTATCAGCAGCCATGCTTTGGAAATACAGTGAAACCCCGCTAACTCAAAGACCCCTCTTCGTTGTAGTGTTTTCAAAGTCCCGACGACTCCCATATACTTTAGCATTACAGATTGCTCGAATTCCTCGAACACCGCTTCATCGAAAAACCCTGTTCCTCGAACATATTTTTCGGTCCTTTGTGAAAAATCGAATCGTATTCGTCAAAGTTTTTCTGAGATCAAAGAACCCTTTCGCTAATTGCAATTAGCGCAACTCTACTGTTTTGGACAATCGTTTACAGAGATCAAGTCGCGTGTCACCGCTCGCATTGTTCAGAAGTCAGCGTTAAAGTTCAGATTTAGGCAGCCACCAGACGATTACAGAAAGCGGTAGAGCCTCAGATGTTGAATAGGCGGGAAACATCAATAATAAACAAACTCTGCCCATCAGTATAAAACCCAATCATTCGTCACAACAAATTAATCAGTCTGTCGACAAATCTCTACGAGACGTCTCTGCAATCATGGCATGGCAGTGTAATTTGAGATCAATGCGCTATCATAACATCATTGCATAGATCATAACGTTACAAAAATGTTGAGAATTCGAAAAACCCTGATTCGTCAAAAGTCGTGTTTGTCGAAGTGTGTTTGCTGGTCCCTTCAAGTTCGAGTTAGAGGGTTTCACTGTACACAAACTGAGACATAGACTTTAAGAGGCTGCTTCAAACGATCTGTATAGATGAACATTAAATCAATTAGCAGCCGTGTAAGAGAACCTGATCCAGGTGCAGATTTAACTCAGAGCATGCACAGTCACCAATAATCTTCACTAATAATTGCATGTTTCTTCTCTTCTCAGGTAAAGCATAGAATGAAAGAGATGCGGGAGAATAGTAGCACAGAGGTGGCGGCATTCACAAATTGCTAACTTTTCCCCCCAAAAAACACACACCCCATTTGTGTCTCTATACCACAAAAGCAATCATAGCCTTGATAGTGCCCTTTATAGAGCAACAGGGGACCCTCCCCCCAAAGGCAGAGGGGCAATTCCATGAAAATGTCAACCAGGGGTTCAATTTTTAGAATTTATTCTATTTTCTTGTAATTGGTCTCAAATTGATGGTAATATAGTGAATCTTGATGGGAATAATTTTTCTAAGCATTCTACTCGGCATAAATTTGCATAATTCAAGGTTAAATTAATCATTTTTAGTGAATCCGCGGAAATGCCGAAAACTCTGAATTCACAATTTTAGCTATATCTCTGTCATTTCTCAACCAATTATCTTCAATGATGTGTCTAATTGAAGCTAATAAGACCCTCTTTGCATTATTCTGGTCAGTTTTATTCAGATTGAATATCTTCAGTGTCCAATTTTAAGGTCAATTTTGTCCACGAAATCTGTCTCTCTGTTACCGAAATAGGGCGAATAATTAAAATTTCTAATTAATTTGCTGGATGTAGAAATTTTAAACCCAATTTCTATCATTAGTACTTCAAAGGCTCCCTCTAGGTCACTCAACTTAACTCAATGTATGCTTTATAATTGAGGTATCATGGTAACAGAGAGACACTTTTTACACAACGGTAAATGTAACAATAATCGAACATACACCCCTACATTATCTGGTTCAATTTTCTAGCATGCAGAATGTTCTAGAAAGTCATAATTAACATTATAATGAAGGTTATTAAAGATTTCTGTGGCAAACTTTCCATCTCTTCTCCCATGAGTGTTTGGAGGTCATGGGTTTCCATGAAAAAAACAAGTCTATTTATAGACCAATTTCCAGTTTAAATTTCTAGAGAAAATGAGGGGTCAGGGCCAACCCCTGCAGTTCCATTGAATTAATCCACCAGGCCTATTTAGCTGGGGATATTCCATATTCACCATTCAGTTGTCACCAGTACTCTGTTAAGACCATGGGACTCACTCCTAAAGAAAAACAGGCCAGATACCGCGAACGGATGAGAGCACAACGACCGGATCATTATGAGAACCAAAAAAAAAAGATAGAGAGAGGCATTTGGCAACCTGGAGAGCAAGAATGAGCAAGCAGGAGGTAGAGGAAGATCTGATTGTCAAAACAATGGAGAAAAGAAAGCAAAGAGCAGCAAAGAAGGTCGAGGCAAAGAGACAAGATTCAGCGACTGAGATTCCGGGACCATCGCCCTTCTCTTCACGCCAGGCACAGGGAAAAGCAATGAAGAAAACTACAGTGAATCTGCCTCAGTCCCCAAGAAAACGCTTGTATGTTGTGCAGGCTATTGCAAATCAGGAGGGCTTCACGGTATCAGGCAATGGCAAGGCACAGCACAAGTTGAACTCGGCTTCAATAACTGAGAGCGCCAGGAAACTCGTGACCATCATGAAAAAATCCGAAGAGCTGACAAAACATTGGGAAGGCGTTTTCCATGTACCTGGGACACACAACCTCCATTCTGTTCGGCCTGCAGGACCCAACCAAATATCAGTCGCCGAAACTTCATCTGGCCCCTTTATTGATGCACAAATTCGCGAGGCTAATATGGATGTCAACTACGAACAGTCGCCACCTGAAGATCTTCTAACTTTGGCCAACGGTCAGTGGGTGTTGGTGAATTACGACGGAGCCAATTACCCAGGGGAGGTGGTGGAAATTAGTGAAGAACAACAAGAAGTGAAGGTGAATACAATGGAGAGTGTAGATAAGAACTGGAGGTGGCCGAAAAAAGCAGATTGCATTTTTTATAAGGTGACAGATGTAATTCGCGTGATCAGCCCACCAGTGGTTGTAAATGCCAGAGGACAATTTAAATTTGATATTTAGGGCTCCTGTTCCTTTCATTGGTCATCAATATCAATAAAGTTGTGTTTCTGATATTCAATTGTTGTTATTTTTCTATTTGATTGACATTTAGCTAATGAAAATCACAGTTGTCTCTCCGTTACCGTTACTGTGTCTCTCTGTTACCGAATGAATTTTGACCCTGAGAATGAATTAATGAAAATATCAGTTAGAATTAACAATGGAGTACTGCCCAAGCCAAGACACACAGATCCAATGGTGCAAGAAACCTCTCTATGCCCTCAATTCACAAATTTTTAGCCTCAAAGTTGAATAATGAAAAACGGCTACTTTTCTGCGTCTCTCCGTTACCGACTTAAAATAATTAATTAAGGCAATTGATTATTTGGCAATTAGACTTTTTTGCACTCCTACATGTTGAGTTTGGAGTATAGGACATGACATAGATATCAAAATAATTATTAACAAAGGATTTCAGAATTTCCAGCAATTTTAAGTTTCTAAATTGTCTCTCTGTTACCATGGAATTGCCCAGAGTTTGGGATCCAGGTTGATTTGGCAAGTGCTCTGAGATCAGATCAGAGGAGATGACACATGCTGGATTTTAGGATATCAACTTTCAAGTGATTAATTAACACTCAAAGACTATGACAATTGTTGTTGGGATAAACATAATTGTATCCAAAACATGCTCTTTCATGATATGAGCTGAACTAATTCCACAAGTGTAACTGATCTGATTATCAGTTACAGTTTGGCATTGTCGCCCTAATAGCGCACATTGTGGTTTATTATTGAGAGGGGATCGTCGAATCGAATCACCCGAGATGGCCGAAATGGGTATAACTTATGTGTTACCAATACGTGATGATGTAACAAGAGTTCAAGTTACTTAAAACACAATAAAGTTGGCAATAATAACATCGCCGGCCGAGAGCGCTCGGGTTGTGAGTTTCCGGTGTTGTGAGCATGCGCAAAAGATGTAAACAATAGCACGTTTCCTGGGCACCTAACGTTATGACCATAGATGTCGTAAACATTATGACCGTTATGATTCTGGGGGAAGCTGAACATGCTGGATGTTTTCCTACGTTTTTGCCGTCATCAACTTCACAATCGGCGACAGGCAGATAACATAGCACTGAATTGGCTTCTCTCTCATCATTACCTTTAAAGTTAACATTAAACTCTGGTGACAACGATTTAATGTGCTTGCGAACGTATTTCATTATTGATAAACAGACACATGTGCGACCACGTCTTATTGTTGTTGAAGAAGTCACATGACAGGATCATGTGATGTAAACACAAAATGGCGAATTAGCCGAAGCGTCATCCTTTCGAAAAAAAAATCGCATTTTCTTATTTGTAGCCTCGATCGCTCGGATAAATCGTTCGTAAGAGGTGCAATGTTAAACTAATTATATAAC